>CM028351.1:6849084-7449084 GCA_016618105.1 Dendrobium huoshanense
GAAAGCTTTCTTACTGCTTTCTAAATAATTTTTTAGCATAAAAAACTACTCTAATTCAAAAAACTTTTGTATGATAAAGCTTTGTGTTTTAAAAGCAGTAAGAAAATTGTCCCAAATGAAACCATATTTATTTTGAAGCTTATCTTGATACACTTCGTATGAGAATACCCCGATATAAATTTTATTCATTTGTGTAAGCATTGGCTTTACAACAATTTTAAATCATTGCTAGATTTGCTTTTAGTAATTTAACTGCTACAAATAGAAAATAATCTCTAGGATAAATGTGTTTTACAATAATTTGATCTTAGATTGCAAAAATGTAGGGTGTCAATATTGGACTCGACCCGAAAATCCGACCTGAAAATTTCGGGTTTGGGTTGACCCGATCCCGAAACGGGTCGGGTTCGGGTTCAATAATTTGACTCGTTTCGGGTTCGGGTTAACCCGTTAACCCGAAAATGACCCCTTTTTTACCCGATACCCTTTTTTGACCTAGAAACCCGAGGTTGACCCGTTCTTGACCCAAAAAAAAGGAGTTTAACCCGTTTTTGGACCCGAAAACTAGCAGTTTTTTTGTCCGAATCGGGTCGGGTCAAGTTGACCCGGACCCGAAGCGGGTCGGGTTCGGGTCCGGAAACCGACCCGTTTACAGAAACGTGTAAGGTTCGGGTTGACCCGAATAGTTTCAGGTTCGACCCGAACCCGACCCGTGACCCGAAATTGACACCCCTACAAAAACGTATTGTATGCTAGAGGATTTAAGGCCGTGAGAGAGGATATTACATTCCAATTTTGTACGAATATACAATATACATAAAAATAAAGAATAATGATGGATAAGTTGTCCACCACATTAAGTGCTAAGCTCCTTTTGATCTTGTGTTTGATCCTTCACTCGTAACTTCTCCAGCAAACTATTTTGTGGACTAAATCATTGGAACCTTTGATCATTGATTGTTAATCATCAATTTAAATTTTGTTTGAGAATGCTTTTGACGACAGTTTTTTCACTGTTTTTAAAAAATTATTGTATTAAAAAACATATGTTGAAAGCAGTAAAAAAAATTGTTCCAAATAAAACCTTAGAGTGAACTACCTTCAACATAAACAAATCTTAAATGGTTCACTTTGGATGATTTCATTCTCTACATTGTGATTTAACCATCGATTGTCGATCAATGATTTAGAGCAAGCAAATTGCTACCCTGACTGCGAGCACAAAAAAGTTGTAAAGAACTATGTTAAACATTATACTGGCGACCACCTTCCTCGCTATGACGCACACTATGTGCATCTATTTACCATCAAAAACTCACTCTCTTTATTATCGTGAATATTCTTCATAATTAAGGATTTCGTTTGGGACAACTTAGTTGTTTACTGTTTTCTAAAATAACTTTTTAGTATAAAAATTTTTAATTCAAAAAAAAAAAAAATTATTGGAAGTTTTTTTTAGAAAATAGTAAAAGAGTTGTCCCAAATGAAACCTAAATGATAAAATAGATCTAAATTCTTAAATAAAATATGCTATACCAAGCTCAAAATCTTTCTTTTTAAAATCCATTGTTGCAACGAGCATATATTCCCCTCTTTACTCTCCAATCAATCATGTTAGTAATAGAAGAGATGCAAGAGACTGCAAATAAATCGTGGAAGAATCAGAACCTGATTCCTCCCACTTCACTTTAATTTCCTCTGATTTGAGTAGAAAAGAACTTGAAAGCTACATTATAGAGAGAGAGATTTAGACAATCTTATTTAGAGGTGTAAATAGGGGTGTCATATTGGACCCGACCTGAAAATTTCGGGTTTGGGTTGACCCGAACCCGAAAGGATTGACCCGAACCCGAAATGGGTCGGGTTCGGGTTCAATAATTTGACCCGTTTTTAAAATTGGGTCGGGTTCGGGTTGACCCGTTAACCCAAATTGACCAAAAAATGACCCGTTTTGACCCGAAAAAAGGAGTTTGACCCGTTTTTGACCCGGGAACCCGAGATTGACCCGTTCTTGACCCGAAAAAAGGAGTTTGGCCCGTTTTGGACCCGAAAACTAGCAGTTTTTTGTCCGAATCGGGTCATTCGGGTCGGGTCAGGTTGACCCGGACCCGAAGCGAGTCGGGTTCGGGTCCGGAAAACCGATCTGTTTACAGAAACGTGTCAGGTTCGGGTTCGACCCGAACTCGACCCGTGACCCGAAATTGACACCCCTTGGTGTAAAGGCGTTGAACTTAAGCTTGATTAATTAATTCAGCTCGAGCTATTTTTTTACGAGTTTAAGCCGACTCGTTTATTTTGAAATTGAAAAAAAGATTATTATTACATAATTATAAACCCTAAAATGGTAAAAAAAGAGAAATTATTAAAGGAAAAAAAAATAAATAAAAATAAAAATAAATAAAGAAAATAAATAATCTATCACTTAATATAAAAAAGTATGATATAATTTTAAATAAATTTATGCTTAAAATCCTAAGTGCTAATATATTTTAAATATAATTTATATTAATATTTTATTAAATGAGCCGGTTCGCAAGCTAACGATTCGAGATAGGACTAGCTCTAGTTTGACTCGTTAGCTCATTGAGCTTGACTTACAAGCCATTCATCGAGTCAAACAAAACGAGCTTTATAGAAAAAAAAAACTAAAAAGTCTTATTACACCATTCATCAAAATTTTATATATTACCATCATTAAAGAGAAGTTAGCAATACACTAAAGAAAGTATATGTCATTATTTCTCTTATGAATTAGAGTTATATAGAGAATATTTAGTGGGGATTAAGGCTTTATTTGGGACGCTTTCTTACTGCTTCTTAAAATAAAAAAATTGCCCCAAACGAAGCCTTAAATGATGAAATAAAGAGCTATCTTATTCTTCCTTAGGGCATCTCCAACCGAACGGCAAACACTTGTTTGCCGTTCTTGCTTTGCTCCAACCGATCTCCATTTTTCACGCCATTTGATCGCGGATGAACAGTGCGACGCCAATATTGGCGTTGCACTGTTCATCTGCGGCATTTTTTTCTCTCTACCGAACAGCTTGGGAATAAAGGCGCTAACGAAAACAACCATTTTAGCGGCAAAATGGCGTTGGATTGGAGATGAAATACGGCATTTTTTGATTTCCCTGCATTTTGGAGTGAAAAATGACATTTTCGGTTGGAGATGCTCTTAAGGAGGCATTATACATTCATAGTTACAGCCATTTGCAGCAAACTGTTTTGAATGGAAATAATAAATGCCATCACTTACCACAATTTATATCAACAGTCATATATATATTATAAATTGAAATAATAAATTAATATTTTGAATTATTTTTTTTAATATATACTTCTAAATTTATTATATTTACTCTTTTTATCATAGTTTGATCCCAATAGTTTTATTTTTCCTTCTGTTTTTGAAGAGATGCTAATCATTCAAAATGAAAATTATATAAATTTAAAATATTATATAATATATTAAAAACACCAAAAATTAGTTAATGTGCTAATGGGCTAAACTTGAGCTAGCCTTAACTCTATTGGTTAACTTACGAGCCAACTCTTTTTATAAATGTTAATATAAAATGAACTTAAAATATATTAACATACATTATTTTAAGTACAAAATTAATAAAAAAAATATTTAAAAATTATATCTCATTTTTTATATTAAGTTATTATTCATTAATTTTCTTCTTATTTCTCATTTTTTAAATCTTTTTATGATACTAATTATTTCAATAATAATCAATATATCTCTTTCATAATAAATGAGCCTGTTGGTGAAGCTCAATTTATTAATTAAGCTCAAACTTAAGGCAGAGATGACTAATTCTTAGTTTTGCCTCTAATTAAATAGATTATATACAAATAAATATGATGAGGGTTACTTTCATGATTTATTGATAATAAAACCATAATTATTGAAGGCATTATTCAACTCCGGTTGGATTCGTTAGAAGACTTTCTGGCATCACGATAAGGACGCCATTAATCATAATGAAGTTCTTACCAGTACTGTAGTTGATCTCAGCTAACGTTGTCTTTTGCGACCAAATATTTCAACGATTTTTTTTTTCTTCCCTCCCGTCTTCATCGTCGTTGACATAAATAAATCAGCAGCCTATGAAGACAAAATGTAAAGAGAAGTCCAAACATCAGTTATTTCTTTCTAGATTTCCACCTACGACGTTTGTTTCCATCATTAGAGAAGGCTTTTTGAACATTACAACTAACAATCAAACCATATAGCTCATGAAACTCATCCATCGGTTCAACCCAATCATCCCCAACCTCCCCACTAGGCGAAGAAACAGACCCAACTAGCTAATTAGAGTGATTTGAGTTTCAATCAAATGGGACGATAAATTAGCTTTCAATTCACCACATGAAATAAGCTCAATTGGCAGACATCAACATACGACACATCTCCCATCTTCAAACCAGGCAAAGCAACAGTCTCAATGACGTTGAGATCGCCACCAACAGGCACCTCAGAAACCCAAACCTCTAGGCCTCCACTCAAAACCCCAAGAAGGCTCACCCATGAGGTAGCCTTAAAGGGAAGCTAGTAATAGATATGTTCCTTATTACAAAAAATTATTTTATAAAACAGTTAAAAAAACTATCCTAATAAATCCTAAGAGAGTTCACCCATTTTAGTTTTATTCTCTTTTAGATATCTCTATATAAAAAGAGAGAGAAAGAGTGTTCATTTGGTGAGTATCAGTTTGCAGCTGGCAAGCAATATCTCATAGCGTAAAGGGCTAATAATGGAATATAATCGCCAGAGGGTGTGAAGGCTCTTTTCTCCTTCATTTCTTTGTGACTTTTGGGATGATGAGAAGTAGGTGAAGAAGAAGGGGAGCAACAAGTGGTTATTTAGCTTTACAACTGTGTTCTTAATTAACTTTTGTAGCTTTTTTTTTTCACTTGGTGATAGCAAAGCAAAAGCTTGCAAAGTGATCAATGCCTATGCTTTTGAGCTTTTGTGAGGTAGAATATTTATTCCTTTTTAAATTTTATGTTTTGTTTTATGAAGTTTTCAAGCTTGAGATCTTCATGTGGGATGTGATTTAAGATGTAATAATTATTGTGTGCGAGAGAATTTGTGTCGGTAGAGGAGATTTGATCACCTTAGTTATAATTAGGTATTCACACACATAATCAAAGAAATAAATAAAGATGATATGGGGCATAAAATCTTTTATATGAAAAGCTTAAAAAAGGTTATATTATAGGGCTTGACTAATTGCAAGAATTTCCAGTTATTACAAAGAAGTTGACTGTTAATATGATACAATGTAGAAAAAATATTTATGTAGTTGATCCAATGTAGTGGGTTGAATGTTAGATGTTGATGTTATTGAAGACCCACAGCCAAACGCAGCACCGACACCGTCGGCCGCCATGCCGCTTCACTTGAGTGCCTGACGTTGCACTCGTCCGTTTCTTGAATCAAATGAGTGTGCGGGTCGTGTTCGGTGAACCCGATAACCCGTGTGGGACGGGTCCGAGTTGAAATACATGACCCGTTTGCAAAAAACGACCAGGTTCGGGTTGACCCGTTTAGACCTAGGTCAACTTGGGATCAATCCAAACCCGACCCATCGACCCATTTTGACACCCCTATTTCTGATCCAAATTTTTCACATTTTTATGCTTTTTTTTAAGCCGGTTTTTTTTAATGTTAACTATTATGTAATCATATCATTCTTTTTAATGTTTTTTTTTTATTTTTGTTCCTATGTTCATGTAAGTTGGAAAAGATGTATGTATATAATCACTTTTTCAGCACCTTTGCATGGAGATTTAATGCTTGTCATACAAACTAGCTTGGATACTCCTTAGGATATTTGTTTAGGTCATTTTGTGTTGTTTTGGATGGTTAAGGAAAGGGGGGAGTCGCTTAGTATGAATTCATTCACAATTTGGAAGGTCACTTGATTCATGCATCATTTCATGTAGCCATCGGCCATTATAGGAAGGGAGAAAATTGTTTGATACATGCATGAACATGGATGACCATGATTTGGTTCATGCACACTTATGGAGGATGCTTCCATGCAATTAATTGTTTTCAATGCAAATAATCATGTATTTTTTTATGGAGATAAATTGGGTTAGGATATTATCATCAAATTTTGACTATATGATGGACTTTATAATCTTTGGATCTATTTTGTGATATGTGCAATACAAATAATTTGTATCTTGCACTCATCTAAAAGTAGATCCAAGGGCTTTAAAGATCATTATGATCTTTTTTTTTGTCAAAACATCCTCACATTAATTTTTTCTTTTTTATTAGGCTAACCTCTTCATTCCATGTAGATGCCCTTTCTATTTTTAAAACGATCCTTCGTATTCTAATGATTATTTAACTTTTCCTTTTTTTCAATGTATTGAAAATCTTATATATAGCCCTGAATTTTAGGATGTAATCAACAACTTATGAATACAATTTGAGAATAATCTCTGCTCAAACAAAATTTTATGACTAGTTTAGTTTTGTTTTCTTTGTGAGCTTGATTGCAACTAATCCTTCGATGAGGAAGTGGTAGTTTTGCAATTACCCTTTTTTTTTGTTTGCAATTACCCTTATTTATGCTTTGTTTCACCTTTGTTTCCTTTCCATCCACGTAGTACCGCTGCATCAATTGATATCAGAGCTTAACATAAATATTATATGACATCTAAGATCAATTTGTGTCAAGTCTTCAACAACATTTGTTATTGAACAAAGTGTTAATTTCTTCTATGGAAGTCTTCTCAACTTTCTTGTTTCAATTTCATTTACTTTTGTTGCATTTCTTTCATTTAGAAGATACATGTTTTCTTGTATCTTAAAAATAAATTTAATAAAAAATAAATATCTAATTTGAGATAGTAATTAAAAATAAACTTAATTATATAAACACAATATTTATTTCAAATTCTTTAAAAAAAACATTATAGAATTACATCATAATTTTAAATTATAAAAATTTCTATGAGTAGTTTGTTCTCATTAATTTGAAAATTAAGATTTTATATAAACTTTTCTATTATTTATAAATATAAAGAAATTTTATTACATAAATTATACTCATAATTTTTTCTCAAAAATTTTTATTAGACCTAAATACAATATAAGTTAAATTTAAAAACATTTTTTGGGAATAGTAACAGAAAATTCATAGAAGAAATCATTTTATTTTATTTTTTTACTTTATTTATATATATATATATATATATATATATATATATATATATATATATATATATATATATATATATATATATATATATATATATATATATATATATATATATATATATATATATATATATATATATATATATATATATATATATAATTTTTTGCTGTTAGGAGCCAATGAACAGGTATTAAAGAAGCCTCTTCTCCATGCCAAGCTATCACTTTCCTCTCATCTAGCTTATGAGCATTTGATGGAAAAAAGTTGTCATGGTACTCTGATCAAATTTTTGTTTATATTGGATCTTAAAGCTCTTAGATACAATTAAGATTAGTGTAATATACAAATAATTAATATTACACAAATTTCAAAGCAGATCTAAGAGTTCTAAGTCCTATCTTTTTTTTTTTTGGGAAATTTGGGGCCAGAGCCCATATATTACTGTAAAAAAAAGAAGAGATTACAAGAAAGAACCAACATAAGCAAAAAAACAAAGCTTATGAAGGCAAAACAGTAAAAAAAGGACAACTATACCACCCATACTCCACAAAAATCAGTAAAAAACCAAAAATGTGGTATAAGAACAAAATTGTGAAGAGACCAGTCAGCACCGAACACCAAAAATGCTGAGGAAGAGAACCCAAGCAGAGGATCCATCACCAGAGGCGCCAAAACCTGCAGAGAAATCAAACAGCAACCAGCTCCCAAGCAATGAAGACTGGACTCAGAGATAAACCGTTTGGAAAAGAGAATTCCCGGGTTGCCCAGAGGCCGTCCACGGGATCTGCAAAGGGGAGCTTCATCATTGTCCAGCCTATGCTGTGCAGAATAAACCGAAGGGACAAAGGGACCCGTTGTGAAGAAGAGCACAGAAAGCCACCAGCAGCGCAAAGTAATACGTCCCAGCCAATCCAGTTCCCAGGTACCAAAAAACTCCATATTATAACATTTCCAGCAGGACGGAAGATTCTTTCCAAGATAAAATTTTTTCCATAACAACTCTTTTAATGAGCAGAGAAAGAGTAGTAGAGTTTTGAAAATTACCCCCAAACCTTCTAGAATTTCTTTCCTTCCAAAGGTAATAAACAGCACAGCATATCAAAAACTTATGAAAATTTTTCACCAAAACTTTGCCTGTGAAGATATCATTAACCCAAACAAACAAATGCAGCAAGGAAGGTCTAAGTAGAAGACCCCTAGTGGCCGGGATCAGATCATTAAGCACAGAGAATGAGAAGGTGCATTCAAAGAAAAGATGATTAACCGTTTCATCTAACTCATAACATAAACTGCACCTACTGGGCACCACAATCTGCCTATAACGAAGAGCGTTAGCAGTTTTAAGGCCTCCCACAAGAGCCATCCACACATAGACATTATGCTTTAAACAATTTTTTCTTATGCCAAACCGATTTGCTCCAGATACAGCTAGGCAAATCAATATAAAATTCATCCACAAAGGCTTTGAATTTAGGAGAGATACCATTTTTCCAAAAAATACAGGAATCCTCATTGTCGATACAGTGCAGAAAAAGGTTTTTAATTTGATCAGGCAGAAAGTTTGGGAGAATCCAATTGTTATCCTTGAAAAAGGAACCCAGAGCACAATCGGGATAATTAATTGCATAACCCAAAAATTCCTCAAGAGTAAGATTGAAACACCAGTGATCCCGTAAGAAAAAGATGGGGGAATGCTTTGTAATTCTAAATCCAAAACAAGCTTTAGCATCAGTAGCCGTCTTACAAACAGACTTCCAGAAATTTGAGGCAGAAGAGTGAGGACGCTGCCAGGGAGATGAATATTTACTTAACAACCAGGAGGAGAGAGGGGAGGATGAGTTATACATCCTAAATATAAGAGAACAGTTGAAACCAATTGCAAGGCATTAAAAGAAGTAACACCCAAACCGCCCTTATTCTTGGACGACAAATGACATCCCAAGAAACCATATGAAGCTTCCTGCCTTGAGAGATGTCACCAAAGAAAGAAAACGAGAGCTAGCTTTCTTTAAGAATTTATAATCAGAATATTGACATAATTTTTTCTGCATTGGACAAAGAAGAGTTGGAATATAGGAAATGAGATAGAAGGATAGCGAAGTATTTATAGTATTGAAATGATCTTCGAAAGTAAGGATGTTTGAAAATTTATTCAGAAATACAAATGTATTCTCTTTCTTTCTTTCTTTCTTTTGCATTCTTTTTTTAGTGCATAGGTGTTACATGTTTCTAATCTTTGCATATATTTTTCTTTTTTGCACTATTGCAATGACCTAACGGGCAAAGACATAATTAACTAGATATGAGTGGTCTATTTGCAAAATGATCCGTTCAATCCTAAATCAAATGGAATATTGTATAATGGAATAATACAAAATTAGCATCACACACCATAAAAGTTCCTATCAATATATAATCTTAAAAGAAAATTTTAGAGGCAATCCCATGAGCTGTAAGTCACAAAAGAGGGAACTAATTAGTCCCTCTTGAGGCTTGCTTTCTTGTTGGATTATAATATACCAAAATTAAACTTTTTTTTTTCCTTTTATTATAGAAATGGTGAGGTCTTCATGAGTAGACAAGAGGAAATTGCTCGGAAGTTAATGGTCATAAAAGAAGAGTGGAGTTTTGTTGCGACTTGAGATATGTCATAAAAAAAGATATACGCAATATCAGTGCAGAGATAAGACCATGTTCTTAGTGGAAGGCGAACCCAACGGGATAATGATTATGAGATTGAATTATTATATGATAGTTCTGTACCTTTTGATAGTGAGTTGGATTTGTGGATGGAATTCTTTAGTTGTCTTGAGGGTTTAGAATTCTATTGGTGAAAATAAGACAAAAATTTGGAGGAAGAAAATTTTTTTCTTTTCATGATTGTTATAATTAATGAGAAAAATGTGGTCTAAAAATTGATGAAGGTGGAGTCATGAAATGTGATTTCTACTGATATCTTAGTTTGGGTTATAATCTCAATTTTGAGCATTTCATATTAATTGGGCGAATCACGCTTCTCTTTTTATTATTAGTAGTTTTTTTTTTTAATGTGAAGTTGTAGCGTTATAAAATCAAATATGATGTGATGCCCTTCCCTTATATTTTAATAAGTTGCTTTGGTTATATAGCATGAATGCCATGCTTTATGGTAGGGATAACCATATTTTTAAATTCAATAAAAACCCATTAAGTTGGTCCCAATCAAGCTTTTTGATGAGATTCTCAAATAACATCCTTATCCTTATGAATTTTCTTCTAACAATAATGCAAATTTTTCTTTAAAGAATAATGCAAATCTCTGATTGGTTATCATGGGTTCTTCTAATGGTAGTATTTTTTGTTTCTTTTCATTTTGTTTCTTATTCTCCTTTCCTTTTTTGATATTTTAAACAAGGACTCTTTTCTATTTTGCTTCTCTCCATTTCCTTCATTTGAAGGAGATTTAACCTTATTATTAGATGGAGTTTTCCTCTCTTATGACGAAACTTTTTCAGAGCGTTATCATCTCTTTCTTGTTGAAATTTCACATAAATTATCTCCTATGAGGCAAATTCAACATGCAATTTATTTTATCCCAAAATTCCAATTTCCTAATCTTCCTCATTATTAAATGAACCCACATAATATTATGAATTTAAAAGCACATAGGATGATTTGTATGAATGGTTAATGTTACTTTTTTATTCTTTTCAATGTCCCTAAGCTTTCATGAGAATGATGAAAAGCATCTTGATGCCCACCACCATATGCATCAATTATAGCATCAAAATATAGCATTGGTGTTTGTTTACTCAAAGGAGCGATCATTCAAAAAGAATGTCAATTCTTTTTCTTTTGTCTACCACTAATCGCAAAATTTAGAGATATGATTTTTCATTCTTGTGATGTTTAAAGAAGAGTAGAAGACATCATTCATGCATATAGTTTTGATATTCGACATTAGTTTCAAATCACTTATCTTTAGATGTCATTGCTTGAGCTAATGATGTCTTAAGACCCCACTTAAAGATTTCCTTGTATTTGGTATGATAACGACACCTATCTTAAGATGTCTTTGCATGTAATATTAGTCATCATTCGTACATATTTTTCACACAATACAATCAAATATTACATATTTATAAAACTAACACTCGTATGTTCATTCATCAAATTATCAACCAATTATTAAAATTCACATTATAATTATCAACTTTGTAAAAAAAAAAAAAACATTAAATTTCAATATGATTATTAGATATATAAACAAATTCATTGAATAATATGGTTACAAATATACCTAATATTTGGCATAGCCTTTTGCTATGATGATAGTGACACATAAAAATCTATATAATAGATTTATGGTTCAAAAAGCGCGTTCTATTGTCTATTGAAACTTTATAAAAAAAATAGATAAGTGGGCTTCAAAATTCTGTCCATTTAAAAGAAAATAATGTGAACTTCATGAAGTCAAAAAGATAAAGAGGTTAGGCTTCTTCAGTAATCCACTAGTTATTGAGTGGATCAGTTCAAAAGTTAAATCTTGATTAAAATTAATTGAGGATTACCCCAATTTCACTAAAATAGAAACCTAATGGGACTCAACAAGGGCTTATTAAGCATGTGTTAGGGCAAAAAACATATTAGTAAAATTCATCCTTGTGGATTCCTATTTGTCAACATCTTGAAATATTGCCATCTCCACTATTTTATTTTTGAAATTTGCTAATAAATTGAGTAAAAAAGCATAACAATATCAAAACAAATTTATGCATCTCCACAATTTTCTCACTACTTGATTTTTCATATCAGAGTTATAATTTCTATTTGACCACTACGTTCTTACTGGTTTTAGACTGGTTTTAGACTTTGTTTGGGACAACTTTCTCGCTGCTTCTTCGAGCAGCTTCCTAGTTAAAAAATTTAAAATTTTATATTAGAAAGCAGCTTTAAGAAACATTAAGAAAGCCGTCCAAAACGAAACCTTAATTGCACTAAAAAGATGCTTTCTACAATAACTTTAAAAATTTATTTTCTCTACAACAGCTTTACAAAGCAATAATAAAGCTATCCCAAACAAACCTTCAACTTCATTTGGGACGGCTTATATTTTTCTATTTATAATTTTGAAAGCTCATTTTCAACCATAAATTTAAATGTGCTTTTCAAAAAGCAGCTTTTTAAAGAGAAATTTAACAAAACTATGTAAAAACTATCATTCAAACATACTTTTTTTTTTACTGTATTTCATAACACAACAACAGTCAAAATGGTGTCCCAAACAAAGCCTTATAATATAAATACAAGAAAAAAATATCTCAAAACTTTGATGGATTTACAAATTGATCCTTGAATTATAACTATCATTCATGGTTTATTCAAACAAAAAGAAACAAAAATAAGAAAAAGTGAGCTCAATTATTTCTCTAAAGCTCTAAAGGAAAATTATACACCAACTACTTAAAGCAACAAGATCAGACACCAACCATCAACAAATTTAAGATCTTTACAAGCACCATTATCCTCTTCAACAAACCCATAACTAAAATCTGATCAATATAATACTGCACAGGAGACGACCTATTTTTGACCTAATCAAAGCAGTTTTTGCCATATTTCAACAACCCCACTAAAGAGAAAGCTAGCTAGGTTCAAAGTCTCAACAACTCTGCCGTCCATTCTCCTAAAACAAAGATGTCTCAACAACTGAGTCTAATAGAAATAAATGGCATTTAGAAGCTTAGACTTCCAGTTCTGGCTCTTCTCTAACGACAATTTCAGAATAATTGCACTGCATAACTACTGAAAAGCTTTGTTGTTGGCTCCTACTGGAGGAGTAATTATTGTGTCTGGACACCGAATACATCCAGAGATCAATAAAAATACGCCACATCATTAGACGGTCTGTATAGCTCGATACCCTGTCTAGATACAATAATTTTTGCTACTGGAGATGCCTGACAAGTAACCAAGAACGCAGAATATATGAATCGTTTTTCTCTGTTGTGTCCTGTTAAAAGTCAAATTCTCATTTAAATCTAATAAAGAAAGATCATTTCTAATATTTTCTAACAAAATCATTTTAGGTCTACCTTTACCTATGTAGAAAAAAAACAAAATAAAAAACAAGGCGGAGCAATAAAAGAGAAATATACAACAATAACATCAAGTCTTACTACGTGGGGTCAGCTACATAAATCTTTTTCCTTCATTATGTTCTATTATTAAGAGCCAAATTCTTATTTAAATTTAATAAAAATATTCTTTCTACCTCTATCTTTCTAAGCAACAATGTCGTTGTCAGGCCCTAGAAATATAAAATAAAAATATTTGGTTTTGGTATATTGTGCTACTACTAGAAGGGAAGCCTCTATTGAGGCTTGGGTTTCTGGGATTGACTATAAACACCTTAGAAATGTAGGGGTTGGGTATATAGATGAAATCCTTTTCAGATTCTATATTGGTACAGTAATTCCTTTTGAGATTCTATATTGATGGAACTTTTGTGGTTGGTTATGCCTTAGTATTTCCTTCTATTACATTTCACTGGGCCCGTTGGATTCAAGATGGAAAGGGTCATTTTGTGAATACTGAATAGACGACTCAAACAAACTTTTTTTCTTTTCGCCCGTTAGGTAGCTGCAATGGGGTGAAAAAGAAGAATATATACAAGCATCAAAAACATAGAGCCACCTATGCACAAAAGTTGAGCAGAAGGAAAATAAATGCAAACGAAAAAAAAAAAAAACTTGCTTTTCTGAAGAAATCTACTTTCAAAGATCATTTCTGTACTATAAATACTCCACTAACCTTCCATCTTTTTTCCTATCTCCCAACTCTTCTTTGTCCAATGCTCTTAAGATAGATAAGTGTTAAGTTAAAGCTTAAGTATGGAGAAGAGGCTTCTTTTATACCTGTTCATTGGCTGCACCTTGGTTGCTAACCTGGAGAAATTTGTGGCTGCAAAGGTAAGGCATTACAAATTTGAGGTGGAATATATTTACTGGTCACCTGACTGCGAGGAGAGGATGATGATCGGGATCAATGGGAGGTTTCCCGGTCCGACTATTCGTGCAAAGGCCGGTGACAAAATTGTTGTCGAGCTCAAGAATAGCCTGCCCACCGAAGGTGTTGTCATCCATTGGCATGGTATCAAACAGGTATGCTTATGTGGTCATACATCAAGTCTAAGCAAATCTCCACTCTTATCTTGCAGTCTTTACCGTTGCTCTAATAATATAAACAAAACTTCAACTATTTTATTAATTAAAAGGAGGTTGCAAGACCAGTTATATATAAATAAGCACTAAACCAATTATAGATAAGGATGGTACAAGGTCAGTAACATATCGATTCCACACAGGCTAAATGAATATTTAACTTGAAAAAAGTTGTATGCTGGACACAAACCAAGGCTTCTACTTAAAAATAGAATTCCATTTGAGTAAGAGCTCTTAGTATCTACAAAATTAACATGAACTAGCGCATGAAAGTAGAAAAACATGCCTTTCTTTATAGATTTCTTGTTGCAGCTAATCTGAATTTTCTTTTCTCTTATAAATAAAGAATTGAACTTTCAAAGCCAAGCACAAGATGGCTTTTCTATGTTTTCAGCATTTGTGCATTATGCACATCTTTGCATTAATGGCTGAGAGTTAGGGTGGTTTTAGGTGACAGGTAGAGAAATTTGTTTAAACGTGTCTTTTTCGAAAGACTTTTGATATGCCCTGAAAGTCTCCCCAATCTTCTGTTGAAGCTAGCTCATTTTTTTTTTCCCTTTTGACATTCTTATCTAATCTACTTAGCAAATTTTATCCATAAATGACAACAAAACTGAATTTTTGAAATATAAAACTACTGCAGAATATGATAGTTCAGTTTTACTTGGGATTTTTTCAGCTTGGAACACCTTGGGCCGATGGAACTGCATCAATTTCACAGTGTGCAGTCAACCCAGATGAAACATTTGTATATAGGTTTCAAGTTGACAAGGTAAAAGAATTCTTCCAATTTAGTTTTCCTAATGCCATTGCATCTTGTAGCATATTTCATTTATTCATATACTCGAACTTATAAAAAAAGATAGTATAGGCTGGAACATACTTCTACCATGGGCATTACGGCATGCAGAGAGCAGCAGGGCTCTATGGTTCTCTCATAGTGGACAAGGCAGATGGTGAGGAAGAGCCCTTCCACTACGATGGGGAGCTCAGTCTCCTCTTAAGCGACTGGTGGCATGAGAGCGTCCATGCTCAGATGCTGGGTCTCACCTCCATACCCTTTCGCTGGGTTGGAGAACCACAGGTAAGCATTAAAAGGTTACAATTCCTCAGTGCTAAGATCATTCTGCAAGAAGGAAGACAATAATGAGAATATGGAGTTATGATTACCTTTAAATACACTTATAATTACTAATGATACCTTAAATGGTCATTTCTTTCAGAAAAAAACATGCTAACCACTTTCATGTCCAAAGTTTCAAAGGACATAATCATGGAAGAATGAACATATATGAAGCCGCAATGACATCTGTGCAAAAAACAAGAACAATAACTATTAGTAAACGGAGAAATTAAAAGATAATCAAAGTTTATGGTTGTGAAGTACGATGAATGCAATGGAAGGTTTTCAATTTAGGTTTCGTTTGGAACTGTTTTCTTTATGCTTCTTAAAATAGCTTTTTAGCATAAAAATTTTAAATTTTATGCTAGAAAGCTACTTTAAGAAGCATAAGAAAGTCATCCCAAACGAAGTCTTAATCAACTTGTACTAGATGCAAGGAAAAAGAAAAACAAGTGCTGGCTGCTTTTGCAACTGATTCTTACCACCAGTCTCTACTATTTCTTGACCTGACACCAACCGGAATGAGTCAGGCAATGAAGCTGGCATATGGTCAAAAAATGATAGAACAATTGAAAGGAAGTGGACCACTTCCAACTTCACGCAAATTGCACCTGCCTAATGTTTTCTAATTATCATAAAATGAAATATTGCGTTTATTAAGGACCTTCCAAAGATTTCTCTTGTAAGCAAATGCTACCTACATATTTAAGTTCTTCACTGCAATTTGTGAGTCTTAGTTGTTATTTTCACAAACACTTGGGTGAATTAGATCTAATTTCAGTAACTACAAAAAAGAAAGAAATGGAAAGGAATCAAAGGAGGAGGTAAAGGATATGCAAAAATACTCTTCAGGGTAGGATCTAATAACCTTTTTTTAATATATGGTTATGGTTGCAGGCAATATTGATCAATGGCAGAGGCCAATACAACTGCTCTCTTGCAGCGCACCTCACCGGGGAAACTAGTTCGTGCAAAATCACAAACAACCAGTGCGCTCCTATTGTGCTTCAAGTTCGCCCAAACAAGACTTACAGACTGAGGATTGCCAGCACAACATCACTATCGGCTCTAAATCTAGCCATTGCGGTAAGAAATCAAATACAAATAAATATAAAGTTTATGCTATATTTACATGTTATCGTATGTCCACAGAGATTTTTAATCAGTTAAAAGTAAAAAAATCAGAGTTGCTAGAACAGAATATAAACGTTGCTCCAGTACCATGTACTCTAGTGCTCAAAATCCAGTTGGCTTCAACATCATCATCCAAAACTTTGATCAACTAAGTGAGCTCAGCCGAGTCAGTACCAATATGTTCAAATTTATTTATTTTTATTTTTTTAGATCAGAATTTACACGTGACCCAAATTTTAAAATCATACTTACTTGCACATTTAATTTTTTAATAGTTTTAATTAATCCTTAACAAAATATGTGAGGTGCTGATGTTTAGAATTACATCTTTACTTAACACAAATGTATACATAATTATTTCTAAGAAATTCACAAAATTTAGTAGTTATTATTAATGCATAATACTCATTTATTAATGAAAACAGAAAACAAAATTAAAAAAGCTTATGAAATGATCATCATGATGTCCATCACACTTACACCTTGATTAATATAGTTCACTTAAAACATAAAGAATAGATATATACGTTCAAGGCAAGAACATAAAATGATAAATTGAATAACCTTACAAACAAACATCAAATAAGCACTTCAACTTCTTAGGATCTACATGCTAAACACAAGAACAGAGTAAATCACACCAGATTCTCAACATATCTTATAGAAAACGCCAAAGAAAAAGAAGAAGAATAATTCCATAATTCTCACCAAATGTTCAATCATGACTGCAGCTCAAAATCTCCAATCTAAGACAAAACTCAAGAAGAAGAATCTGGCTGGAAATCTCCTCTCTCCTGCTGTGAAAAAAATGCAAATTGTAGTCCAAGACTCTCCTTCGCTCCCAAGATCATCACAACTCTTTTTTTCTAGGAAGCAATGAAAGTTGTTATCACAAAAATCAAGACTAATCCATCCTGATTCAGTTTTAGGAGATTAGGATATGAGCAGTACTATGAATTTTGCATTTGCCAAAATGCCATTAAAATATGTTATAACCTAACGATTTCTGCTCCTGAATCAAATCCTTCATATCATATATTAAAAAAAAAAGAAAAAAGTGAATCATCAAGTCTAGTCAAATTATCACAATTTCCTAATCACCCAAAGTCTCAAAAAACATCAACAGCTGGCATAAACAAATCAAGTCCAAATATTTTGCCTGAAAATATGAACAAGAATCACCTTGGTAAACATGTCATCAGGATTGTGCTTCGCATAGATTTTGTGAACTAATATTTCACTAACCTTCTCTCGGATGACGTGGTTGCAAACATCAATATATTCAGTTCTCTTATGATACACGTGGTCTTTAACTGATTGAACAATGTTTTACTTGTCATCACAAAAAATCCCTAAACGATCATAGTGAAAATCGAAGTCTATAACTAAGTCTCTCAACTAAATAGTTTCTTTGATAGCTTCAGAAAGTGTTACTTATTGTTCCACCGTTATTAAAAAAAAAAAAGCAACTACGAAAAGAGCATTCTAACTGATAGGACACCCAGAGATTGAAGGTAAATCTAATATGAAACCTCATCATGCTAAGAACACTAGCAATTTGATTAAAAAAATCCACAATACTGCAATATGATCTATCCTATTGAATATCAAACTATAATACATGGTTTCTTTAAGTTGGTGCGGAGATGAGGCATTAAAAAATATTCTTGAAAGGAGACTGGTGAACGAGAAGCTACTAGTGCTCACAATAAGAACAAGTCAAAAGCATATAAGAACTAGCAAGATAGTGAGAGTGAAGAAAAGAATCATCAAGGGACACCTAGTTTAAATTAAAGATAATAAAGAACCAATAAACAATAACTCAAATGACTACAAGAAACAATGAGAAAAAACAAACATTTGCGCATAGTTATCGCAGTACATACTGAATTGAGCCATAAAATATGAACTAGAATTTTGCTCTAAGCAAGAGTCGAGCACATAGCACCACAATGCAAAGTGGTGAAACGCTGCAACACACATGCTCTGTTGCAAACTTGCGCTTCACAGGGAAGCGAAGAGCAAGACTAGCACAACGGCACTTTGCTCCTAAATCACACATTTAAGAACACTAATCCCAATATTCTTATGTCATTACCCATAAAGAAATTTCTACTACCAGTAGACTTGTAAGAAGAAAATCAATCTTTGTAAGGGTTCATATGATATGAACATGGAAAATGAAGGACCCAACCTTCAATAGAAGAAACAAAATAATTTGCAATCAATCAAAAAGCTAGGTCATACACATATTTCTACTCCTTTGTAATAGATTTTGCTTCATAACTATAAAAGACTTCTTAATAACATTTTTCTTTAACCTTTCCTTAAATAGTTTGCATTCATATTTGCAACACAAAGCTTCTTGCAATAGTAGAACTTCCCTTCTATTGTATTTTTTTGCAATCTAGTTCTTTCATTCTGAATTGTTTTCTCCAAACACCTACATGTCCACAAAAATAAACCCTAAGTTGAGAATTTTCCTCTATCATGAAATTAGCATCTTTTCCATACATCAAAATAGTGATGATGTGCTCATAAGTAGATAATGCAAACATAACAAAATCCAAGCTCTAATCTCATCTTCAATTTTCACATCCAGATTTACAACATCCAAAAGTAGCTTTTTGTATACATATATGTGTACTTGCTGTGATGTGTCATCCTTCATGTGAAATACAAGCTGTTGTTGCATCAAATAGAGAAGCTTGGCAAATGACTTAATAATGTATAGAGATTCTAATCTTTCCTACAAATGTATAATACATATCTACTAAATTTTGAAGGGCCAAGCCTCCCAAACAAAGAATTATCAAACTAAAGATTTTTTGATCCATCTCATCATCTATGAAATTAGGGAATCATTCCTCTTTAAAGCTTTGAACAAATCCACCCTCTTTGGACAAAGAGACTCCCATCTACATCTTCTAGATGCTCCCATTAAATGTCACAAACTCATATTTGGTACTGCTAATAAAAAGCTTTGATGGCATCATCTCCTCAATTCAACTTGACTAAGTTCTTATACCAGTTTACTATGAGAAAAGTGCCCAAAGCATATCTTTGAGACTGCCAAAGAGAGCAATCAAATTAACCAAGGAGAAACAAAACTAATTTCACACACACAAAGATGATTTAAAACTAATAAAACAATAGTAGAAATAAGAACATCATGATTTATTAGTTCAGTCAAGAATAACATACATAGGCAAGGAGACAGAGAACAAGCCATTGTCAAATACATGGATGAGTGTTAATTGAGAAGAATAACAAAATATACTAAATCTTATAAAAAAACTAATAAGGAGAATAAAATAAATCTCACTAAATTTGGACTCTTTCTCAAAAGAAAGCCAAAGAATAACAGTGAAGAAGAACTCCACTCTTAACATCAAATCTCCTATAATGACTGCAACTCAACCGTCAAATTGAGAGAGGCAAAGCTCAAGTAAAGAATGAATCTAGTTCATGATATCCTTTCTCCCTCTCTAAAAAAACAAGAAACTGCAACCACAAACCCTCCTCTACTCATGAGATCTTGAGCTAGCAACCCATATAAAGTTGAAATCACTTCACCGCTGCTAATCCCATCCAGATTCAATTATAGGAGTTTAGGATAGGAATGTTTTTAGGGCTTTTGTAATTTACCAATCAAAGTTTGTTATAATCCAACATAAACAACTATAAAAGAGGCTTAGTTGAATGAATATCAAATTGTTAATGCATTAATATTTTGTTTACAGCCCTGTTACTAAAGAAACAAAAATTGCAAGAAAATATTAAATGATAATATCAAACAACTAAACACAGGAATATATAATGTTAGGAAATTAATATGCATCACACTAGAAAAGGTAGTCAAGTAAATTCAAGGAACATCACACGTGAGGTACGAATAACCGGCTGCATTTAGTCACTGAACTTAGACAGAATAAAATTAAAATCCTCCGTTTCCAGCCTGTATTATTTATCATACAAAAATCAGTCTTATGCCATAAAAATGTTACGTGTTCAAGTTACCAGTAGAATTCCCAGTAAATAAGTTCGGTCTTGAATTAATTATATATATATATATATATATATATATATATATATATATATATATATTATTAAAAAAAATGAATGAGAGAAAGAAGGAGAAATTCAAGAATTAGTATGTGCGCATAATCTTTATTTGAGAAACTAGGTATGGACATCTGATGCAGGCTTAGGGGATTTAATTAATGCGCATATACGCACAAGATAGAAAGAACGAGTAAGTAAATAATGCAAAGTACCAACAGCAGAAAAAGAAATAGAAAAGAACATATGGCGATTTTAGACTTTTTCAAGCAATGAAACAGAAGCTAAAAACAAGATGGCCTCTTTCATCAACAGCTAGGACTGCATTTTCCAATCAAGTAGGAAAGTAGTCAATTTCTTAGGTGAAATTCTCTGGTGTACTCTTAGGGGCTGTTTGGTAGCAGGATTTATACCAGATTTGAGGCGGATTAGAGCGAAATCCAGCCAAACGGCCTAAAATGCAAAACAAATCTCACAGTAAATGAAATACGCCATAGACGGAAAATTACCCCTTTTCGTGGTAAATCCCGGATTTCTGAAATCCTCTGATTCGACGGATTTACGGGATTTGGCCGAAGAAGCGCGCAAAAGGTAGAAAGTTACCTTCACAGTGAGCGAGCTCCCGTCATTGCTTCCGATCAAAATGTCTAACTTCGAAGAGAACGTCTTCGACAAGTGAAGTCGAACAACGACGAACGAGCCGAAGAAGAACAACAACGAAGAAATATAGGCGAAAAGCCACAATGTAAAGAAAGGAGTAAATGGTAGAAAAATAATTTAAAATGAGTAAACTAATCTTAATAATTAATATTTATTAATTAATTAGATGTAAATTAATAAATCTTAATTATTAAGATTAGTTTACTCATTTTAAATAATTTTCTACTATTTACTCCTTTCTTTACATAGCCTAGGCTTTTCGCCTGTATTTCTTGGTTGTTGTTCTTCTTTGACTCATTCATCGTTGTTCGACTTCGCTCGTCTCCTGTTGGATGGGTGTATTTTTATCAAAACTTTGTTATATTTTATTTGA
Organism: Dendrobium huoshanense; assembly: GCA_016618105.1. NCBI lineage: Eukaryota > Viridiplantae > Streptophyta > Magnoliopsida > Asparagales > Orchidaceae > Dendrobium > Dendrobium huoshanense. The sequence goes on from CM028351.1 coordinate 6,870,829, forward strand.
ACTTCTTTTGTTGTACTTTAAATTGTCAAACAGCCACACAGAATTTAATAGGATTTATCATAAATGTTATCAAAATATTTTCAGGATTTAATCCCCCATAATTTCATAAATACAGATTTAAAGGATTTATGAAATCTTACTTAAATGAAATACGGGATACTACCAAACATCCCCTTACATAAAGAGGGCTTAGATAGGCACGGCTAGCTGAGTGATAACAGTGAATGGTTGAAACAATTCCAATAACAATCTTTCATTTTTCCACCTATTCTTCTATAGAAAACAATCTTCAGTAGTATCACTCGGTATTAACAATTTTATTAATATTAATATGCTCTGATTTACAGCAATTCCTATTTATTCGCACACAACCTAGACATCAAAGCTGTATCTGGAAATTTTACTCAATAAAACTATCCACTAAATCAGATTTAATCCGCAGAATCACAACATGACTGTTGTTGAAGCAGATGGAAACTATGTGGAACCAGTTACTGTGAATGACATGGACATCTACTCTGGTGAGAGTTACTCTGTTATCTTCAAAACTGATCAAAACTCATCTTTAAACCACTGGCTCTCGATTGGTATCAGAGGAAGACTACCAAAAACACAAAATGCTCTTGCCATCTTAAATTACCATCCCAACTCCCCTTCAAAGTTGCCTTCTTACAAGCCTCCTGTGACCCCGCAATGGAATGACTATACACATAGCAAAGAATTTACCTACAAAATACTAGCTAGGCAAGGCACACAAGCGCCACCAGCCAATTCTGACAGACAGATTTCCCTGCTTAATACCCAGAACAAAATTGATGGATATATAAAATGGTCAATCAACAACGTCTCATTGGTTCTTCCATCTACACCATATCTTGGGTCAATGAGGTTTAACTTGAAGAATGCATTTGACACTGAAAAGCCACCAGAGAATTTCTCAGAAGACTACGATGTGATGAGGCCACCAATCAATCCCAATTCAACAAAAGGTAGCAGTGTTTATAAGCTTAAGTTCAACAGCACTATTGATGTGGTGCTTCAGAATACAAATGCGCTCACTGGGAATGTAAGTGAGATACATCCATGGCATTTGCATGGGCATGACTTTTGGGTACTAGGTCACGGTGATGGAAAGTTCAGAAAAAATGATGTGTCCAAGTTTAATCTGAGGAATCCACCGCTGCGGAATACAGTTGTGATTTTTCCCTATGGATGGACAGCAATAAGATTTGTTGCAAACAACCCTGGAGTCTGGGCATTCCACTGCCACATAGAGCCACATTTGCACATGGGGATGGGCATAATCTTGGCTGAAGGAGTTGAACTCATAAGTAAAATACCAAATGAAGCCCTTGCTTGTGGTATTACAGGACAGGTGCTGATGAATAACAAACGTCACTGAAGGACATATGGCAGAATTTATAGTCAAATGTAAATATCTGAAGTGGTAGGGAGGTAAAGATGTTAAAGAAGGGTGAAGGGTAAAGGGGGTAGGTGTAGTGTGTGTGTGTGTGTGTGTGTGTGTGTTTAGGGGCGCTTGTGGGCTCATGCAATGATGATGGAAGGCTAAATGGATTTAGATTCAAACGTAAATATCACGTAGTATATAAAACATGATATGAACCATAATGACATATTTAGTTGTTAGAAGAAAAGTTAGGTTGTTTTTGGATTATCCAGTTAGATCGTAAGGAATTTGAATAGTCTAACTATGGGTAAGTTTGATTCATTGTATGTATCTAGAAATAGTTGGATTTCAGAAGTGAGTTCAAATGTTTTTAGTAAAAACTAAATGGAATGAGTTAACATTCTTGTAATTAACGTTCAAAAAGGTGAGAGGCTGAGAAATCATGAGTCTCAATCATAAAGGCTGAGAAATCACTTTCAATTTTGTTTGTTTTTTTACTTTCTCATAACAATATAACAAATTAAATAAATAAGATGACGGTTTCAAAGATTACTTTTATTTATAATCATAATAAAATAATAAATAAAAATATGAAGATGCATAAAAATGAAACTCATTGTGGTTCAAACAAATACAGAAATTTAGTTAACAAAAATTGAGTTACTGCAAAAGAACAAACTTCAATGTGACTCACATATGGGACTACAAAATAAACACTTATAGTGAAATAAAATTGCTGTAAAAAAAAAAGGAAATAAGCAGCACAGACAGGAAGAGAGCTAATGGTAGATATGGCCTTCCATTAAACCATTATTTCAGTTTAATGGAAATTTTGGAGTAAAGGATTGGAGAGAAAATTAAAGAGATTAGAATCTGTGTTTGGGCTGAGGGAGTGATCATGCAAGGAGGATTGTAACATACAATGAACCACATCAACATGATTTTACTTCTTTTCTCACAAATTACTGTATAACATAAAAACTGTAGCATACAAAATTAGCTTTGATTTGATTGCACTAAATAAGGCCTTTTGTTGTCGATTCTTGAACCACATCAACATGTGTCAGCTCTTAAGTTTATCTACAATCATCTTGCACATCTGTTATGACAAGCATTAAACCCAAGGTTGTATCTGATAAACTAGTCATTGAAGCTCATCAAATTTTTTAAGTTCTAATAGGACTGGAATTGAGACCATGTTGCATATTGAGGTGCTTTTCTAACCTTCAAATGTTATGGATAAATTTGGCGGTAGCACATGGTAGGAAGTGTTAGTTTACACTTCAAAAAGTGAAAGTTAGGGAAGCCCAGCTTTGAGAAAATTGTTTGGTTCTAATAGGAAAGAGATGCTTCAACTTTTTTGTTTGGTTATTAACTAATCCTGAAAAAATTAACTTCAAATACAGGCACCCAACCATATTTATATACCATATTTATATACCATATTTATTGTAAGATACATTTTTTAATGTTGTAATAATAGATTTATGATGTATCCTAAACAAAATATAAAACAATAACAACAATAAGCCTTTATCCCACTAGATAGGGTCAGTAATATGAACCCTTTTTCGATCATAACATGAATCTTTTTTTTTTTTTTATAAACGAGTACAACGTCCCCAGCTAGTACATGAATCCTAAATATAGTATGTTCTATTATAAATGTTACTTACAACAATAAAATAAAAATTTACAAATATTACTAATATAGAATATTAAAGGTGAATTATTATCAACTATATTCATATAGTAAATATAATGTATAATAGAAAGTATAAGTTATTATTTAATAAATCAGAAATTATATTTTATATCATTTCATGATTGCGATACATACTACAATATATTGTATGATGAGGTGGGATAAGTCTAATGCTGAGGAAGAGAATGACTATATAATACATAAAACTTATAAAATAATGATGGAGACTCAAAAGGATCGTTATGGTGAAGGTCATAACTTAGGTGATAACTTCTTTGGATAGTGGTGGAAGGATAATGTAGGAAAGAGAGTAATGTGGCTATCTGTATAGATTTAGAGATAGTAGAATTTTTTTATATAAGGGTAAGTAATTTTTAGGAGGAAAGGGTAAGAAACTCCATATCTTAAGTTTAGGATGTTTATGAGCTAATGGATATCTTCGTAGATGAGGGATTAAGGACTAATGAATTTTATGAATTGATATGTCGTAACAGAGGCCATAAGAATTATCATTTTTTGTAGTGGATTTTTGGCTTGAGTTTCTTGAGGCAAAGGGGAATTTAAGTCCTTGGGGGTATTGTGGGGTTTATGGATGATGTAAAAAGAAGGGGTGGAGGTTTTAGAGGGAACTTGAAGTTATTGGAGCATAAAATTCAAGTGGGTGACCGAGATTAGCTTGTAGGAGGGAAATAGTTTAAGTGGAGAAAGAAGAGGTGAGAGAGGTTGAGAGTATAGGTATAAATTTACCAAAGTCTAAGAGGATCAACCACTAAGCTTTTCCAAGGGACTAGAGCAACAACTAAACATCTTCATAAGCAACGGTATATTTCATTCATTAATAATAATATATGGTTACAATGTCTTACATTTATAGTCTTTGGGCTATTACAATCATTCTCTTTTTTTCCTATAAAAAAAATGTAACTAACATGGGAAACATATTGACCAATCAAAAACTGCCACAAGGATCACTAAGCTTCCCATGGTTGGCCACACCATTTATGGAAGAAGAACAACAATAAACAAAATAAAAAATTACACTTTACTGGTCAACATTTCAGCTAGCCCTATATGAAAAGAGAGTGGCTTTCCATATTTGAAATCTTTGAATTTATTTGGAGGGGATGGCCATATTTGATTGGAGCGTGATTATAACAGATTTTTTGTTGCTTTGAAACATTACAAACATGTTAATTGAAGGGGCGGGGGGGGTGGAAGTTGTTAGACCGGTCCAATGGACTGGTCCAGCCGGTCCACGCGGGACCGGCCCAGACGCTAAACACGCAAAATTTCTAGCCTGGGCGGAGGCCGCGCGAGCCGTTAGCATTGCGGGAGCCTAATAGGAAGGTTTTTTGGGGAGATTAAGAGGGGAATTTGAATGTAGGGACTGTTTAGGGATTTCCTTTTGATTTGTATGCATTAAATAGTTGTTTTTCCTAGGGTTTGAGTATCTTGAATTTGGCTGAAATTTGAGATCTCTTAGATTTAGGTTTCCTTTGGGCTCTTGGCGTTGCCAGAGATTTGGGAGAGATCGATCCTCCTCTCAAATTGAGGATCAATTGAATCTTGTTGTTTTTATTCATCTACTAGTGAAATACAAGCTTTCCTTTGAGTTTTCTCTCAGATTTTCCCCGGACAAGTGCTGTTTTTCTGCTGTGGACAGCCATTTGGCTATTGTTGGTTCGCCGATTTTGGTTAGGTTGCTTGTGAATACAAGCACTTCCTATCAAATTGGTATCAGAGCGTCGTTTTTGAGACCATCGGCGGCTGAAATCCTGAAATTTCAGCGGGTTTTTTGGCATTTGGAGGAAGATTTCTTGTGACTCGTAGAAAGAAAGATGGCCGGAAAGAAGATCGAAGTCCTGGAAGGCGAATTTGGCCAATTAAAATCAGATTTGGAGGAAAAAATCCTTAAAATCACCGCCAATAATGAAAGGTTGGATGGGAAGTTCACGGCTATGGAAGAGATGATGAAGAAATTACTTGAGATGAAGACTAATCCGACGACGTCTGAAGCAAGAGAGACTATCGCCGACCATGGCGTAGGAGGAAATCCGAACCCGCTTAGGGGGAGGAGGAATCAGGATGTAGAGACCTTGAGGGAGAAGACGACATGCCACCTCTAGAGCCATTTTCTAGGGAGGAGATGAGCATGGGAAATGATTGAAAAGGTGCTGATTTTAGCGGGAGAAGAGGGGAATTTCAGCGTCGAGGTGCTGAATTTCAACGTCGAGGTGCTGGTTTTGAAGTTAGAAGAGGGGAATATGACGAAAGTGCAGATTTTGGCGGAAGAAGAGAAGAGTTTCAGCGTCGAGGTGCTGATTTTGAAAGGGGAAGAGGGGAATATGACGACGGATTCGGATACCAACGCCGGAGGGAGGACCGGGACACTTGGGGAGCACCTCATCTTCGAGGAATGGGAGGTTATGGAGAGTACCGGGGTAACGGAAGGGATCCGAAGGTGAGGAAGTTGAAGATGCCCATCTTTGAGGGCGAAGATGGCCATGGTTGGATCCATAAGGTGGAGGGTTACTTCGCTGTCAACGGGTTGACAGATGATGAGAAGCTGACGGCGGCAGGATTGTGTCTAGAAGGGAAGGCGTTGGCATGGTATCAGTGGCGAGACAGGAGGTAGCCTATCCGGAGCTGGAGAGAGTTCAAGGATTGTTTATTAGAGCATTTCCGAGCCGATGGGGGAGGAGACTTCTATGAACAATTCTTTGCTTTGACGCAGGAGGGGACTGTGGCTGATTACCGGGACAGATTTGAGTACTTGGCTAGCAGATTGGATCACATTTCAGAGTCAGCCTTATAAGGGAACTTCATGAAGGGGCTGAAACCAGAGATCCGAACAGCAGTCAGGGTACTGGAGCCGAGGAACCTAGGAAAGGCTATGGAGCTGGCGCAGTTGGTAGAAGATCAGAAGAAAGCAGAAAGAGGGGCTCGAGGAAACATCTCAGGAGGCTCCAACAGGACGACGACCACTATTCTAGCACCCAAGGGGCCTGCATCAGGCAACAGTAATGAGACCACCCGGGAGAAGCCAGTAGGAGGAGGGAGTGAGAAAAATTTCAAGAGGCTGACAGAGAAGGAGATGCAGGATAAGAGGACAAAGGGGTTGTGCTTCAGATGTGATGAGAAGTACATGTCAGGGCATAGGTGCAAGGACCGAACTCTTCAGGTTCTCCTTGTCTGTGAAGACGAGGAAGACGAGGAGGGAGGTGGGAGCAGATCTGGAGAGGAGGAGAAGAAGTTGCACTTGGATGTGGCAGAAGTCTCTCTGAACTCTGTAGTGGGATTCACTCCGAGTCATACTAAGAAAGTGAAAGGAGAGATAGCTGGCCGTGAGGTGGTGGTGCTAATTGATAGTGGGGCTACCCATAATTTCATTTCCACTCAGGTTGTCAACCAACTGGGAGTAAAATTGGTGGACACCGGTTGTTATGGGGTGATGATGGGTACAGGGAAGGTGGAGAAAGGCCAAGGAATCTGTAAAGGAGTGGTGTTGACCATCCAGGGGATTCAAGTAAGGGAGGCCTTTCTCCCACTAGACTTAGGAAGCACTGATGTCATCCTGGGGATGAAGTGGTTGCAAACATTAGGGGAAACCAAGGACAATTGGGGAGCACTCACGATGGAATTAATGGTGGATGGGAGAAAGGTGGTTATAAGGGGAGATGCAGGGCTATCCAAAGCCATGACATCACATAAGACCATGGTCAGGGATATGCAAGAGGTGGGAGAAGACTATATGGTGGGACTACACAAGCTGAATGTGATCAGGATGGAGGATGGAGGAGGGAGGGGATGTGTCTCTTTCCGTGCAGCCCTTGGTTCAGCAATACAGTAAGGATTTTCAGTCACCTCAAGGATGGCCACCTCCACTGGAACACGAGCATATCTCCACCTTGAGGACAAGGTAGATTTTCGGGAGGGGAGTATTGTTAGACCGGTCCACTGGACCGGTCCAGCCGGTCCACGCGGGACCGGCCCAGACGCTAAACACGCGAAATTTCTTGCCTGGGCGGAGGCCGCGCGAGCCGTTAGCATTGCGGGAGCCTAATAGGAAGGTTTTTTGGGGAGATTAAGAGGGGAATTTGAATGTAGGGACTGTTTAGGGATTTCCTTTTGATTTGTATGCATTAAATAGTTGTTTTTCCTAGGGTTTGAGTATCTTGAATTTGGCTGAAATTTGAGATCTCTTAGATTTAGGTTTCCTTTGGGCTCTTGGCGTTGCCAGAGATTTGGGAGAGATCGATCCTCCTCTCAAATTGAGGATCAATTGAATCTTGTTGTTTTTATTCATCTACTAGTGAAATACAAGCTTTCCTTTGAGTTTTCTCTCAGATTTTCCACGGATAAGCGCTGTTTTTCTGCTGTAAATAGCAGATTTCTGCTGTTTTCCTGCTGTGGACAGCCATTTGGCTGCTGTTGGTTCGCCGATTTTGGTTGGGTTGCTTGTGAATACAAGCACTTCCTATCAGAAGTCCTCAAAGTGGGGGAGTCAATTGGTTCTTTATGTTTGAGTTTCATGTGATTATTCTGAGAACTTCATGCAACTGGCCTTAAAATTATTCTTCATGATTTTAGCTTACATTTTTTAAGCTTGATTGTGTTGCATCATTTCTACCACTCTTTCAGGAAGTTTATACTCAAAGTTTAAAATGTTTATGATCTACTTAAAAACCTATTTGCTTGACTTGTCCGTGACTAAGAAAATTTGAATTTCATATTATATATCTACAAAAAAAATTGGTATAATCAATATGAATCTCCACACAAAAAATTTGAATTGGAATTCTGCTTCTAAAATTAAATTCAAGACCACATGAACATCAATTTCAACAAATTTATAGTCAAACTGAACGTCTCAATGAAACGAACATGAACCCAACGATTCGAAAGATGGTCCAATCCGAGCCCAAAATGAACCAAAATCAAACACCTGAAGTATAATTGGAAACTTCAAGCATTAATTGGATGATCAAATGATCTCCAAATTTGACATGCTTATCATTGAATCAAGTAGCTCAATAAGCATTGCCTCTTTTTGCAGCAGCTCATTATAATTTATTTTCAATTTGGGTTGTAATGTGTTTATCACTGTAACTATTTCATTTAGTGAATGAATTTGACCTAATATTCCAAAAAATAGGAATTGGCTAGACGTGACACTCAACTTACATATTCAGAATTAAAATAAACATATTCTTGGAAAAATACACCAAAACTAATAAGCAAGTCGATACAGATAAGCAAGACAACCTATCTACATTCAACCGTGCCTATGCTCATGTGCCCATTCCCTGTGTGTAATAGAGATTTTCATTTGCTATCTGACAGTTAGCTCATTAGTGTTTGATTGTAACTGTTTTGATCTCAACTGTTGAGGTCTCTTTCTATGCTTTTACCTATATAATGTAATGCTGAACAGTAAAGGATAAGATAGCAATATGAGAAAATGTTATATCCTGTTTTCGCATTCTCTTCTTCCTTTGGTCGTAACTTTCTGGTAGTCTTAGGGTTGTGTATAGCTGCAGGAAAAGAAGCTCGGCTCAAGCATTTCAACATGGTATTAGAGCCATTGTGCCTTGCGGCATAATCGACCTCACCAGCGGCAGTATTTGATTTTTTTTTTCTTATCTAAGCCATGAAAAATCCTTCTTAATCATCTACCGCTTCCCAAACCCTTCCTATTGTTAAAATGGCAGACATTCTTATACCATCACAACTTAAATTCCTCATGACTAATGCCAAATCTATCCTTAATATTCAGCTTACCGCTGAATATTACCCTCTCTAGAAATCTCAAATTTGGAAGTTGTTTACTACCAACGGGTTTAATGGTTATTTGGATGGTTCTACACCACAACCCTCTAAGCTCATCTCTATAGAAACCGAACTTGTTCCAAACCCTGAATATTATACATGGTTGTTGATCGATCAAAACCTTGTTGATGTGTTTTACTCTACAATTTCATCGACATTCATACCATATGTTCTTAATCTTCAGTCTTGCTTGGAAATATGGCAAATCATTGAACATCGTTTACAATCTATCAATCATTCCCATACTTCAACTAAAAAATGAGTTACATCACATTTCCATGAAAGATAAATCAATGATTTAGTATCTTTTTTAAATCAAAAGCAAAGTAGATGCGATTGTGATGAGGACATCGGAAGATCAACGGCTACGATCTGGAGTTTATTTTATTTTTGATGTGTCTTATGTACCAGTTTATTTTATATTTCTATTTTTCTCATTTTATCCCTAGAGGTGGTCATGCGGTGTTGTAACCCGAAGGGCATTTTAGTCATTATTTCTTTTCTTGTCATGAGGCCTATTTATAGGCTAGTTCTCTTGTATTTTCGGGATGATGAATGATGAATAAAACACTTGGATTCCCAAGTGTTTCTCACCAAAACTGAAGTAGAACCGATGGAAACTGCTGTCCACAGCAGGAAAACAGCAGATTTAAGCAGAAAAACAGCACTTGTCCGGGAAAATCTGAGAGAAAACTCAAAGGAAAGCGTGTATTTCACTGGTAGATGAATAAAAACAACAAGATACAATTGATCCTCAATTCGAGAGGAGGATCGATCTCTCCCAAATCTCTGGCAACGCCAAGAGCCCAAAGAAAACCTAAATCTAAGAGATCTCAAATTTCAGCCAAATTCAAGATGCTCAAACCCTAGGAAAATCTACTATTTAATGCATACAATTCAAAAGGAATTCCCTAAACAGTCTCTACAATCAATTTCCCTCCAAAACTCCATTCAAAAACCTTCCAAAAAGGGCTCCCGTGGATCATGCGTGCGTGCGGCTTCCGCCCAGGCAAAACAGCGCCTGTTTCGCGACTCGGCCGGTCCCGTGCGGACCGGCTGGACCGGTCCACTGGACCGGTCTAACAATACTCCCCTCCCAAAGATCCACCTTGTCCTCAAGGTGGAAATATGCTCGTGTTCCCGCGGAGGTGGCCATCCTTGAGCTGACTGAATTACCTTTTTGTATTGTTGAACCCAGGGCTGCATAGAAAGAGAAACATCCCCTCCCTCCTCCAATCTGATCGCATCCAACCTGTGTAGTCCCACCCCATAATCTTCCCCCACCTCTTGTATGTCCCTAACCATGGTCTTAAGTGATGTGATGGCTTTGGATAGCCCTGCATCTCCACTTATGACCATCCTTCTCCCATCCACCATTAATTCCATCGTGAGTGCTCCCCAATTGTCCTTGGTTTCCCCCAAGGTTTGTAACCACTTCATCCCCAGGATGACGTCAGTGCTTCCTAACTAAAGTGGGAGAAAGTCCTCCCTTACTTGAATCCCCTGGATGGTCAACACCACTCCTTTACAAATTCCTTGGCCTTTCTCCACCTTCCCTGTACCCATCATCACCCCATAACAACCGGTGTCCACCAATTTCACTCCCAGTTGGTTGACGACCTGAGTAGAAATGAAATTGTGGGTAGCCCCACTATCAATTAGCACCACCACCTCACGGTCAGCTATCTCTCCTTTCACTTTCATAGTGTGACTCGGAGTGAATCCCACTACAGAGTTCAGAGAGACTTCTGCCACATCCAGGTGCAACTTTTCCTCCGCATCAGATTTGCTCCCACCTCCCTCCTTGTCTTCCTCGTCTTCACAGACAAGGAGAACCTGAAGAGTTCGGTCATTGCACCTATGCCCCGGCATGTACTTCTCATCACATCTGAAGCACAACCCCTTTGTCCTCTTCTCCTGCACCTCCTTCTCTGTCAGCCTCTTGAAATTTTCCCCACTCCCTCCTCCTACTGGCTTCTCCCGGGTGGTCTCATTAATGTTGCTTGATGCAGGCCCCTTGGGTGCTAGAAGAGTGGTCGTCGTCCTGTAAGAGCCTCCTGAATGGTTTCCCCGATTCCCTCTTTCAGAGTTCTTCTGGTCCTCCACCAACTGGGCCAACTCCATGGCCTTTCCGAGACTCCTTGGCTCCAACACTCGGACTGCTGTTCTTATCTCTGGTTTCAGCCCCTTCATGAAATTCCCTTCCAGGGCTGACTCCGAGATATAATCCAGCCTACTAGCCAGATACTCAAATCTATCCTGGTAATCGGCCACGGTCCCCTCCTGAGTCAGAGCAAAGAACTGTTCATAGAAGTCTCCTCCCCCATCGGCTCGGAAACGTTCTAATAAACAATCCTTGAACTCTCTCCAGCTCCTGATAGGCTCTCTCCTGTCTCGCCACTGATACCAGGCCAACGCCTTCCCTTCCAGACACAATCCTGCCGCCGTCAGCTTCTCATCGTCTGTCAGCCCGTTGACAGCAAAGTAACGCTCCACCTTGTAGATCCAGCCATGGCCATCTTCACCCTCAAAGATGGGCATCTTCAACTTCCTCACCTTCGGATCCCTTCCGTTACCCCGAAACTCTCCATAACCTCCCATTCCTCGAAGATGAGGCGCTCCCCAAGTGTCCCGGTCCTCCCTCCAACGCTGGTGTCCGATTTCGTCGTCATAATCCCCCCTTCCTCTTTCAAAATCAGCACCTCGACGCTGAAATTCAGCACCTCGACGCTGATATTCCTCTCTCCTTTCTCCAAAATCTGCACTACCTTCATATCCCCCTCGCCTGCCTCCGAAATCAACACCTCGACGCTGAAAATCAGCACCTCGACGCTGAAAATCAGCACCTCGACGCTGAAAATCAGCACCTCGACGGTCATTTCCCATGCTCATCTCCTCTCTAGAGATTGGCTCTAGAGGCGGCATGTCGTCGTCCCTTTCAAGAATCTCCACCTCCGGATTCCTCCTCCCCCGGATTGGGTTTGGATTTCCTCCTACGCCATGGCCGTCAGTAGTCTCTCTCACTTCCGATGTCTCTGGATTGGTCTTCATCTCCAATAGTTTCTTCATCATTTCTTCCATAGCCGCAAACCTCCCGTCCATCCTGTCATTATTGGCGGAGATTTCCATGAACTTTCCCTCCAGATCTGTCTTCAGTTGTCCGAACTCGCCTTCTAATGCTTCCACCTTCTTTCCGGCCATTTTTCTTCTAACGGATCCCAAAAAAATTCTTCTTCCGGAAAAGAAACTTGCTGAAATTTCAAAATTTCAGCCGCCGGTGGTCCCAAATCGACGCTCTGATACCAATTTGATAGGAAACACTTGGATTCCCAAGTGTTTCTCACCAAAACTGAAGTAGAACCGATGGAAACTGCTGTCCACAGCAGGAAAACAGCAGATTTAAGCAGAAAAACAGCACTTGTCCGGGAAAATCTGAGAGAAAACTCAAAGGAAAGCGTGTATTTCACTGGTAGATGAATAAAAACAACAAGATACAATTGATCCTCAATTCGAGAGGAGGATCGATCTCTCCCAAATCTCTGGCAACGCCAAGAGCCCAAAGAAAACCTAAATCTAAGAGATCTCAAATTTCAGCCAAATTCAAGATGCTCAAACCCTAGGAAAATCTACTATTTAATGCATACAATTCAAAAGGAATTCCCTAAACAGTCTCTACAATCAATTTCCCTCCAAAACTCCATTCAAAAACCTTCCAAAAAGGGCTCCCGTGGATCATGCGTGCGTGCGGCTTCCGCCCAGGCAAAACAGCGCCTGTTTCGCGACTCGGCCGGTCCCGTGCGGACCGGCTGGACCGGTCCACTGGACCGGTCTAACAGTGAGTTCTTGAGATGAGAGACCCTAGGTGGGTGAAAGCAATACCCATCAACCTTGGAATCCAAGGTTCGCGGTTCTACGATCTCTTTGTGAGTTCATGGTTCTTTTATTTTATTCTTTTCATCTTCCTCTTCCCCCTTATCCTATACCGTCGGCAATACCCTCCCTATCTCCCATCAACCACCGGCTTTCCCCTCCCCTTACTCCAAACTCCGACCAAGCCAAATTCCCCAACCCCCACCGCCGACCACCCCTTGCTCTTTTTCCTTAATGTTGATTTAAATCCCCATTAAGACTTTCCTAATTCAATCCTCTTAATTTTAGGAAGAGATTTCATCATTTTGAAATTCAAAATTTGAATTTCAAAAACCTTCATAAATTGATTACGCCAAATTAGGAAAGTTTTCAAATTTTGAATCTAATTTACTATTAAATTAGATTGGATTTCTTCGCCTTTTTCCTAAAGTGTGTTGATGTATTAAGGAGCATTAATTTCCCTCCCCAAACCCCTCTTCTTCTATGCATGCCGTCGGCCCCCCCTTATTGATCCCCTTTCCTTTTTTTCTTCTCTCCTCACATTAACACTACCTAATTTTGGATTTGGGATTCAAATTCAAATTACCCTCCCACTAATTAATTCCCAAAATCTGAAATTAATTTCAAATTTCCCCACCCAACCTAATCCTTGCTAAGCCTCAATCCGCCACCCAAGGATTTTGAATTTCAAATTTCAAAATCATCCTTAATTACTTTTCTAAAATTGCATCCCCATTAATTTGGAAGGTTGCCTCATTTAGATTTAAATTCAAATTTGAATTATAAAGCTTTCCCTGTTAATAACGTATATTAGGAAACCTCTTAAACACATTAAAATCTGAAATCAATATTAGATTTAATGGCAATCCCCAATTAAATCCTTCCCGGGCCCACATATTAAATACAAACACCTCAAATTCCATCTCATATGGCCGGCCCCCTCTCTACCCCTTTCTCGCTCAAATTCGCCACCTAGACCCCCATTACTCCCCTTGGATGCTGCCCCAATCAAGCCTCCCATTTGAAATTAATTTGAATCCCAAGGTTATTCCTGCTGCCATTCACAGTAGGAATCCTTGGAAATCTAAGATTTTTCCCCGCCAAGCTATTGCTCAGGCTTCTGGACAAATCCTGTGATCCATCCAAGGATTCCTAGCCTTACAAGCTGCTGTCCTTGGCCATCCAGCTGATGTCCAGCATTCCAGGATGGTGTAATTTGCTGTCCAAAATTTTGGAGTCAAGAAAACTGCTGTCCAGCATCTTGGACACCAAAAGCTACTGTCCGGAATCTGGCCCAGGCCGCCTGCTTGCTATCCAAAGACTCCAACAAGGATTTGTTGCTCTCCAGCCGCCCAAGAATCCGCCAATTATTGTCTACTTCCTCTCAAACCTGCAGACTACCACCAAAGCTTCCTATAACTTCTTTCTTTAGGTAGACTCTCCCTCCTAGTCTCTTATTTTCCTAGTTTACCCCTCGTTTGTGGTTATTATGGAGTTATGAAGATAATGTTAATACTTCTCCGCTAACGCCTAGAAATTAGAAGAGTTGATTGAGGGATCTTCTTGTAGAGACTAATCTTATTGTTACCATTGGGATTTATTGTTGAAAAAATTCATGTATACAATGTTAGATTAAATTGACTGTTTTACGATCTTAACCTCTATGCATGTGATTTAGCCTAAGCTTGTCTTACCGCTCTTTAAGTTTTCTTTTGTCGTTCAAATCAATACAAAAATATAATTATAGTGGTTTCTAAAATTAAGCGTGCAAACTTCCTAAGTTAATCATCCTGCATGTATGTTTTACATCAGATTGGTTCATTTGGTCTCCACTGCCTCCCGATGACATTATTATGTATAATCTTAATGGACTGCCAAGCAGTTATCAAGCTTTTAAAATTGCTATACGGACAAACCTGAATCGCCTTAGTTGGATTATTTTTATGCTTTGGTTTGTAATGAAGAATTAAACTTGGCGGCCGAATCAATCCAAGAGTTATCTATATCATCGCCATCTCCTGAACCAATCCAAGTATTTTACACTCAAAGTGGTCGTGCTCGTTGTCTCAATTCTCGGGGACGTTCTTACTCCAAGCCCTTTCATGGTCGTAGCTCTGCTGGGCGCGGTTCTTCATCTTCCTTTTGCATAGATAGAGTGCCAAAATTGTGGAAAATTTGGCCATTCAGCCTTCAAATGTTAGCATCGTGGGGACTTTTCCTTTCAGCCACTGGTTCAAGCTTATTCAACTGATTCTTCCCAACAGTCCACTGATTGGATTATTGATACAGGTGCTACTTTGCATCTCACCTGAATTAGGTCAATAATTCCAAACCGTATGCTGGTAATCAACAAGTTTTAGTCGGAAATAGAGATCTTCTTCCAATCACTCACACTGATAAAGGTTTATTGACAACCCCTCACTGTAAGCTTCATTTATCTTCTCTTCATCTTGTTCCAAATTTAACGCAAAATCTTCTTTCTGTTAATCGACTCACTACTGATAATTCATGTTCTATTGTGTTTGATCACTCCGGCTATTCATGTTCTAAACACATTATCAGTATGAATGCATCTTCTTTTACGACTGGTCCAACTTCTTATAGTGAAGCTGTTAAAAATTTAATTTATCGCAAAGCAATGTCTGCTAAATTTGTTGCTCTTCAACAACAAGCAACTTGAAAATTAGTCCCACCAAATCCATCTCAAAATATTTGGGATGTAAATGGATATACAAAACCAAATTCAATGCTGATGGTACCATTGCTAAGCATAAAGCATGGCTCGTAGCTCAAGGATGTAGCCAGCAATTTGGTTTAGACTATCTTCATGCATTTAGTCTTATTGCTAAGCTTCCTAATATCAGAATTTTACTTCCTGTCACCACTACATTCAAGTGGAAAATTCTCCAACTTGACGTATCCAATGCTTTTTTGCATGGTAAGCTAAAAGATAAAGTTTATATGGCACAACCTACTGGTTTCAAGGATTCTTTGCATCCTGATTATGTGTGCCTTCTCCAAAAATCAATTTATGGTTTAAAACAGTCACCGAGAAAATGGTTTGAGACATTTTTCACTTATTTCCTCAACTATGGTTTCATGCATAGTACAGCCGATCCATTGTTATTGATCTACAACAAAAATTCCATTGTCATTTACATACTTGTATATGTTGACGACATCTTGCTTACAGGCAATAATTATCAAACCATTGCTCATCTTTAAGAAGCTCTCTCCAATCAATTTCATATGAAAAACCTTGGTTTTATTTCACATTTTCTAGGCATGCATGTGTTACAATTATCCAATGGTTTATACTTATATCAAATTGCTTATGCATTTGAGATCCTTTGTCGGGCTGGAATGTCTGATTGCAACCACATATCTTCACCAATTCCTTCAAAGTTTATCACAAATTCAACAACTTCACCACAGCTTCTTTCTTCGACTGCTTCAGATGATTTTCGGCTTCACCATCTGAGACACAAGCTTCACAGTTTCTCATGTTCATACCTCTGATTAGGTTGCCGATTTGTTTACTAAAGCTCTTGCTATACCACGGCTTCAAGATCCTAGACACAAGCTTCACATTGTGGAACCCAATATCAGCTTGTGGGGAGGTGATAAGCAAGCCGATATAGATAAGCAAGACAACCTATCTACATTCAACCGTGCCTATGCTCATGTGCCCACTACTTGTGTTAAGTGGTTATTTTCATTTGCTCTGTGACAGTTAGTTCATTACCATTTGATTGTAACTGTTTTGATCTCCACCGTTGAGGTCTTTTTCTATGCTTTTACCTATATAGTGTAATGCTGAACAGTAAAGGATGAAATAGCAATATGAGAAACGGTCATACCCTGTTTTCTCATTCTCTTCTTCCTCTGTTCGTAACTTTTTGCTAGCCTTATTAGGGTTTTGTATAGCTGCAGGAAAAGAAGCTCGACTCAAGCATTTCAACAAAAACTACAAGATGAGCAGCTCTCCCAAATCCAAACATCTGACCAACAAAAATAACAAATCCCCCATCTCAATAACTCCTAACTACTGATCTGATGACAATAGCACAATGATATCCAATTCTCATAAAAGGATTAAACAAACCACAAACCACAAACCTATCAGATTCGAAACTCCTAGGAATGCTCCGAGTAATGGCGTTACCTTGCAGAGGCCAGCGAAGATTGGCATAGAACAGGTGAGGATATAACGGCGGCGCCAAGGCGGAGGCGACGGCGACGGCGCAGGCGCACGCTTGAGCAGACGAAAAGTTACCAAATGAGGCCAATATCGAGTAATTCGTTATTCCGTAATAATTTAAACTTTTTTTTTTTTTTTTTTTTTTTTTTTTTGACATTTAGGCCATTTAAGGCAAACTCATACACACAACGCATACACATGGACTCGAACCTTGGACCTATTAGTTGGAAGCCTAAGCTCTCAACCAATAGGCCAAGGAGAGTTGTAAGAATTTAAACTAAAGTAACCCATGTGGGAAAAAAGAATTAAATATTTCGAAATTACATAAATTAAATAATAATTTTAAATTTTTAATTTATATTCACTATACATGGGATTATGAGGAATTTAAAAAGTTATTGTTTATAATATAATTGTAGAATAAATAGTTTAAGATATTTTAAAATATTAGAATATTAAATTATAGATTAAAATAATCATATTTAGATTTAGATTACTTAAATTTATTAAAAAAATTGCTTTACCTCTTATAATATAGTTCATCCAACTTAAAATATAAAAAAATATATTAAATATAGTAAATATAATACATGAATAATTAAATAAATTGAAAATTATTTTTTCAAAATTAAATTTTATCATTTATTTAGGAGATAATTCAATTACTTAAAGCATAATAGGTATATATATGTTAATTTGCTCTCTTTTTTTCATTTTAATTTTCTTACAAATTTAATAGATTTAATATATACTATTTATATTTGTTTAAATGATATAACGTTTTTCTATTATAAAAAATAAAATAAAACTTAAGAAATTTCTATTTCAAAATAAAGCTTCATTATTATTTTGAGAATTTTGAAGGAATCTGTATTTCCTATTATGATTCACATTTATAATCATAGATTAGAATTTATAAGTTAGATTTGAAATTTGTTTAGTATGAATGAAGATATTTTCATTAAGTACTATGCAAATAATAAATTAAGATAATCCTCTTTAATACAATAAAAGTTAATGAGTTCATTCCTTGATATGTCATCAAAAAATTATCATGATCGGGCACAAATCTCGAGGCAAAATCAAGTTGGAAACTTCAAAAATTAAATACGGGATCATGTGAACTCCGATTTCAGTGAACTTACAGTAGAACTGATCATCTTGAAAATATGAACCCAACGATACCAAATTCAACTCAATCCGAGCCCAAATGAGTCCAAATCAAGGACCCAAAGCGTTGTTGGAATGTTAGAACCACAATTTGGATTTCCAAACGGTTTCCAAACATGACATACTTATAGTTAAATCGAGCGGCTCGACGAGACGAATCCAACTCAATCCAATATCATTAAGACCTTCAAATGTCTGACGAACGGTCCATAATCAAAAGATTCAATATTGGCTGTCCATCCAAATCACTCTGCATTTGTCCTTGGTCCTCCTCCTATTTACGAGTTCTGCCACTCCATAAATCTATAAATAGACCCCTCATTTCTCTTGAGAGGAGGCCGAAGTAAGAAGAGAAGAAGGAAGAAGAGAAGGAAGAAGCTCCTGCTCGACCACCGCCGGACCACCACTTCAGGCCCTCACCTCTGCAAGACCACCACTTCAGGCCCTCACCTCCACCGGACCACCACTGGAGACCCTCACCTCCGCCGGACCATCGCCTGACGTCATTGCTATGCCGGACCACTGCCTTACGTCGTTTCCTCCGCCGGACCACCACCTGTCGTCATTGCTCTAGCGAACCACCACCTGACGTCGTTGCATCCACCAGACCACCATTGGAGGCCCTCACCTCCGCCACACCACCACTTAAGGCCTTGAGCTCCGCTAGACCACCGCCTGACATCGTTGCTCCGTCGGACCACCACTTAAGGCCCCAGACTTCTGCCAGACCATCGCCTGACATTAATGTTACTTCGCCGTACCACCACTTGAGGCCCTCACCTCCGCCGGACCATTGCCTGAAGTCATTGCTCCGCGGGACCATTGCCTGACGTCATTGCTCCGCCGGACCACTGCCTGACGTCATTGCTCCGCCGGACCACCGCCTGACGTCATTGCTCCGCCGGACCACCGCCTGACGTCGTTGCTCTGCCGGACCACCACTTAAGACCTCGGACTTCTACCAGACCACCAAATGAGGCCCGGACTTCCACTAGGCCACCACGTGATGCCCGAACTTCTATCGGATCACCACCTAAGGCCCAGACTTCTACCGGACCACCACCTGAGGCCTGAACTTTTATTAGGCCACCACCTGATATCCAGAGTTCTAGCGGAGTAGCGCCCTACTACAACAGTCTTTTGGACCTTTATCTTCTACCGACTACGGTCCTTTCAACCTCCATCACCTACTATGATCCTTTCGACCTCCATCAAGAGACAACAATCTTTCTAACCCCGGTCTCTTGCCAGCAATGATCTTTCAAACCCCTGTCACCTGCCGACTACGGTCCTTCTGACCTCAGTCGCCTACTATGGTCATTTTGACCTACATTGCCAAACAACGGTCTTTCTGACCCCTATCTCCTACCGACTACATTTCTTCTGACCTCTATTGTCTACTATGGTCCTTCTGACCTCTGTCGCCATACAATGGTCTTTATGACCCCGGTCTCCTGCCAACTACGATCTTTTAGACCCCTGTCTCGTGTTGACTATGGCCCTTCTAACCAAAAAAATATGTTTATATTTATTATTGTAACTCCCACCATGTAATGTGCTCTATATGACGTACATTTGTAACATCAAGCCATGGTCTTCTCCCTAAGAAGGGCCTCATTTGTAATCAACTGCAAATACTAGTGGATTCATTCAAACTGGGTTAGGCCCTGTGGTTTTTACCCCTTTTTTCAGGAGTTTCCACGTAAAAACTCTGGTGTCTCTTATGAATGATACACCCTCTCACTTATCTGATTGTGTGCTGGATCTTCGTACAATGCTAAGATGTTAAACTATATATTTCTCTGCCACTGTGAATACTCCAGGATGCAACATTCATATATATATATATATATAATATTTCCATGCAATTATAGATCAAAAATTTTTTTTTTTTGTTTCCATTATACCACATTTGAGGAAGTCATTCTAATTCTTTAAAATATTAACTATTCTCTTGAACGACTCAGACAATTTCTTAGAAAAAATATCTCTCTTTTAATGCTTCAACTTTAAAATCATTTTCATCAAAAGTGTTTGAAGGTTCATCATATGATACATAACTTTTAAGATTTGAGTACATAATTATTATTGATGGGGCTTTACATTGAACATTATTTTTCATCCTCTATATTCTCTTCATAAGATATGTATAATATGAGCCGTGTTATAAAAGAGTGATCAAGATTTAGCATAATATATATGTGTTATAACACCCAACTAAAACATTCTAAAAATCTATATACAAGTAAACTAACCAATAAGGGTAACCAAGTAGATATAAAATAGTGTATAAGATTAGTTTCACTAATGTAAGTTGGTAGAAAAACAAGAATTTAAATAAATGAGCTACTTGATTAAAACAAACAAAAGAAATTTAACCAATTCATCTCACCCAAGTGATTTAAGATATATGTTATTAAATAAAGTAGGTGTGTGAGTATTTGATTATTAAGCTTAATAGAAATAATTAACACATTTCAAAATTGCGATAATAAAATAACTCAACATCTAAGTCACCCAAATATGTGTCCATAAGATTTACAAGGTGATTAAGTGAGTTGAGTTAAAAAATGAGTTGTGATCAATTGAAGTGCAATATATAGTATTCTTTATAACTAACTTAGCACATAAGGATAGAAATAGTTGAAACACTACATAAAGACATAAACCATGCAATCATGCAAGTTAAGGATGCAAGAAAGTAGATCTAATGATAAATTAAAAAACAAAGGCATTGCTATTTGACAACCCACATATACACGTAATTAAATGATTGCATAGGATTCCTCCTTCCTCTCCTTGAGAAGGTGGAGAGACTGTTATATCATATCTTTTGAAGAGCCAAAGTACACACTTCTTTATTTGGAAAGAGCATCAATATGCATATCCTAAGGCCAACAACAACAACAACAACAACATGGATCTTTTATCCCAGTACGTGGGCTCAATTACATGAATCTTTTTTCTCCATATTGTCTTATCAAGAGTAAAATTCTCATTTAAATCTAATAAAAGAAATCATTTGTAATACTTTCTAATCAAGTTTTTTTAAGTCTACCTTTGTCTTTCTTAATATAGAACAAATCTAATAGATATACTCTTGTAATTTGGTCATCAAAAGGCTGACATTTTATGTGATCAAATCATCTAAGGTGTCATGCACTAAGATCTAACTTGGAAGAATTATTTAATTTAAATCTTCTAACCATATATCAAAGCAATTAAT
Organism: Dendrobium huoshanense; assembly: GCA_016618105.1. Classification (NCBI taxonomy): domain Eukaryota; kingdom Viridiplantae; phylum Streptophyta; class Magnoliopsida; order Asparagales; family Orchidaceae; genus Dendrobium; species Dendrobium huoshanense. The sequence continues at coordinate 6,892,238 of CM028351.1, forward strand.
AATTGTCCATATAAAAATATATAATATGCGCAGTGGAATATATCTTTCATTTTCATATTCTCAAAAACTATATATTTCATTTCATAATCCAAAAAATCATTTACATTAGCTATGAATGCATCTTTCCAATTAATCCATTTTAATACATTCATGATCATAAGAGAATAAAACAAAAAATAAAAGAAATACATAAACCAAAATTGGATTTGCTTCACTCCATTTGGTCATTACCCTTCCCTAAAATTATATAAAAAAAAATACATAGTGAGTAGAAATCCAGTAGGGCACCTGAACCTACCACAACACTCATGCTTGGAAAGTAGAATAATATGCTTGTAATCATTCAAATCAATAGTAGAATATGCTTATCATAAATTCGTGTGTATAGGAACATATCATCATGAACAATAGTGGTTAGTATGAAAAATATCAATCAGTATGAATCATAATCAGGAAAGTGATCAGCAATTATAAACTTTATTTTATTTTAACATATCAAGAACAGTGTTAAAGTAAGACTATCATAAGAATCATGTAAGGTAAAATAATTCATGCCAATATCATTTAAAAGAAAATCTGAGGATCTCTATCAATCTCACTCTACCTAGTCTTGTCCTCTTTCCTACCCTAAAATCATTTAAAATCACATAATGACAAAAAGCCTAATAGTAAATCAAACTCACTAAAGCTTTCAACTCAAGGCTAGAAGAATCAATATGCTACTTAGTTTAGTCAATAATATCAATCTCATCAAAGATCAATTATCATTTATAAAGATCAAAATGATCAATAATAAAAATAGGGAAATAATTATAATGAATTTAAGAATCAATAACAAGCATGAGAACAAATTTTGAAGAAAAATATCTAATTTATCTTCTTAACTAATTAACCACGGCTTCTATAATTTATTAAAATAATAAATCTCTATCTAGTGAAAATAACTAATAATTACATATCTCAAAATATTATACTATATTCATTCTCCCAAAATTAATATAAAATAGTCAGGAGACCAATATAATTACTATTATATCACAAACTCCTAACTACAAAATAATAAGGAAAAATACAAATAAAATTAAAAGAAAACCAGAAGATCTCTACTAATCTCACTCCACCTAGTTTTGGACCCTTTTCTGACCTAAAATTACTTAAAACCACATAATGAGCCAAAAAGTCCAACAATATACCAAACTCATTAAAGCTTTCAACACAATGCTAGAAGAATTAATTTGCATATTTAGTTAAGTCAATAAAATCAATCTCATCAATGATCATGTATCATTTGTAAAGCTCAAAATATTCAATAATAAAATTAGAAAAATCATTAAAATGAATCTAGGAATAAATAACATGAATGAGAATCATTATATTAGTAAATAAATGGTATTATAATCATTCAAGCATTAGTAAAAAGAATTACAGGCACACATGTCAATATTATTAGTCTTATATTCATACAATCATCCTATCTATTATATGTAATCAATACTTGTATCTATATACATATTATCTATGTACACATATCACTACTCTATTTATTAATTTTATTAGTACATGCATACATCGATATATAGTTCAACAAGGTATGACATCCAACTTTAATGCAGTATTTTCATATTTTCATCTATTTCTTCTTCATATTATTATATCATATCATTATCATCTATCTTTTATCATTATTATTATAGGTGGCTTTTAAAAATTATTAAGAGTCTTCACCCTCTACCCGTTAGTGTAATTCAGTCATCTATTACAAGCTACAATTTTGATAATACCATAAACTATCTTTAATAAAAATTCTATGGGCCCACCCTCCTATACAGAATATTATGTTTTAATAGCTAACACATTTTATAGTGTTAACAACTAATCTTTTTTGCTCATGCAAATATCACAATTAAAATTTAATATGAAATAGTCAATTCTATGCAGTACAAGAAAATCTATATAATATTCATAATTTCTAAAAAAACATTTAACTTTAATTATACTTGGGAAAATTTAGTGATAGTATTATCAAAATGTCCACACAATTTATTTCTATTATATACAAAAAGTTATACAATAAAAACTCAATAAATCATGAAAAAATGTATTTTTATAAATTTAAGAGAAGAAATCTATCAAACTCAAAACCATTGAAAATTAAAAATGAGATTTGAGTTACTTACAATAAATAAAAGAAATATCTGAATAAAATTGGTGGATGAAAAAGCTCTTAACAATCTTCTCTCTCCTCCCTCTCTTCCTTCTTTAGTAAGATATGAAAGTGAAATTCATATTTTCTATTTTGAAAAAATTATTTCAAAAAATTGAGTTATTACACATCAGGTAGGGGAGAGCCATTGGTTACCTGAATGCATGCCCAAGCAAATGTTAGCCTCATTTTATCAATTGTAAGTTTTTCAACCGCTAGGGGAATGCCAATATATCTAGTGATCTTAGAAATCCCTTATGGTTACAAAAAGCTAGGGGTGGATCTTGAATCTTTATTCATAAGGGAATGGATGAGATCTCCTAACAAATGGGGATGAATTATGGAGACCACTTTTGCTATAAGAAAGGCTTACCTAGGAAGTACCATGGGTCTCCTGATTAGGACATATCAAAGTCTTCATGAGGTGAAAACTTTAGAAGAAAAAGATTCATTTGTTTAAAAGAGAGTTGATTAAGAGAGCCTTTGAGTGACCAAGTGTAGTTGATGGCTTCGAGGAGGGAGCCTAGAAAGGACGCCGCTCGGTCGAGCACCCAACGGGTGAGAGGCCCCATTCAAGGGCACCAATGAAAATATTGGCTTCAGAGAAGTGAACAATTTTATTTGCGAGGGGGGGGGGTTTGGGGTTGGGTAGAGAGAGAGAGAGAGAGAGAGAGAGAGAGAGAGAGAGAGAGAGAGAGAGAGAGAGAGAGAGAGAGAGAGAGAGAGAGAGAGAGAGAGAGAGAGAGAGAGAGAGAGAGAGAGAGAGAGAGAGAGAGAGAGAAAATCAGAGGTAGCGTAGTTGCGCAAAAGGAGAAGGTTTTTCCAAACAAGGATTTTAGCAAGATTCGTACTAGGGAGTGCTGAGGATGGGATGGAATCGATGCCAAGGGAGGGGAAATTCTGAAGAGAAAGGACATCGAAGGGGGGTAGGATGAACCCTCCGGTAAGGTTGGAGGAGGAGGGGAAAAGGAAGGTCAAGGAAGGCAACTAGGGTTTTTTTAGATGAATGGTCCATACGACTATTTTTTATTGCTATAACACTATAATAGATGTGCTTGTAAAAGGTTTTTTTAACTATATAACTTTTTGAAATGAAATGATAAAGTAGTATTGAAATAAAAATGTGGTAGAAATATATTAAAAAAAAAAACTATTTCAAAGATAGTTTAAGTCAACTTTAAGAGAATTTTATCTTAAAACATGCCAAACTTTTTAAATTTGTAATAAATTTATTATTGTTAGGTTTACAAATTCACTTGCATCAAAATTAGGGTTAAGATAGTTATTAGAAAGCAAAGCTGATGAAAGAAAAAAAATGCTCCAAAGAGATCTTATCATGTAATTTTAAAAATTATTGTGTGTATTATAGATTTTTTCCTTAAAAAAATAAACTTTTTATAGCTACCTCACTATAATAAATTTGATTGTTAAATTTTTTTGCTCATTATAAAAATAAATTTAAAACTAACAAAAATGTTATTGTTAAACAAAAATATGACAGCACATGTAAATAATAATATTCTCCCATCGCATGTAAATTAATAATATAATGTACCAAGTTGGACTAAATAATGGCAATGCTCAAATGAAAATAATTAATATTGCACAAATCGTTTAGGATATATAAATTGTTAATAAAAAATCATTTAAATCCATCAAATGAGCTTCCTTTCAATATTCACTCAAATTGTAACAAAAAGTCTTGGAAGCATACCAATTAAAAGAAGATAAATTTTATAGATTGAAATTATTAACACCAATAAATTGCTACTAATATGTCATACTCATTGTTGGCATACACATTATTAACACCACTTCCAAATCAAACTTACCCTCAAAAAGCTTGGATACATTGATCTTTTATTTGGATTTCTAGTGCACTAAAAGAAATTTGAAGATTTCTTCCTTTGTAACATATATTTTTGTAATCCTAACTCGTCTTGTAGGATTCTTTATTTGCTCGATGAGCTAGGATTCTATTCTCAACATTGGACTAGGTTGGATAGAAAGTGACTGTCACAATCCAACTCGATATGATTTGAAACTGCACAAGTCATACCATGTCAGATTGTGGCAAGACTCAAATCCCAAGATATATTTGGATAAGTATTGAAATAAAACTTCTAATTTAAATACACCATATAGTCGTTCCTGCATACAAATATAAAGCAAAAGACTAAATCTCAAAATAAGTTTTCTAGATATCATTCAAAATACATATAATTTGAGGTATCTACAATAGTACTAACTGACAATAGATAATATAACTAAATAAATGCAAGCATGTAAAATAAAACTAATCAAACCAAAAGGCATACTAACAAGCATAGACTGGAGCCTACTATCCAAAATACTTAGTTTGCTCCTTACCCTTCCCCTGGCCTAAAAATTGAAGATAAAATAAGAATAAGCTAACATGACTCAGTAGACAATCACAGCATAAAGTAGAAATCAATAAATGAAATCAAAAGAACTGAAAATATTGTGATGTAATAATAAATTGAAGTACTATACATAAAAATTGAAACTGAAACATGTATTTATTTCGAATGCATTTAATTAGCCAATGAATTGTACTAAACTATAATATAAATAAAGTCTTATATCAATTTTTAGAATAGCCCTTAGGCTCCAACATGCTAACATATCTCATATCAAATCCCATCTCAATCACCCAATGACACCGACGTAACAAAATCCTTACTTGGTCCCCCACTGGCGCCGACATAACAAAATTTCACCTTCGGTCGCCCAATGGCACTGCACAACACAATCCTAACTCAATTGCTCACTGACATCAGCATAACATAATCCCACTTCAGTCACCCATTAGTACCAACATAACATCACATAACAACACATCATATCATATCACATTTCTTTCAAATTTTTGGATGCATTTCATTAATTAAAATATAATTATACTAAATTAAAAAATTGTCAAAATGACTAAATGATAGACAAAAGAAAAATATTATTAAGCAAAAATTCACAATTTCAAAATAAAATTAAATTATCAAATATTGTGTAAAGCATCATTCTGAAGCTTTAATTAAATTAAAATTTTATTTTTAGATATTAAAATATATTTCTCAATAGATAAAAATAACCATTTTTTAAAAATCACCAGATATAAATTTTTCAGAATATACTCAAAATATTCATATTCTCAATTGTTATAACATATAAAAAGTTGCACTGTAAAATTTTTACCAAAATAAAGTTATCCTTAATTTTTTATAACAGAAATATAAATTTGATTAGAAAATTTTCAAAAATACTAAATTATTGAAAATTAAAATAGGAAAATGTAACGAACCTCAAGATTATCAAATATCCCAAATGGTCCAACAAATAAATTAAAAATGACTCTATGACTGCCTAGCCTAGCTTTTATTATTCTCTCTCCTCTATTTTTCTCTAAATTTCCCCAAACTTTCTTTGTTAATGGAACTGAGAAAAAAAATAGATATAATAGCTTATATAAGTGGGATTAGATTTGTTATGAATTAATATAAAAATATAAATATAAAATATCTAATTATTTAGATTTTACGTAAAATTCATATAATTCTTTTTATATCTTTAAATTTGAATATCCAAAAATTATAAATAATATTCAAAAGTTAGCTAAGCGTGTCTATAATGCTCGGTTGAAATCTTTTTATAAAATGAGCACTTAATGGTCACAAAAATCATACTTGTATCGATATATATCATTTTGCTAAAGAAATTGCACCAATGCCAAAATTTGTGAAAAATATAGTGAGACTAAAATAAAATAATATATATGTTATGGCTTTAACGGTTTGTGATTTAGACTTATGATGACTCCTGGAATTATTTCTTACTATTACAAGTAAAAAAATATATTTTTTTATTTTTTTAGTTATAGCAATCCACCTACCTTAAAAAAAAAGTCATCCTAGATATTTTAAGACCAAAATAAGTCTGAACAAACCCTGATACAGCTGTCTTATATCATATTCCTTCTCCTAAGTAGCCTCTCTAATAGTCATGTGCTTCCATTGCACCTTGACTTGAAAAATGTTTGCTCATCAATTTCCTCACATCATATGTCAGAATCATATTTGGCTCTTTCATATAATGTAGAATAGGATGAACCTTCATATTATCAATAGATAATCTCTTTTCAGGATCAAATATCCACTTCTTCAAAAAAGATACATGAAATACACTGTGTATATATAACATTTGATAAGGTAATAATAAATTATAAGCAGAACTACCTGGCGGGAAAAAAATTGTGTCACCACGCAGATTTTGATTTCTCCTATTTTGTAATCGAATACTGCATTGAGAATAAAGTACAGTCTCGAGAGGCCGACACAATATTCTACAATGGATTCAATATCAGAATAGGGTTTTGAAAATTGATATTTCTATAATCAAACATAGTTCAAAGAATAACATATTATCTTAAAAAAATGAACATGAAATTCTATAAAATATGTTTAAAGATAGAAATACGGTTTTTGAAAAAAGTTTATTCATTCTTTTATTTAGATATGACAAGAATAATATTATATCATCTTAAAAGACGAACATAACATTATTCAAGATATCCAAAAGCGAGAATGAGTTTTATAAAATTCATCATTTCTAAAGTTGAATATAATAAGTATAATATTATATTATCTGAAAAGATAATAATAACATTCTACAAGTATATTAAAAATTAAAAATAAGGTTTTTAAAATATCTACGTTCCCAAAGATTCTTCTCTTATTTTATACGAATAAAACAAGGTTTACTTTAGTCTGGAGTTCTCAAATCCCTATAAGAGCAAGCTCCTATAGTTAATTACATCCTAGGAGGAATGCTCCTAAGAAAACTCTCGATTAAAGCAGTGATTTCATACCCTTTGACTACAAAGTAAAAGACAAGGAACAAAAGTAGGAATTTTCCAAGGTGAAAGCTCAATGTTGAACATTTATTAGCGAGTCAATGGAGGAAAAGTAGGAGGTGTCGGATTCTGAGAAGCTCAGAGACAACCTCAGTCTATTCTATGTTGGGCTTTACATTTTAAGAGAAAATTTTATGTTTAAGTTGACATTTTATTAGAAAGTTGGGATTATATTCCCGGAGGGCGAGGACTTAAGATCTAAAAAGAATCTGCCTCAGAACCTAAATCTAATTTGGGTACTACAAAGTAGCGACCCGAACCTAACTAATGAAGTGCAAATCTGGACTTACCCCGGCCTGTATTGGGGAGCCAGCTAACCACCTAGGCGCTTTAAAATCATGTGTCCAGTCTTTTATGAAAGATGGGTAGGGATGTTGTTTAAGTTTTAAGGAATTGGGGCTGACATCTAAGATAATTCCTAATTAGCCCCTCAACTTATGTAGGGTGATAAATGTCTAGAAATGCAATTAATATTTTAGACTCTTTTTAGTTTGTATCTAATGCAATGCATGCTAATTGACTCGAATTAATAAAATGATAATGAAGCAGTTTAAAAATTTAGGCTTATAAAATAGATTTTTCCCTAGAGATTGCACAACTTCCCCTTGACAGAACTGCACCCTCATAGGTCAAGTGGTCTGCCAGAACCCGCAGGCGGGGAGGTGCCTAACAAGGAAGAGAAAGTATTAATATGCTTATGCTGACTCTCGGCGGTCCCGAGCTTACTTCTTAGATCGTTAGAGTTACTATGTGAGCCTAAAAATTTTTATTTAAAATTACAAGTAAAAAAATTTTAAGCGTACCCTTACGAAAAAAATCTCTCCGTTTCGAATCCAGGCTAAAACAAAATACGGCATGCAAGGTCCTAAAAAAATCTACTGCACAAACATTGTAAACAATCAATTTTAATAATCCAAATATAATGTCCAATGTCCAATGTCCATATTACACCCAGAATTTGCTGAAAAGTAAAGTGGCTGGGCACCACTGACAACAAACCCGAATTCTAATCCTAAGAATGACGCAAGTGATTTTTGAAATGGGATATACTGTTCCTTAAATCTTCATTTCTTCCTCTTCTTTCTTCAATCTTCTTGTTCTGTATTTTCTTCTTCTACGAACTTCTCGGGTCCGTCGGGTTCTGGATATCCAAATGAAAAGAAACTCATCCCTAAGAGGGGTATTTTATTTTCTATTTGGATATTGAATCATCGTAATTTGGCTTTCCAAATAAAAGAGAATAATCCTTTAAGGTATATTCTCCTTTTTTTGGATTCCAAATTGGATGTAATATCCCACTTTCAAAAAATCACTTTCACATTTATTGACTCTTGATATATTATATTTACATTACATTTCATTTCACAGAAAGGGAAGAAAAATCTAGTCCACCTACAAGGTTATCCTAAGCAATTTATAACAAAAATCATCCCACGCAGTTATATATATATACAATTGAAATTAAGCCACACTTGGCCACACTCTTCTTCATTTGGGGGCAAAGCAGCTGAAGCACCTGTAGCATTTATTTATTATTAATTAATTAGCCCCCTTTTTCTGCCCTACATGAGTGTGGCCACCTGCAGAAAATCATATTAACAATTCAGATCGCTCCTAGCCTATGGGTAATCTAATCGTCAATCAAACCAACACAGAGTACAGTAAAAATAAATAAACAAACACACCAACATTTTACAACCAGCATGCAATAAAACTCGAGAAAAAGCCCGTCACAGTGTAGTAAGGAAATAAACACCGGCCTAACCTAAAACTAGAGTCGGTTGTCCTAGCAAACAAATCTAAGTGTGTGCAATAGGTTATGTGGTTTTGAAATGTCCTAAGTCAATTATTGGCTAAAGTTTTTTTTTTTTTAATTGATTGAATTCTAATTTAAAGATGCTTACTAATTCTAAAGTGAGATGTCACTAAATTTTCTATGTTATAAGTTTCTATCCTAAAGTGTGCATGCTTCCTAAGTCTAGATTTTCTAAGACCCGGTCCTTAATTTTTGTCCTTAAGTGTCACTACTGTTGTATGGGATAAAAATTTGTTATTACTAACCCTTAGGACTTTGAGCGTGTGTAAAAGGGGTTTAGGGATCTAAAATAAAGCAAAAAAAGTAAACCTAATTAAATTGAAGTTACTACAGGGAACTAAAGGAATGGTTCACGCATACCACATCAAGGGGCCCCTAAAGGTTTTCTAAGTTTAGAAATACTCACAGTCACCGGGGGCTACGACCCGGTGGTTTCTCCCGTAGCACCTCTACCCGACTGGATAGAGGCGACTGACATCATTAGCTCCTTGTACTTTTGTCCATTCGATCAGTACCGTTCCTCGTAGTTCATGCAAATAAAGAAAAGAAAAACAAGGAAAGCAGGGATTAGAAAGCACATTTAATAATTAATAATAAAATAATTGAAATTTAATGAAAGTAAAAGACGTACCTTTCTTCGGGCTTGAACACCGGTTTGATTGAATGTCTTTTGAACTCCTTTCACTTTCAACAGCTTACTTTATAATTTTTTTTTATTCACTTTCACTCTTCTAAACTTACACAATTTCATAAAACAAAAATTTTACCTCTTACACTTATGCACATTTTACCATTCCTAAAATCATACTCTACATCATTCCTTCTCGGAAACACTTTCAAACATTTCAATGTTTAATACACCTTTAAACACATTTCAAACTTCAACACATACATTTTCCAAAAACACAATTTTTACCTTTAAATACATACAATTCCAAATACATCTCCACTTTTATACATTACATTTTTCAAAATCCCAAAATTTCTTTTTGAAAACCAAACACACACTTTACCATTCACAATCCACATTCCTCTACTACAAATTACCTTTCCACACATACACTCCATTATCCAAAATTATTCATTTTTATCTTTTGAACATGGACTTGAGCTTTACTTTTTAAATATCACTCACAAGTTTCACTTTTCAACCTTTATGAATTTCAATCTTTCAAACTCCATACACTTTCTAACACACTTCTCCACTTTCAAAACAATACAATTTGCTTCAATACTTCATACGCTTCTCTATTCCACACTTACATATTTCACCTTTTCAATGCAAACACAAATCAGTTAATTCACATTTCAAATTATGTACATTTTTCATTTTTCCAAAATCGTACAATTCACTTTTCAAAACATTTCATCTTTCAAGACATATACTTTACACATTTCAAAAACTCATACAATCATCTTTCGAAACATACGCTCATCATTTTTAAGATACATACTCACTTTTCCAACACACACTTTAAACATTTAAATACATCATTCTTTCTAAAACACATACAAATTTCACAAAACAAATATTTTTTTTACCTCTTATAAATATACACTTCTTCCTTCTCAAAATCATACTCTAAAATTTTCTTTATCAAAAAATGTTTTTTTATACACTCCAACATTCAAAGTACATTTCTATATATTTTAAACTTCAACATAAACACTTTCCAAAAATACATAATTTTTTACCTTTAAAACATATACTTTCACTTTCCAAAAACCCAATATTTACTTTCTAAACCCTACACACTTTTACCTTTGCAAATTCCACAAACACTTCTTTCAAAATATATACAAATTTATCACATTACTCTTTCGAAATACATACAAATTATTTATCCTCCTACATCCAAACATTTGTTTTTCATTCTTATACCAACTCTTAACTTGCACATAAAGAAAACTTGATCATATTGAGATGGGAATAGTGACTATACAAAACAAAGAGATTGTAATAACTTGTTTCATTTTACTGTCAATATCATATTGAAAAGAAAGACAAAAAACACATTAACTGATTATGGGAAATAACCATTAGTGAAGCTTACACAAATGAACTCAAGAAATCCTCACAGATTTCGTAAGGATTGAACAAACTATTAACAAAAGTCTAGCATTTCGTTTCCCATTATTCCATTGCTACTAAAGATGACAACTCAAAACCTCTCAAAAATAACAATGCAAGATATAATACGATTATATAAAAAAAAATTTAGCCATTCAAAACTTTAAAGAAGAAGAAAAATATGAATTCAGCAAAAAAATTTATCTGAATTTCATAATTAACAAAACAAATATGAAGATTTTCAAAGATTGATTCATGATTTTGAGAAAATAAGAACCATTCAAGGAGAAGAGATTAAAAAAGAGTAAGAAGAAGAATTTAGAGGAAAGAAGATGAATATGTAGAGGATATACCCAAGATTTAGAAGATTTCCGGCGTGCAACTGCTGTAGGAGTGACAAAGGGGGCTTCGTGTGGAGAGGAGGATGATTTCGTGTAACTTGAAGAGGAGAGGAGAGTGGGTGTTGGGGTTCTTTGCGAAATGGGGAGATTGGATGAGAGGAGGGGCTTGGACATATCATGTATGAGAGGAGGGAGGCTTGGACATGTCATGTATGAGAGGAGGGAGGCTTGGACGTTTTTTGGGTTGAGGGAGAGTGAGAGTGGGTGGTTATGGGTTGAGGGAGAGGGAGAGTGGGTGGTTATGGGTTTTGCTGAACCCTTTGACCGTGGACCGTTCGGTTGACATTTGAAGGCCTTCATTATTTTGGAATTCGGTGATCTTGGGCTCATTGGATTCGTCTCGTCGAGCCGTTCGATTCGAGTATAAGCTCGTCAAAATCAGAGACCGTTTGGTAACTCAAATTGTGGTTTGAACCTTCCAACAGCGCTTTGAGCCCTTGATTTGGACTCATTTGGGCTTGGATTGGATTGATCTTGGTGTAGTTGGGTTTGTATTCCTGAGACGCTCAGTTCGACTATAAGTTTGCTGAAATCGGAGTTCGGATGTTCTCCGAATTAATTTTTGAAGTTTCCAAACTTGATTTTGCATCGAGATTCGTGCCCGATTAAGATAATTTTTGACGACGTATCAATTATTATTATATATATACTTGTGACGAGTCAAAACGGGTTAATCGGAGCCATTGAAATTGAATTCAATTTGAGTTAATTTGATTTAATTTTGATTGGTGAGTTGTTTTAAGCTCAAATAATATATCAATTTGATCGAAAATCATATTAGATTGAGTCGATCGACATCGACGAATCATAAAATCGAGCTTGATTTGAGTTCTTTTGGGATTGAAATGAAATTGGACTGAATTGATTTTGATTCGGATTGAGTGAAAGGCTTGAGTCGATGCTACGTCAGTGGGTGTCCACCTAAGGGAAATCCTATGGGCGACGTCTACACTAGGCTACGAAGACCTAGGTGCTAGAGTCAATTTCGGGGAAATTGACCTCAAATAATGAGGTCAACAAATGGACCCCCAATATGCATGATAAACTTGCCAAAGTTTATCATGCGTATTGACGTTGACCGAAACGATCAACTAGATCCAGAATTGAAGTTGAAGATCTGAAAAAAGATTTTGAGGTTTGATAGAAAATTAGGATAAAGGTTGATAGAGTTTCGAGTTGATTTAGTAATTTTGAAGTTGATGTTGGCCTTTATGGCTTTTGCAAATAATAACTAAAAATATTAGTATCGTTTGGTAAAGTGAAGATATGAAAAAATTAAATGTAGTGATTTGAATGTAGTTTGACAGGAATGTAAGAGTTGTTGTAATTTTGATTTGAAATGATTTTGATAAGACTAGAGTCTTCTTTCTAGTCCAAGAGAAAGGATGCCACCAAGTGGGCACTTACACCTAACTCAACAAACTAGAGGGCATCTTCTAAGAAAAGAGAGCAACCTATGGAATAGATTATATCTAATCTTGGAAAGTTTAGAAATTTAAGTTTTACACTAGGATGGTGCCACGAGGGGCGTTCTCCAACTCTAGCGGATGATCGTAAGGAAAGGATGCCTAAGTGTGGGGACTCACACCTAACCTTAGAGGATCAGATGATCATATGAAAATGAAGCCTAAGTGTGGGGACTCATACCTAATCATATAGGATCAGATTTAAGGTTTACAATTTAATGAAGAGAAGATGCCACTAGGGATGCTTATACTTAACTTCTGGATGAAGATTAGGATGCCACTAGGGATGCTTATACCTAACTTCAAGAATGTCAATAGGATGCCATAGGAGGACTTATACCTAAAGACAGATTTAATCAGGTTTGGCTGCCGTAAGAGCGGACTTAAGCCAGAAAGCCAATAGGATGCCGTAAAAGCGAACTTAGACCTAAAGACAGATTTAATCAGGATTGGCTGCCGTAAGAGCGGACTTAAGCCAGAAAGTCAGTAGGATGTCGTAAAAGCGGACTTAGACCTAAAGACGAATTTAAGATTGAATTGGCTGCCGTAAGAGTGGACTTAAGCCAGAAAGTCAATATGATGCCGTAAAAGCGGACTTAGACCTAAAGACAGATTTAATCAGGATTGGCTGCCGTAAGAGCGGACTTAAGCCAGAAAGTCAATAGGATGCCGTAAAAGCGGACTTAGACCTAAAGACGAATTTAAGATTGAATTTGCTCCGTAAGAGCGGACTTAAGCCAGAAAGTCAATAGGATGCCGTAAAAGCGGACTTAGACCTAAAGACAGATTTAATCAGGATTGGCTGCCGTAAGAGCGGACTTAAACCGGAAAGTTAGTAGGATGCCGTAAAAGCGGACTTAGACCTAAAGACGAATTTAAGATTGAATTGGCTGCCGTAAGAGCGGACTTAAGCCAGAAGTCGATAGGATGCCGTAAAAGCAGACTTAGACCTAAAGACGAATTTAATCAGGATTGGCTGCCGTAAGAGCGGACTTAAGCCAGAAGTCGATAGGATGCCGTAAAAGCGGACTTAGAACTAAAGACGGATTTAAGATTTAAGATTTAATGAAGAGAAGATGCTGCTAGGGATGCTTATACTTCTCCTCAGGACGAAGATTAGGATGCCACTAGGGATGCTTACTCCTAACACCAAAGATGTCAATAGGATGCCGTAGGAGGACTTATACCTAGAGACAGATTTAAGATTTAAAATTTAATGAAAAGAATGATTTCTTGAAAGCTTTGAATCTTTTCCCTCAACCACAAATGACATTGACAACTTGCGAATGTTCTACTAGAGATCATAAGCTTTTATATATGTCACTTTCTAGAGGGGAAAGAAAAAATATTTTGAAGATTGATAGACTTGAAATTCTTTTGATTAAAATTTTATTTTATCCTTCATTATAAATGATCTTTATAACTTACAAATAATCCACTAGGGATTATGTTTTTATATCGGATCATCATATATGAGAAAAACAAAAGGGGAGTAGTTTGATCATCTTTGATAAGTAAAGACTTAACAAAGCATCTCAACCACCAAAGGAGAAATGCAAGATTTTGTTTAAAGATTGATTCTATGATTGAATTTGTTTCGATTAACTCGAAGAAAATAATATGAATTTTCTAGAGTCTTCGTTTATATGTTCTAAGAGAACTAAATGCAACATGATAAAATTTACCTTAGAAAATTTTAACTTTTGCATGAGTTGTTATAGAATAATGAGAATATTTGAGCATCCTTTATAGTGAAAACACTAAAGAATATCAAATACTCACAATGATTGAGAAAAGTTTGATTTTCATCAAAAAGTGAAAGCTTTATTTTTTTTTATAATTTTTTTATACTATTTGAAAGTGATCGTTTAAGTTTTAATCATCTTAACCTAATGAAAATGACATAGGAAAAGATTCAAAAAATTCAACGAAAGATAGGTTGACTCCTCTGAATTAAAAAGTTTGAATATGACCAAATTGAGTTTTAATCAAATAATCAAAACTTAACAACTTTCTTTAAAGAAAATTGTAGCTTCAAATATTTTGAATTTCAATGCTAACAGGAATATAGTTGTTTAGACTCTAACATCCAATTCTAGTTTATAATAAGTTGAAGATATACCTTGAATTGAATTTTATATCTATTTGACGAAGTTACCATAGAATTTATCAGGAATAGAATCCCTCCATGTCTAACATCCAAGATTAGTTAATTATGGACTAGTCAAATTGTAGCTTGATTTTATCTTGAAGTTTGAAAAAGATTTAAACAAAGGTGTCATCGACATCACTAAGGATAGAACCCCTCATGTTCTAACATCCTAGCTCAGTCAATAATAGATTTAAATTTGTATGATATCTACTCAATAGTGAATGAGAACATTAGACAATCATCTCAAAACCCACTAAGGGATGTCCCTTAATTTAGTTTGAAAATTTTGAATCCAAAGAAAGTGATTTTTATATCCATAAATATCATTATAGATCATCAAGTATCAGGATCTTGTCTAGAATCTCGTTCAAATTGAAAGATGTCCAAAAGAGAGTTAAAGATATTTTTGAATCATGATTTGATTATGCATCTCAATTAGGTTATATATGTGAAACCCAAATAATGCATAACCAGTACCATTATAATTCCATTTAGATTGATCATCTATGTGATTTTTCTTGAAAATGATTTGAATATATGAACTGACCTACTCAAGTTCCTAACTAGAGAGGTCTCGGGACTTAGATTTTGTTAACCGAGATCAAAGCTCCCTACAAGCAAAACTGGGGTTTCCTTCTTTATGTTTTCATTGAAATAAGAATTATATCAAAAGAGAATCAAATTGGAGGTAGAAAATTAATATTTCTAAATCTTGTAGATGATATTTATATTTTACATCTAATAGAACATCAATGATTGATGATGAAACAAAATTTTGAATTATCAAAATCAAGTGTTAAAAAATACTAAAGGATGAATGGATCCTTTGATATTCAAGATTTAGAATGGGAAGCCATCCTTTTTTTTTTTTTTAGGAGGCTTCCTTTATTTAAATCCTGAAATAATTATTTCAATTGTAAAATCATCTTCCAAGTATAAGAGTAAAAAAAAATTAACCCTCTTATACAAGAAAGATGGATTTATAATTTGGACTCAATCCTATAGTATGAATAAACAACTTGAATGAGATCATTATGAAACAAGTTCATCAACTTGCAAGATGCCTATAAGATGTATAATGATAAGAAGATGAATAAGACTTCCACCTCCTTCAATTTCAATTTGACATAAATCTTAATTCAAAAGAAGTTATTTATGGATAACATAATGGGTGAACCCAAATATGATAATTTTTTATCACTACTGAAGAAGAAAACCATTAAAGATGAAATGAAGTCGACTAACTTAGTATCAATTCAAGAAATGTCAATTTATTTTGATGGAAAATCACATGATAGAGGGAATATTAACCATATCATGGATTAACTATAATAAAGAACCTTGAATCGTCCTAAGTTTTTGACCAAACAAAAATTTAAGATGATCAATCTTAACAAGATTTGCTCATGAGTTTTCTCAAATGGAGTAATAAAGCTAAGAGTAAACTTAGCTAATATTTGATTTAAAAATATTACCATAAGAGAAAACTACATATGATGAACAAAAGCTTTTATATAACTTGTCTATTTATCTTCATCGCATACCTTAAGATCCACATTCTATCAGAGTTAAACCACATGATAGAGGACAAATCGTCGTATCCATGTAGTACTCTTAGGAAATAGGATTTATAGGCATATTAAACTTTAACCTACAAGAAGGTTTAAAGGTGAGGGAATTCAAAATATTTTCAAACTTCAATATTTCAACCAATAATTATTCATTCCTAACATTAGAAAAATCATAATATGATTGAATATGAGATTTGAAAATATATTTGAAGTTAATTCAGCGATTGCTAGGAATCTAGCAAAATCAGCTAAACTTTTGTGTTTTGAGGTTCCAAAAGGAAATGACATTAAATATATCTTCATCTAAAGCGTTAATCCACTCAAGTGGAGGGAGGGAGGGAGCACACTTTTCTTTTTAGCATTGATAACCATTGGTCTTATTCTTTAAAGTTTAGAGGAGTCAACCACAATGAAGTTTTAATTACAATTTAAGGAAGATAGAGGTAAATTTCTTTTTAAAAGAAATCAACTTGCTATTTTCTCTAGCAAAATTATTTTTATAAGCTTAACTACTATTCGAACCTTCAAACTTTTCTCAATGTAAATCGAATTTAATCTTGAAAATCTTGCATAGATCAGGTTATGGACCCTGTCCTAGCAAACATATCAAGCTACAAAGGACATGTAACTACAATATGTTAATAGGACAAGCAAAAAAGTTTTGATTTGAAGGTTTGAGCTTTTAGACCCTGTCCTACCAAACATATTAAGCTATAAAAATATATAACTATAATATGCTAGTTTAGATAAGGAGAAAACTTTGATTCAAAAGCTCAAATTTTCTTGAGATTTGTCCAACCGCATATTGAGTTATAAAAATATATAACTGCAACATATTAGCTAGGACAAAAAAAATTTAAAATTTTTGAAGACTTAAAGTTATTTGGACCCAATCCAAATAATACATTAAGTTACTAAAAGAAGTAACTATACATATTACTAAAGATTGGGCAAAGGGATTTTGGACCCAGTGCTAAGTCAAGCATCAAGCTACAAGAAAAATGTAACTACGACATTCGAATTAGCACGGGAATTTTCTTTACAAAAAGGTCGTACAAAGGATCTTCCCGTTAGTTTTCTAACGGGGTCCAAAATAAGACCTCTAAATTTTTTTAGATACCGGCCAAATTATCCAAGAATGAAATGAATAAAAGAACCGGCGGAAGAAAGGTAGTTACAACCTATGCTAAGCATAAGTATACTACCGATTAAAGGGTATAAAACACTGCTAAAGATGGAGAGAGGATTGATCCCCAGCGGAGTCGCCAGAAAAACCTTGGCGGGAAAAAAATTGTGTCACCACGCAGATTTTGATTTCTCCTATTTTGTAATCGAATACTGCATTGAGAATAAAATACAGTCTCGAGAGGCCGACACAATATTCTACAATGGATTCAATATCATAATAGAGTTTTGAAAATTGATATTTCTATAATCAAACATAGTTCAAAGAATAACATATCATCTTAAAAAAATGAACATGAAATTCTATAAAATATGTTTAAAGATAGAAATACGGTTTTTGAAAAAAGTTTATTCATTCTTTTATTTAGATATGGCAAGAATAATATTATATCATCTCAAAAGACGAACATAACATTATTCAAGATATCCAAAAGCGAGAATGAGTTTTATAAAATTTATCATTTCTAAAGTTGAATATAATAAGTATAATATTATATTATCTAAAAAGATAATAATAACATTCTACAAGTATATTCAAAATTAAAAATAAGGTTTTAAAAATATCTACGTTTCCAAAGATTCTTCCCTTGTTTTATATGAATAAAACAAGGTTTACTTTAGTCTGGGGTTCTCAAATCCCTATAGAAGCAAGCTCCTATAGTTAATTACATCCTAGGAGGAATGCTCCTAAGAAAACTCTCGATTAAAGCAGCGATTTCATACCCTTTGACTACAAAGTAGAAGACAAGGAACATAAGTAGGAATTTTCCAAGGTGAAAGCTCAATGTTGAATATTTATTAGCGAGTCAATGGAGGAAAAGTAGGAGGTGTCGGATTCTGAGAAGCTCAGAGACAACCTCAGTCTATTCTATGTTGGGCTTTACATTTTAAGAGAAAATTTTATGTTTAAGTTGACATTTTATTAGAAATTTGGGATTATATTCCCGGAGGGCGAGGACTTAAGATCTAAAAAGAATCTGCCTCAGAACCTAAATCTAATTTGGGTACTACAAAGTAGCGACCCGAACCTAACTAATGAAGTACAAATCAGGACTTACCCCGGCCTGGATTGGGGAGCCAGCTAACCACCTAGGCCCTTTAAAACCATGTGTCCAGTCTTTTATGAAAGATGGGTAGGGATGTTGTTTAAGTTTTAAGGAATTGGGGCTGACATCTAAGATAATTCCTAATTAGCCCCTCAACTTATGTAGGGTGATAAATGTCTAGAAATGCAATTAATATTTTAGACTCTTTTTAGTTTGTATCTAATGCAATGCATGCTAATTGACTCAAATGAATAAAATGATAATGAACAGTTTAAAAATTTAGGCTTATAAAATAGATTTTTCCCTAGAGATTGCACAACTTCCCCTTGACAGAACTGCACCCTCATAGGTCAAGTGGTCTGCCAGAACCCGCAGGCGGGGAGGTGCCTAACAAGGAAGAGAAAGTATTAATATGCTTATGCTGACTCTCGGCGGTCTCGAGCTTACTTCTTAGATCGTTAGAGTTATTATGTGAGCCTAAAAATATTTATTTAAAATTACAAGTAAAAAAATTTTAAGCGTACCCTTACGAAAAAAATCTCTCCGTTTCGAATCCAGGCTAAAACAAAACACGGCATGCAAGGTCCTAAAAAAATCTACTGCACAAACAATGTAAACAATCAATTTTAATAATCCAAATATAATGTCCAATGTCCAATGTCCATATTACACCCAGAATTTGCTGAAAAGTAAAGTGGCCGAGCACCACTGACAACAAACCCGGATTCTAATCCTAAGAATGACGCAAGTGATTTTTGAAATGGGATATACTGTTCCTTAAATCTTCATTTCTTCCTCTTCTTTCTTCAATCTTCTTGTTATGTATTTTCTTCTTCTACGAACTTCTCGGGTCCGTCGGGTTCTGGATATCCAAATGAAAAGAAACTCATCCCTAAGACGGGTATTTTCTTTTCTATTTGGATATTGAATCATCCTAATTTGGCTTTCTGAATAAAAGAGAATAATCCTTTAAGGTATATTCTCCTTTTTTTGGATTCCAAATTGGATGTAATATCCCACTTTCAAAAAATCACTTTCACATTTATTGACTCTTGATATATTATATTTACATTACTTTTAATTTTACAGAAAGGAAAGAAAAATCTAGTCCACCTGCAAGGTTATCCTAAGCAATTTATAACAAAAATCATCCCACGTAGTTATATATATATACAATTGAAATTAAGCCACACTTGGCCACACTCTTCTTCATTTGGGGGCAAAGCAGCTGAAGCACCTGTAACATTTATTTATTATTAATTAATTAGCCCCCTTTTTCTGCCCTACATGAGTGTGGCCACCTGCAGAAAATCATATTAACAATCCAGATCACTCCTAGCCTATGGGTAATCTAATCGTCAATCAAACCAACACAGAGTGCAGTAAAAATAAATAAACAAACACACCAACATTTTACAACCAGCATGCAATAAAACTCGAGAAAAAGCCCGTCACAGTGTAGTAAGGAAATAAACACCGGCCTAACCTAAAACTAGAGTCGGTTGTCCTAGCAAACAAATCTAAGTGTGTGCAATAGGTTATGTGGTTTTGAAATATCCTAAGTCAATTATTTGCTAAAGTTTTTTTTTTTTAATTGATTGAATTCTAATTTAAAGATGCTTACTAATTCTAAAGTGAGATGTCACTAAATTTTCTATGTTATAAGTTTCTATCCTAAAGTGTGCATGCTTCCTAAGTCTAGATTTTCTAAGACCCGGTCCTTAATTTTTGTCCTTAAGTGTCACTACTGTTGTATGGGATAAAAATTTGTTATTATTAACCCTTAGGACTTTGAGCGTGTGTAAAAGGGTTTAGGGATCTAAAATAAAGCAAAAAAAGTAAACCTAATTAAATTGAAGTTACTACAGGGAACTAAAGGAATGGTTCACGCATACCACATCAAGGGGCCCCTAAAGGTTTTCTAAGTTTAGAAATACTCACAGTCACCGGGGGCTACGACCCGGTGGTTTCGCCCGTAGCACCTCTACCCGACTGGATAGAGGCGACTGACATCATTAGCTCCTTGTACTTTTGTCCATTCGATCAGTACCATTCCTCGTAGTTCATGCAAATAAAGAAAAGAAAAACAATGAAAGCAGGGATTAGAAAGCACATTTAATAATTAATAATAAAATAATTGAAATTTAATGAAAGTAAAAGACGTACCTTTCTTCAGGCTTGAACACCGGTTTAATTGAATTTCTTTTGAACTCCTTTCACTTTCAACAGCTTACTTTATAATTTTTTTTTTATTCACTTTCACTCTTCTAAACTTACACAATTTCATAAAACAAAAATTTTACCTCTTACACTTATGCACATTTTACCATTCCTAAAATCATACTCTACATCATTCCTTCTCGGAAACACTTTCAAACATTTCAATATTTAATACACCTTTAAACACATTTCAAACTTCAACACATACATTTTCCAAAAACACAATTTTTACCTTTAAATACATACAATTCCAAATACATCTCCATTTTTATACATTACATTTTTCAAAATCCCAAAATTTCTTTTTCAAAACCAAACACACACTTTACCATTCACAATCCACATTCCTCTACTACAAATTACCTTTCCACACATACACTCCATTATCCAAAATTATTCATTTTTATCTTTTGAACATGGACTTGAGCTTTACTTTTTAAATATCACTCACAAGTTTCACTTTTCAACTTTTATGAATTTCAATCTTTCAAACTCCATACACTTTCTAACACACTTCTCCACTTTCAAAACAACACAATTTACTTCAATACTTCATACGCTTCTCTATTCCACACTTACATATTTCACCTTTTCAATGCAAACACAAATCAGTTAATTCACATTTCAAATTATGTACATTTTTCATCTTTCCAAAATCGTACAATTCACTTTTCAAAACATTTCATCTTTCAAGACATATACTTTAAACATTTCAAAAACTCATACAATCATCTTTCGAAACATACGCTCATCATTTTTAAGATACATACTTCTCACTTTTCCAACACACACTTTCAACATTTAAATACATCATTCTTTCTAAAACACATACAAATTTCACAAAACAAATATTTTTTTTACCTCTTATAAATATACACTTCTTCCTTCTCAAAATCATACTCTAAAATTTTCTTTATCAAAAAATGTTTTTTTATACACTCCAACATTCAAAGTACATTTCTATATATTTTAAACTTCAACATAAACACTTTCCAAAAATACATAATTTTTTACCTTTAAAACATATACTTTCACTTTCCAAAAACCCAATATTTACTTTCTAAACCCTACACACTTTTACCTTTGCAAATTCCACAAACACTTCTTTCAAAATATATACAAATTTATCACATTACTCTTTCGAAATACATACAAATTATTTATCCTCCTACATCCAAACATTTGTTTTTTCATTCTTATACCAACTCTTAACTTGCACATAAAGAAAACTTGATCATATTGAGATGGGAATAGTGACTATACAAAACAAAGAGATTGTAATAACTTGTTTCATTTTACTGTCAATATCATATTGAAAAGAAAGACAAAAAACACATTAACTGATTATGGGAAATAACCATTAGTGAAGCTTACACAAATGAACTCAAGAAATCCTCACAGATTTCGTAAGGATTGAACAAACTATTAACAAAAGTCTAGCATTTCGTTTCCCATTATTCCATTGCTACTAAAGATGACAACTCAAAACCTCTCAAAAATAACAATGCAAGATATAATACGATTATATAAAAAAAAATTTAGCCATTCAAAACTTTAAAGAAGAAGAAAAATATGAATTCAACAAAAAATTTTATCTGAATTTCATAATTAACAAAACAAATATGAAGATTTTCAAAGATTGATTCATGATTTTGAGAAAATAAGAACCATTCAAGGAGAAGAGATTAAAAAAGAGTAAGAAGAAGAATTTAGAGGAAAGAAGAAGAATATGTAGAGGATATACCCAAGATTTAGAAGATTTCCGGCGTGCAACTGCTGTAGGAGTGACAAAGGGGGCTTCGTGTGGAGAGGAGGCTGATTTCGTGTAACTTGAAGAGGAGAGGAGAGTGGGTGTTGGGGTTCTTTGCGAATGGGGAGATTGGATGAGAGGAGGGGCTTGGACATATCATGTATGAGAGGAGGGAGGCTTGGACATGTCATGTATGAGAGGAGGGAGGCTTGGACGTTTTTTGGGTTGAGGGAGAGTGAGAGTGGGTGGTTATGGGTTGAGGGAGAGGGAGAGTGGGTGGTTATGGGTTGTTGCTGAACCCTTTGACCGTGGACCGTTTGGTTGACATTTGAAGGCCTTAATGATTTCGGATATCAGTGATCTTGGGCTCATTGGATTTGTCTCGTCGAGACGTTCGAGTCGAGTATAAGCTCGTCAAAATTGGAGACCGTTTGGTAACTCAAATTATGGTTTGAACCTTCCAACAGCACTTTGAGCCCTTGATTTGGACTCATTTGGGCTTGGATTGGGTTGATCTTGGTGTAGTTGGGTTTGTATTCCTGAGACGCTCAGTTCGACTGTAAGTTTGCTGAAATCGGAGTTCGGATGGTCTCCGAATTAATTTTTGAAGTTTCCAAACTTGATTTTGCATCGAGATTCGTGCCCGATTAAGATAATTTTTGACGACGTATCAATTATTATTATATATATACTTGTGACGAGTCAAAACGGGTTAATCGGAGCCATTGAAATCGAATTCAATTTGAGTTAATTTGATTTAATTTTGATTGGTGAGTTTTTTTAAGCTCAAATAATATATCAATTTGATCGAAAATCATATTAGATTGAGTCGATCGACATCGACGAATCATAAAATCGAGCTTGATTTGAGTTCGTTTGGGATTGAAATGAAATTGGACTGAATTGATTTTGATTCGGATTGAGTGATAGGCTTGAGTCGATGCTACGTCAGTGGGTGTCCACCTAAGGGAAATCCTGTGGGCGACGTCTACACTAGGCTACGAAGACCTAGGTGCTAGAGTCGATTTCGGGGAAATTGACCTCAAATAATGAGGTCAACAAATGGACCCCCAATATGCATGATAAACTTGCCAAAGTTTATCGTGCGTATTGACGTTGACCGAAACGATCAACTAGATCCAGAATTGAAGTTGAAGATCTGAAAAAAGATTTTGAGGTTTGATAGAAAATTAGGATAAAGGTTGATAGAGTTTCGAGTTGATTTAGTAATTTTGAAGTTGATGTTGGCCTTTATGGCTTTTGCAAATAATAACTAAAAATATTAGTATCGTTTGGTAAAGTGAAGATATGAAAAAGTTAAATGTAGTGATTTGAATGTAGTTTGACAGGAATGTAAGAGTTGATGTAATTTTGATTTGAAATGATTTTGATAAGACTAGAGTCTTCTTTCTAGTCCAAGAGAAAGGATGCCACCAAGTGGGCACTTACACCTAACTCAACAGACTAGAGGGCATCTTCTAAGAAAAGAGAGCAACCTATGGAATAGATTATATCTAATCTTGGAAAGTTTAGAAATTTAAGTTTTACACTAGGATGGTGCCACGAGGGGCGTTCTCCAACTCTAGCGGATGATCGTAAGGAAAGGATGCCTAAGTGTGGGGACTCACACCTAACCTTAGAGGATCAGATGATCATATGAAAAGGAAGCCTAAGTGTGGGGACTCATACCTAATCATAGAGGATCAGATTTAAGATTTACAATTTAATGAAGAGAAGATGCCACTAGGGATGCTTATACTTAACTTCTTGATGAAGATTAGGATGCCACTAGAGATGCTTATACCTGCCGTAGGAGGACTTATACCTAAAGACAGATTTAATCAGGTTTGGCTGCCGTAAGATCGGACTTAAGCCAGAAAGCCAATAGGATGCCGTAAAAGCGGACTTAGACCTAAAGACAGATTTAATCAGGTTTGGCTGCCGTAAGAGCGGACTTAAGCCAGAAAGTCAGTAGGATGTCGTAAAAGCGGACTTAGACCTAAAGACGAATTTAAGATTGAATTGGCTGCCGTAAGAGCGGACTTAAGCTAGAAAGTCAGTAGGATGCCGTAAAAGCGGACTTAGACCTAAAGACAGATTTAATCAGGATTGACTGCCGTAAGAGCGGACTTAAGCCAGAAAGTCAGTAGGATGTCGTAAAAGCGGACTTAGACCTAAAGACGAATTTAAGATTGAATTGGCTGCCGTAAGAGTGGACTTAAGCCAGAAAGTCAATAGGATGCCGTAAAAGCGGACTTAGACTTAAAGATTGATTTAATCAGGATTGGCTGCCGTAAGAGCGGACTTAAGCCAGAAAGTCAATAGGATTAATGCTTATGAGAAGTAATTGAGTTTCTTCTTCCTCTTATGCTAATGCTAATGAAAAATTTTGGTTTTTTTTAACAACATTAATTTAAGCATTCTTGATGATTTTAATCAAGTTCTTAATTGTAATTTATCTCTCTTTTATGTTATTATTATGGCCTCCTTCGTTTATGCAAGTTGCTTTAAAATTAGTAGAATGAATCTTTAGCAGAACTTGATTTATTTTAATAATTTAGATAATGGCTCGTGGGTTATTAGGGGGGTGGGGGTGTATTTTAACATTATTTATATTGTTACTGAAAAATTTGGGTGCTACAGTACTCTTAATATTGCTTCTATGAATGAATTTAATAATATGATTCTTAATTTTGGTCTCACTAACATTTGTTTCACTGGTTTTAAATTTACTTAGTCTAATAACAACATTTGGGCCAAGAAAGACTTGATAGATTCCTCTTCAATAATTATAGGTATGGTTGTCTCCTTTTTCTGCTACCACTATGGAACATTTAAGTAGGATTGCGTTCGATTATTCTCCTCTTTTAGCCAAAATTTAGTATGTTAGCTATAATAGTATTTATCCTTTTCATTTTCAAATTTCTTTAATGTTGTCAAGGATAATTGGTTGGCACTTACTTATTATAATGGCAACAATGGTATGATTATCTTATCTTTGAAATAAAAAAGACTTAAAAAAAATTTGAAATGGTAGAACAAAAATATTTTTGGTAAGATTTTTCAAAACATCACTAAAGCTGAGTAGAATGTTATTAGCCTTGTGAATCTTTTTTCCAATGACTCTTCTATGGAGAACTGGTAGGGCTGGAAACGAACCGAGCCGAGCCGAGTATGTGAGTGTTCATGTTTGTGTTCATTTAATATCAGCTTGTTCAAGTTTGGTTCATGTTTGTTCGAGCTTTATTGTTTGTGTTCATGTTTGGTTCATTTAAATTAATGAGTGTTCATGTTCGGTTCATGTTCAGTTCATGTTCGTTCATTTAGTGCTTATCGAGCTTGTTCGCAACATATTTAATGAATTTTTTTTAACTATCAAACAAACATGTTCATGAACATATCTATGAAAAAACACATTTATAATAAAAGCAATTGTTTATGTAACAAAGGCAATGATTATTTATATATTTTTTAATTCTATAGTTAAATATTAATTATTTTTATCGAGCCTATTCATGAGTTCAAAATCGAACACGAATCCAGCTTCTTATCAAGCTTAATGTCGAGCTTGTTCACGAACTTCAAATGATGTTGTTCGCGAACATAAATGAGCCGAACGTATTAGTGTTCAAGTTTGTTTATTTAAAAATCGATTATTTAAAATATTGTTCAAGTTTGTTTGTTTAGTTAATTAAACGATCACAAACGAGCTTTAATCGAACCGAACAGCGAGTAGCTCGTCGAACATTTGGTTCGCTTGCAGCCCTAAGAACTGGACTCAAGTTTGCAATGCTAAGAAACATCTAATCACATTAAAAAATTATGAGGAAATTTATGGGAAACAAAAGTCTGTTTCTAAACATCTTTGTGAAGGGGAGAACAATACTAAATATTTTCTTAATATTGTTAATATAAATAAGATTAGGAATTTTATTAGCAAGACTAAATTTCCTTCTGATGATTGGTGTGAGGATCAAGATGATATTGGTGTTTCTACCAATAACTTTTTTTAATGATTTTCTTGGGTATGATAAGAATGTTGATCCCATCTTTTTTCCCCAAGTTATTCCTCATCGTATTTCTATTATGGATAATGTCAATCTCTTTAAACCCTAATGATGGTGAGATTTATAATAGTCTTATGGATATGAATAAAGACTATGTGGCTGGCCGTGATATGTTTACAATCCAATTCTTTCAAAAGTGTTGAGATATTATCAAAGAGGACATTCGCAAAGCTATTCTGGCGTTGTTCAATAATTTAATATTTCTAATTTTTTTCAATCAATTTTATTATTCTTATCACTAAGATTACTATTCCTCAATATTGGAATGACATAAGCCTATTAATTTTTGTTCTAATTTTCATAAACTTGTATCTAAAATTTTATCTTCAAGATTGTCTTATATTCTTCCCAATATTATTTCTAGAAATCAAAAGGGTTTGTCAAGTGGAGAAACATTACTGATAATATTCTGTTTGCTTAAAAGCTTATTCATGATATTAATAAAAAGGTTATTGGTCAAAATTTAATCTTCAAATTGGATATTTTAAAGCATATGACCTATTTGGCTTTGATGTCATTTTCATTAATCTTATTAAGAATAATATTAAAAATGTTTGGTTTTCTATCATTATTAATGGTAATTCTAAGGGTTTTTTTTTTAAGCTGCTCAAGGTATAAGACAAGGAGATCATCTATCTCATGCTTTATTTATCATTACAATTACATATTTATCCAAATAGTTAATTTATTATTTTTCTTACTATAAAAGCATTAACCATTATAATTCTGGTGGTTTTAATATTTCTCATATCTCTTTTAATAATGAAATTATCTTATTCTATAATGGGTTTAAAAGTAGCATTAAAAATTTTCTAAATGTATTTGAGAAGAGTGCTTTGAACTTTAATAAGTCAAAAAGTTATTTCATTGGCGGTAAGAGCATGTCAATTTTGCATTGCAATAACATTAATGAGATCATTAGTTTCAGTAAATAGTCTCTCCTTTTTTTTTTACTTGGATGCTCTTCTCCATAAAGGGCATAAAAAGTCTTTTATATTTAATAAGATGATCATTTCTATTTATGATCAGTTATTTTCTTGAGAATTTAAGTTTCTCTCTGGCATGGGACTGGACTTGTGCTATCAAGAGTGTATTTATGTGGCCTATTGAGCTGTTGTAGATCACTGTGATTTTATTTCTAATTTTGATGATTTAAAAAATTGAATAAGCTTATTGATTAGTAGTTCAGGATTATATTTGAGTTTATGATTTTTTTGTACAGTCATGGCTAGTTTATTATTCAGTTTTGTAGCTTCTACGTACATATAGCCATGTACTGTAGATACATTTTGAAGAAATGAAATAAATATTATGAATGAGTTTATTGTCAGCATTTGGATGTTTTAGTAGCTTTATAGGCTATAGTTTTTTTACAATGAATATGGGAAGAAAATATAAAATATTTCAGAACTAAATATTGGGATTTACCTGTCACAACTCAACACGATCGGACCTATCCTAATCGGGTAAGGTTGTGAGATTTTGTTTGTTTGGTTTCACAATTATTCTAAATGGCATATTGCTACTGTTATCTTTATGATTGTGTTTTGGTTCATATGGATGGAAAGAAATAATAGTAAATATAATAACATTAAGATGTTCCATGTGAGAGTGTATAATTGTCTTAAAGTTAAATTTCAACAATTGGCCATTGTAAATATTTTGAAGCCTCATCACTTTGCTGATTAGAGTAGTTGGTATTCTTATTTTAATATTAATTTCCCCAATTGTGATATTTCAAAAATGCTTATTATTGAAAAATAGATTAAACCTCCTATTCATGAGTTCAAAATCAACAATGATGGTGCTGATGTATAGGATGTGCTGAGATTATCAGAGACCATGTGGGCCACTATATTTTTGCTTTTGCTATTAATATCACTTCGGGTAACATTATTTTTGTTGAATTGTATGCTCACTAGAAAGGCTTACTTCTTTGTATTGATATTAATATTGCTAAAATGTAGATTTAAATTGACTCTAAATTGTTGATGCCCTTTGTGGTTTCCCATAAATGCCACAATGCCAATTTATATAATATGTTTAACAAGATTATTGTGTTGTTGAACAAAGTTAATTTTAGGATATCTCATATATGGTGTGAGGGTAATATATGTACTAATTATCTTGCTAAAGAAGGTTAACTCTTCTAGTTCTCTTTATTTTAATAGTGAAATCCAACCTTGGACCTCTTAGTGGTACAACCACGATGGATATTTTGGAACTCCCATATTTAAGAAGATAATTTTTTCCCTATTTTCTTTTATCCTATTTTATTTTGTTAGAGATGTGTGATCAGTGGCTTTGGTTTATTTTCCCCCTATCCATTGGAAGGCTTTTGGTGTTACAATTTGATAGCTACCTTGGTTGTTGTACCTTGCATGTGGTAGTTTTTTTGTATTGGTTTTGATTTAGGGGTGGTTGTTATTGTGGCTGGGTGAAGTTGCTCTATTTTTTGTTGATATATTTGGTTTATTTGCAGAAACTTGGATTTATATGGTGGTTA
This sequence comes from Dendrobium huoshanense, assembly GCA_016618105.1. Classification (NCBI taxonomy): domain Eukaryota; kingdom Viridiplantae; phylum Streptophyta; class Magnoliopsida; order Asparagales; family Orchidaceae; genus Dendrobium; species Dendrobium huoshanense. The sequence goes on from CM028351.1 coordinate 6,921,619, forward strand.
TTTTATCTACTGGTGATGTGTTTTTCTTCCTTATGGTTGACCTTTATTGTAGCACCTTTCGTGTGGTAGTTTGTTGGTATTATTTTTGATTTGGGGGTGGTTTTTATTATGGCTAGGTATAGTAGTTGTGTTTTCTATTGTTATAATTGGTTTATCTATTGGAGGTTGGATTTATATGGTGGTTATTATGTGTATTGTTGATGTGTTTTTTCTTCCTGGTGGTTAATTCGTCATTGATGTTGTTTATGCTACTTTTGCTCGATTCACTTCGTCTGTTGGCAATCGCATGGGGCTTGGTTTAGTTTGACATTTCATTATTTTCATTAGGTTTATTGTTTTTTTTTTTTTCACTTTCTTTTGTTTTATTATGTTCTTATCTATGTTTCTTTTTGGTTGGTTCATGTTGTTGGTGGCTGTGACTTAATACATGATGGTTTTAATTGCTTTCTTTGGATAGTTGACTGATGGTGGTTTTTCTTCTATGGTTTCTATGGTGCTATTGCGAGCTAATTTCTTTGGAGATTTTTGCCTTGGTTCATGTTGAGCTTCTTGTATATCTTAGCTTTTGGTTGCTTTTAGTTTTTTTTAGCGTGACTTTTTGTCTACCTTTTTGTTCATTTAATTTTTCCTCTTATTGTATGTAGGAATCTAAATCTCTTTGGATATTTTTGATTTTTTTTTATTGTAGCTCTATGAATGCTAGTGAGTTTTTGATCCTCATATTTAAGTTTTCTAAAAAAAAAAGGAGCATTATTTTGGCTTGTATATCAAGACTTAGGCTTCGTTTGGGACGGCTTTCTTGTTGCTTTTTTAAGCAGCTTTCTAGTACAAACATTTTAATTTTTGTACTAAGAAGCTGCTTCAAGAAGCAACAAGAAATCCGTACCAAACAAAGCCTTAGAAGACCAGGAATTTGATCAAGTAATATTTTACAATAAAAAGCTTTAGTAATATAAAATACTAACTATTAAAGCATCAATTCAAATTATTTGTTATTTATTTAATCTTCATTTTGGTCATCCTTAAGAGTATACTTTTTCTTCAATTTTTTGGCACTTGAAATGTTTATAGATCTATTTATTTAATTATTTATAGAAATTTATATGATACTTTGAAGTTATGCTACTTTTTTCTATGATTTTTTTAAGAAATCAGTTGTTTTTAGATGAATTTAATAGTTTTTTTCTCAATTTAGGTCTTAATAAATGAATCAATATTTGAAATGCCCGTTTTGATTCCTAATAAAATTGCGAGCAATATTATCAAAAAAATACAAAATAAATTGACAACTTTTTAATCTTCGCTCAACTCGTTGATCATAATGAAATACAAAAATTACTTTGAATTATATATCACTCATTTTATTTTTTTTAATAATATTTATCCATCTTTAAATGAGAGGTTTCTGCTCCGAGGTTGAAAGCTTTGTCCTTCAACCCAAAGACTTTTTATTTGAATCTTATGTATATAATATGTGTATGAATTTATCTTCGACTTCATTTGAGACAATTTTTTTATTACTTTTTAACTAATAAAAAAGTCGTACAAAGAAAAACTTAATCAGCCCTAATGCCAAAAAAGAAAATTTTTCTTGTTAAACATTTGAAGTCAAAATTAAAATAAAATGGTTTCTCGAAGCTTTAATTTAATGCTTGAAAGCGATATAGTACTGTGTGCTGTACTCACGCTGACACGCGCTTACGTCAAATGGCTAGCTAGCTAGATTTTTCCTTTTGTTTTTGGATGGCTAGCTGTAGCCTGTAGCTGGCCGGATGAGCGAGTATTCTAGTTCATGCATGGTTTCACAGTAGTTCTGACTATTTAGTTTCAAATATTGATTAGGATTTGAATGAAATTTTAAAAATTAGGTTAAAAAATATAATGCTCAAATTGAATTTTTAAATTTAATAAAAAAATACTCAAGTTTGTTTAGCTTGGTTGGTGGACGAGTATGATTGGGAACTCCCAACACGTGCTCGATTCCTCTCGAGCGGTAGAGTCTCTTAAGTGAGGCACAATCAAATGAGTACCAGGAGGTTTCTGAGGTGGGCGTCTCTTCTAGATTAACGGAGTTGTAGTACAATTTTTTTAATTTTTGTACTAAAACTCCATTTTTAGAAGCAATAAAAAAGCCGTCCCAAACAAAGCCTAAATTTAATAAAAAATAAAAAAAAAAATTAAATTAAAATTTCTTAATATTAATTTTATGTTTGGTGACTCAAACTCCTCGTAAAGTAATATAAAATAAATAAATAAAAAAATACTTGGCAGCGTGATTTGTTGACAGTGGACTTGACAGGTGTGAACGGCTCTTTTTTCAAAAGATTTAAGTAAGGAAAAAATAAATAAAAATTTATAATAATTCATCCATAATTTATGGTAATCATTGCGTAATCAAATAACTGATTCGATTGGAACAAATACTATGGAATGGTGGAGAATGCTTAGTTTGGGATGATTCTTTTACTGATTTTAAAAGTATTCCTATGCACCTTAGGCACAAAAATTCTTACTAATTCAAAACAATTTTAGGTCTTTCTTTTTAGTAATTGATACGTTATGATAAAATTATCTTGGTCGGGCACGAATCTTGAGGCAAAAATCAAGTCGGAAACTTCAAAAATTAAATCCGAGAGCATTTGAACTTCGATTTCAACAAACTTATAGTCAAAATGAGCGTCTCGGAAATACAAACCCAATGACACCAAATTCAACTCAATCTAAGCCCAAATGAGTCCAAATCAAGGACCCAAAGCGCTATTGGAAAGTTCATACCACAATTTGAGTTACCAAACGGTCTTCAAACTTGACGAGCTTATGGTCGAATTGAGCGGCTTGACGAGAAGAATCCAACGAGCCCAAGATCGCCGATTAAGACCTTCAAATGCCTGATAAACAGTCCACAATCAAAGGATTCAATATCGGCCATTCATCCGAACCTCCATATTTGCCCCTGATCTCTCATCTATTTACGGGTCATGCAAATCCAGAAAATCTATAAATAGACCCCTAATTTCTTTTGAGAGGGGATCCAAGCAAGAGGAAGAAGAGAAGAAAGAGAAGAGAAGGAAAGAATGAGAAGAGAAGAGAAGAATATTAGGAGGGAAGAACTCGATCCTCCTCAACCACCGCCGCCGGAATTCTGGCTGAATTCTGTCTGAACGACGTCAGAATTTCGCCCGACCTCCAAGTGGCAGCGGAATTCCGCTCGACGTCCAAGTGGCACCGGAATTCCGCCTGACCTCCAAGTGACGCCAAGGTTTCACCCAAACTCCAAGTGACGTCGGAGTTCTGCTAGAATACTCTTGGATGCAACAGTAATTATGATATGTGTTTTGTTTGAGATAGTATTCTTACTGCTTTCTAAACTAGCTTTTTAGCACAAAATTTTTTAATTTAAAAATTTTTTTTACTAAGAAAATGCTTTATAAAACAGTAAGAAAGCTATCCCAAACTAAATCTATATTACTAGATTATGACAAGACTTATGCACCTTAGGCTTCGTTTGTGATGACTTTCTTACTGTTTCTCAAAACAGCTATTTAGTATAAAAATTAAAATTTTTGAAGTACAAAGTTGATTTAAAAAATAGTAAGAAAGCTGTCCCAAACGAAACCTTAATCTTGGGGAGTTAGGGTTGCTTGATTCATCCAAGCGTGCTAGCTCATATCAAATGGAATGCCAACAGGATTAAGCTAAGCATTTTGAAAATCATGTTGTTTGCAATCTGATATGTAATTGGAAGATAGTTTAGGCTTAGTTTGGGACAACTTTATTACTGCTTCTTAAAGTAGTTTTTTTTACAAAAATTTTAATTTTTTAAATAAAAAGTTGTTTTAAAAAGCAGTAAAAAAGTCATCTGAAATGAAGCTTTAGGTTGTTTAAATTTAGAAAATGCGGTTTAAATTTAGAAAATACATTTTATATTAATACATAGGATAAACTAAGATTCATTTAGATTTTTAAAATATTAACCAAGAAAGTATGTAATGATTTTCTTAGTTAAAAAAGTTTTAAAGGTCACTTTAGATGAATTAATTTTGCACTATTAAAATTATAATCCTTAAAAACCTATTAACAAATAATTATTATTTCATACCAAATTACATTACATTAAAAAATGAAAAAAAAAATCATGATTATATTCAATCATAGCAAGTTAATCAAATTAATTAAAATTTATGATTTTAATAATTTTTAAAATATTTTGATTAATTAAAAAATAATAATCATTTATGTTCAGAGGGTGAGGCAGAAATAAATCACTAAATGATCGATTATTATGCCACCACATATAATCCTAAGTTTTTAATTCTTTTAATTTTTAGAAATTTTTTCATGTTCTTATTTTTTTTTTGAAAATTATTCATAAATGGATTTGTGGATTAATTCAACATTTTTATTTTGAAAAGGATGGATTTATCCTTTCCATTGTTACTTTTAACATTGGCCCAACTTTCAAATCTAGCAAGGAATGTCTTTGTGTTATATATGATGCTTCTACAGCATATTGTATAGGACTATTGGTCAATTTGGGGCAGCAATAAGGTTTTATAAATGCGGTATTGAAGAAAAAATAACATTTTTTTAAATCATATGTGATTATTATGAATATATTCTTTTTTGAAAAATCATTTAGCAGCATTTTTATAGCTACTAAATATTAGTATATCTGATAGCAAAAAATAGTTTTCAACTTGATACATAGTCAAACAATTATCTTAATAGGGTGTGAATCTCGTTGCAAAATCAAATTGGAAACTTCAAAAATTAATTCGGGACCATCCAAACTCCGATTTCAGCAAACTTACAGTCGAACTGAGCTTCTCAAAAATATGAACCCAACGACACCAAATTCGACTCAATCCGAGCCCAAATGCTTCCAAATCAAAGACCCGAAGCGCTGTTGGAAGGTTAAAACCACAATTTGGATTACCAAACGGTTTCCAAACATAACAAGCTTATACTCGAATCGAGCGGCTCAACGAGACAAATCCAACGAGCCCAAGATCGCCGAATTCCGACATCATTAAGGTTTTCAAATATCTAAGGAACGGTGCATGATCAAGGGATTCAACATCGGCTGTTCATCCGACCATTCCCCATTTACCTTTAATCTCTCACCAATTTACGGGTTATGTCACTCTAGAAATCTATAAATAGAGCTCCCTCTCCTCTTGAAAGGACCCCCCCGGAGCCTAAGGAAAAAAGAGAGAGATCGGATATTGCTCTTGCTTCCTAGCCTCCTCGACCACCGCCGGAGTTTCGTTGGACCACCACTTGAGGTCTGCCGGGCCACCACCTAACTCCGTTGCTCCGCCGGACCACCACTTGAGGTCCTCACCTTCATCGGACCACCACTTGATACCCTCACCTCCGCCAGACCACAGCTTAAAGCCGTTGCTCCGCCGGACCACCACTTAAGGCCGGCCCTCACCTTTGCCGGACCACTACCTGAGGACCGAACTTCACCGGACCACCACTTGAGGCCCACACCTCTACCAGGCCACCGCCTGACACCGTTGCTCCACCACTTGAGACCCTCACCTCTGCCGGGCCACCGCCTGATGCTGTTGCTCAACCACTTGAGGCCCTCACCTCCACCGAACCACTACCTGACATCGTTGCTCCACCAGACCACCACTTGAGGCCCTCACCTTCGCTAGACCACTACCTGGCGCCGTTGCTTCGCCGGAACACCACTTAAGGATCAGACTTTCGCCAAGCCGTCACTTGAGGCTTTGTGTTCCACCAGGACACCACTTGAGTCCCGACTTCTCTCGGACCACTACCTGAGGCCCGGAGTTTTGTCAGACATTCGCTTGAGGCCCTATGCTCCACCAGAATATCACCTGAGTCCCGGACTTCTGCCGGACCGCTACTTTAGTCCTTGAGATCCACCAAGCCACCACTCAATGCCTAGAGTTCTCCCAAAACAGTGCAACCTCTATCAACAGACAACGGCCTTTAAGACACAGTCTCCTGCCGATTATGGTCTTTCAAATCTTCATCGCCTACTATGGCCCTTTCGACCTTCATCACCAGACAATGGTCTTTCGGACCCCGGTCTCCTACCAACTACTGTCTTTCAGACCCCGGTCTCTTACCAACTACAATCTTCCACACTCCTATCTCCTGCCGACGACGGTCGTCCTCCCGACCTCCGTCGCCTACTACGGCCCTTCCGACCTCAATCACCAAACAATGATCTTTTAGACGCCGATCTTCTGTCGACTACGGTCCTTACGACCTCTGTCGCCTACTACGGTCCTTCCGACCTACATCGCTAGATAATAGTCTTCCTGACCCCAATCTCCTACCAAATACGATCTTTCGGACCCTCGTCTCGTGCCAACTATGGCTTGGCCTTTCTAACCAAACAAACATGTATATTATTGTAACACCCACTATGTAATGCGCTCTATATGATGTACATTTGTACCATCAAGCCAAGGCCTTCTCCCAAGGAAGGGTCTCATTTGTAATCAACTGTAAATACTAGTGGATTCATTCAAACTGGGCCAAGCCCCGTGGTTTTTCCCCCTTTTTCAGGGGTTTCCACGTAAAAACTCTAGTGTCTCTTATGAATGCTACACCCTCTCTCTTATCTGATTGTGTACTGGATCTTCGTATAATGATAAGATGTTAAACTACATATTTTCTCTACCACCGTGAATACTCCAAGACGTAACACAACTATTTTTTTTAAATAATAAGAAAATAATAAGAAAGTAATAGTCAAATAAAATTATGACCATGATCTGAAAAGTAAAGCAATCAAAAAGATACCACAAACAGAGTATGAGAAATTTCCATGAAATAAAATTAGAAAAAATCATCAAAACAATGTCTATAGATTTATAAACAACTTCTTATTAATTAGATTTTTTTTGCTTTAATCTAAATAAAGCCTAAAGTTAATTTTTAGTGTGACAGAAGTATAAGAAAGTATTTGATGATTTCATAGTTATGTGCAGACTTATTTATATTTATATAAAATAATAATAATTTTCATTTGTGTAATATATTTTAATTGTAGCAAATAAATCCAAAGGCATTATGGAGCTTTTCCTCAAATAATATAGCATGTCAATTCATTTCGAAAATATTAAATTTCTATTTCACTCAAGTCAGGAAAATCAGTGAGCCTCTCTCAAAATAGAATCCAAGACGCTCAGGACAACAATTATTATGTCTTTGTTGACAGTAAATTTTTTCTTTTTAATTTCATTTCAGCTTAAGGCTGTTAGAAAATTAGGTGTGTAAAGTATTTTAAATATAAAAATTTAAAAATATTTTTTTTTTCATGAAAAATAAAATATTATTTTTAATGAATTTTCAATAATTAATTTATCATTTTTGGTGCTTTATAAAATAGGTCGTTTGGCTGATTCTAGAATCCCAGTGCCATTAATATTATCAGTGACTATTGTTAACTACCATTGCCAATCATCGATTACTGCCACCACTAGGGGTGTCAATTTCGGGTCACGGGCCGAGTTCGGGTCGAACTCGGAACTAACCCAGGTTCAAATGGGTCGACCCTAAGCCGACCCGGGTAGACAAACGGGTCGGAAATCTGAACCGGGCCCGACCCGCCGGGTTGCCGGGTTGACCCGATCCGACCCGGTTTTAGGTTTTGCCGACGCCGGAACTGCGGCGGGGGGACGGCGGGGGCGGATCCGAGCGGGGCAGCAGCGTGGGCGAGCACGGGACACGCGCTGGACAGCGCAGCAGGGGGCGCGGGCGCGCAGCTTTCTGGGCAGCGGGCGTGCGGGCAGCGGGTAGCGGGCGCTGGTGCGGGTAGCGCGGGCAGGTGCAGCGCGAGTGGGCAGCGGCGGGATTCAAATTTTTTTGAATTAAACGGGTTCATGGGTTGACCCGGCAACCCGTCGGGTCAACCTGAACCCAACCCGTATTTCAAACGGGTCAATTTCTGGAACCCGAACCCGACCCTTTTTGAAATCGGGTCGGGTCCAAACCAAATTTTCCGGGTCGGGTCCGATTTTTGTGTCGTGTCAAATATTGACACCCTTAGCCACCACCACAATAAGTTGCTATTGTAGCTTTTGCTATGGCCTGCTACTATCGATTGCTATCATTACCAATCATAGTTGTCACCACTGTTGCTGGTTGCCACCATTACCACCTACCATAATTTTCAACCACTACTATTTAGCTTCACAGTGAATATATTTTCATTTCAAACTAAATAAAAAAAGTAAAATATTTTACTCTCACCATAAAAACTCTAAAGGTTTTTAAATATACTATATTTATTAATCCAATATTCCTATTATGTTGCATTCTTTTTTTCAGTCAACCAAATGATCACAACGCAAATTCGACAAAAGTGGAACCCATCTATTCAAAATTTATTGACATAGTATGAAATAAAAATTTAAAAAAGGTTGAATGATGAACTCTATCATACTAAAAGGGGAAAAATATATTTGAGATTGTTAAATTCATTCATTAAAACTATAAGAATTTATTCAATCAATATATTTGGGACAGCAAATATTATCCATTCTTCTTTTAGTCAGCCATATTAATAATTAATACATATAGTACTTGAAATGAGTAAAACTAAATGCCTTTCTGATTTTTGAAAAAAAAAATTTAGGGGCCATTTGCAACACTTTATTTATTTTGTTTTTTCTTACTATGTTTTGATATAAAAGATAACAAAATTGATTTCCTAATAGGATAGGCTATTTTTATTTATTAAATAGATAGTTGATTTATGCAATATTATGATAATGCTAGCTTATAGAGGTGGGTGCGACGATCAACTAGACAATGGCAGTGGTAGCTTCCACTAACAAGATGTGTAGTAACGATAGGTAAGCACTGGTGGTGGTTGCTAAAAATTGTTGTTGGTGGCGGTAGCAGCTAATGAGGATGGTGGTAGCGATGGTTATTGATAATGGTAGCAACAATTATTGAAGGGAGTTGTGTTAGTGGCGATGATCATATACATCTATTGCTAGCTAGTAGCTAGTGAAGATGACGATAGTTACCAGTGCTTCCCAAGTTCCCATCGACAATGATCACCAACAAGGTTAATTCGTCAATGATTGTCGTTGGCTGTGTAAATGATAATGGTGGTTGGTGGCGGCAGTTGCTTGGTTTTTATTTTTAATTAAAAGGCACTAAGGACTTGATGTATTTAAAAAAATATAAAAAAAGCTTATTTAACAATATTTTAAGCAAATAAGTATTTTAAAAAAATGAAAAATAATAAAGTTGATGCCAACTAGCTAAACCAAATCTTTGATGTTCTAACTTAAATTTAGCTAAGAATAAAACTTACATAACATGTTCATCAAAATAAAAGACCATTTCTTTTCCCATTTTATATGAATATGACACATATAAATAGTTATACAAATTTAGCTAAGAAAAAAAATGCATGTCATGCTCATCAAGAATAATTTATGCCCATTTTATAAGATACAACAACAACAACATCAAGCCTTTGTCCCACTATGTGGGGCTGGCTACATGAATCCTTTTTCGCCATTGTGTCCGGTTAAAAGTCAAATTCTCATTTAAATCTAATAAAGAAAGATCATTTTTAATATTTTCTAACCAAGTCTTTTTAGGTCTACCTCAACCTTTCTTAACATAAGTTAAATCTAATACCTCAACTTTCCTAACCAGGTCATTAGAAGGCCTCCGTTTAATGTGACCAAATCATCTAAGGCGGCTCTATCTAATCTTATCATCCACTAGAGCTACTCCAACCTTTTCATGTATATGCTCATTTCGTATCCTATCTTTAAGGGTCAAACAACTCATCCATCTAACCATCCTCATCTCTACAACACTTAACTTAGTATTATGCTTCTCTTTTAATGGCCAACATTTGACACGATAAAGCATTGCAGGTCTCACAACCATCTTATAGAATTTTCCCTTAAGTTTGAGGGGGACTTTTCTATCGCACAATAAGCTCGATACATTCCACCACTTCAACCATCCAACTTGAATTTTGCTGATAATATCCCCATCAATTTCACCATCACTCTGAACAATATATCCAAGTTATCTAAAATATGTACTCTTATTAATGACTTTATCGCCCAAAGTCACAATCCTCTCACTAGGTCTATTGCTACTAAAATTACACTCAATATATTCAATTTTAGACTCAAGAGAAAACCTTTAGACTCTAAAGTTGACATCCATAATTCAAGTTTACCTTCAACTTCCTCTCTAGTCTTATCAACAAGAAGAATATCATCAGCAAAAAGTATACACCAAGGTACATCCTCTTGCAAATGTCTAGTGAGAACATCCATGATTAAAGCAAAAAGATATGGACGTACTTAAGGCTGATCCTTGATGTAATCCAACCAAAAAAGGAAAATACTTGGTCAAACAACCTTGTGTTTGAATACAAGTAATAGCTCATGCATACATATCTTAAATGATTTGAATATAAGCATTATTAACACATTTCTTTTCAAAAACTCTCCATAGCACTTATCTTGAAACTTTATCATATGCTTTCTCTAAATCAATAAATATCATATGTAGACCATTCTCTCTATATTTCTCTATCAAACCTCTCAATAAATGTATGACTTACATAGTAGACCTACCCGGCATGAATTAATCCAATTTGAATTTGAGAAACATTAGTATCACGCCGCAACTTACGTTCCATAACTCGCTCCCATAATTTTAAAGTATGATGACACATTAGCTTTGTTGCGTCCAAGAGTATTCGCGGCGGTAGAGAAATATAAAGTTTATCGTCTTAACGTTATACGAAAATTCGGCACGTAATTAGATAAGAGAGAGGGTCTAGCATTTATGAGAGACACCAAGATTTTTACGTGGAAAACCCCTGAAAAGGAGGAAAAACCACGGGGCCTAGCCCTGTTTGAATGAATCCACTAGTATTGTAGTTGATTACAAATGAGGTCCTTCATTGGGGGAAGGCCTTAGCTTGATGTACATCTTATGGAGTACATTACATGATGATAATACAAAGAGTCATTGTTGACGTGTTCGTTTGATTGGAAGGACTGTAGTCGACGGGCGACGAAGGTCTGAAGGCTCGTAGTCGGTGGGCGACGTAAGTCAAGAGGACATACCGTAGTCGGCTGGCGATAGAGGTCGGAAGGATTGTAGTCGACGGACGACGTAAGTCAGGAGGACCGTAGTCGACTAGCGATGGATGCCGAAAGACTGTAGTTGGCGGGCGACGTAAGTCAGGAGGACCGTAGTTGGTTGGCGACGGATGTTGGAAAGACTGTAGTCGGCGGGCGATGTAAGTCAAGAGGACCGTAGTCGGCTGGCGACGGAGGTCAGAAGAACTGTTGTCTGACGACGAAGATTAGAAGGACGACGTTAGGTAGAAGTCCAATAAAGAAAAGAAATCCATCTTCGCATAGAAGTCCAGCGAAGTCCGATAACTGGTAAAAGTCCGGCGTCGGGTAGAAACTTGGCGAAGAGTGAAGGTCCGACATCGGGTAGAAGTCCGACGTCTATTGGTGGCAGAGGAGAACTCCGGCTTCACTTGGGCGGAGTTTCGGCGTCATGAGGGAATTCTGTTGTTAATTGGGAAGAATTTCAGTATCACGTGGAAGTTGGGAAAAATTCCAGCATTCTACGGAATATCACGCAGAATTCCGGCGTGTTCGGGCGACAGGACGAACTCCGGCGGTGGTCGAGGAGCTGATTCTCCTCCTTCTTCTCTTCTTATTCTCTCTCTTAGCATGAGTCCTCTTGTGAAGAATTAGATCTCTATTTATAGTTTTTCTGGAGTGGCATGGCTTGTTAATAGGTGTGAGATCAGGGGCGAACAGGGAGTGGTTGAATGGACAGCTAATATTGAATCCTTTGATCATACACCATTCGTCAGTCATTTGAAGGCTTTAGTGATGTCAGAATCCGACGATCTTGAGCTCGTTGGATTCGTCTCGTCGAAACGTTCGATTTGACTATAAGCTCGCCAAAATCGAAGACTGTTTGGTAACTCAAATTGTGGTTCGAACCTTCTAACAGCTCTTTGGGTCCTTGATTTGGACTCATTTGGGCTTGGATTGAGTCAAATTTGGCGTCGTTGGGTTCGTATTTTCGAGACGCTCAGTTTGACTGTAAGTTTGTTGAAATCGGAGTTCAGGTGCTCCCGAATTTAATTTTTGAAGTTTCCAACTTGATTTTTGCCCGAGATTCGTACCCGATCAAGATAATTTTTGCATGACGTATCAAGCTTAATTCCTCTATAATTTGCACACTCCTGTGCATCACCTTTATTTTTTAAAAATAGAAATTAACACTCTCATTCTCCACTGATCAGACATCTTTTTAGTCTTCAAAATAACATTAAAAAGTTTAGTAAGCCAAAAAATTCCTTCAAATCCTAAGCATTTTCACATCTTTATTGGAATATCATCAGGTCCAACAACTTTTCCATGCTTCATTTTCTTCAAAGCCTCTCTAATTTCGGTTTTACTTATACACTGATAAAAATAAAAATAATTATTTTTATTTAGGGTGGTAAAGTCATTAAAGTCAATCGTATTTTTATATTATTCATTAAAAAGTTTAGCAAAATACCTCATCCATTTTTGTTGAATTTCATCTTCTAAGAAAAGTACTTTTTGATCTTCATCCTTAATACACTTTACTTGAACTAAATCTTAATACTTATATCTCTTTGTTTGACTAAATTATACATATATCTTTCTCCCTCCTTAGTATCTAATCTATTATATAAATCATTAAAAGCTAAGCTCTTTACATCGTAAATCACTTTCTTAGATTAATTACTTACGAATCATTTTATACCTTTGTCAATTATCAGAATTTTTACATCTAAATCAATTTTTATAACAAATCTTCTTATTTTTTATCTTTTCTTACACATTTTGATTCCACCACAAACTATTTTTACTAATAGAAGCTTTTCCCTTCGAAACCCCGATCACATCTTTTGCAATATTCTTAATGTCACAAGTCACTTTTTCCCACATAATATTGATATCCTCATGCACAAACATAATCTTAAAATCTAAAATCTTACTCTCAAAATTATTATTTTGTGAAACAAAAAAGTGTTATCTTATAATCAAAATTTAACTCAAAACATGTTGAACAAAATATTTCAAATTGGATTTACATACCAGGAATTTTACAAGGCAAGAAAAAGCAAGCCAACAGAGCTTCAAGGAATAATAAAATATGATATATAGAATAATAAGAGCAACTTGTACCATTCTGCCATCTCATTTGACCCTTTTCAATACTTTTCAAGCAAAGACTTTGAACTGACTTTTATTTCTTTTTTTCTCTCTGCGTGGCTTCCTACCACTGATTTCTTTTCCATTTCTCTATATCAATTTTTCTTTCCTCTTGCATATCTCACACACAATCAAAAACCCTAATCCCATAACAGTATGGAAGCTTCATCTTCTTTCTTATATAGCTATAATTCTTCTCTTCAACTTATTCATGCATGGACTCTCTATTTCTTCTTAGTCCAGAGGCTCGCTCATATTTCTTACAAACAGAAGCCCAAAATCTCGGATGTGCATATATATGCTTATGGTATTATCTTCCTCATCCATCCAAGTATGCCATCACTCTCTTCTCTTTTATTTCCATACAAACACAAATCGAAATTATTTTATGAGTTTTTCCTTCTAATCATGTAATAAGAGTACTTAATTTGTTTATATTTTGATTTTGGTTTATATATAGTTGTTTGATCTCCATGGATGGATGGTATAATGAAGATGATAGGCAACCGAGCTCTTCTTCGGGTGGCTATAAGAGGAAGCTCTTTGAAGATTATAAGCGTTCATTTTTCAGCGTGGAGAGTGGGTATAATTAATATCTATCATACACTCAAGTGGAAAAAGGCTTCAAGTTATTTATATGACAGATTTTTGAGTTATTTTTGTTTTTTTTCTCCTTCTAGTTATGTTCCTGGCTTGGCTTTTAAGCAAGGATTGCCCTATATACAGCTAGAGGACTCTGATTTAATGAACTCAGCTTCAACTTTTGCACAATTGGAGTTCTACAAGGTGACATTAATAGCATGTGCTCTCATTGCTGTAGTTTTAAATTGTTCAGATTTTTAGTTGAGTTGTTGTGTAGGAGATTTGATAAAGAAAAGAATATTAGAATAATTAAAATGATTTTATTCTAATTTATTTTCTCTTTTCTTCATGCAGGAAGCTGGAATAAAAGTTGGTATCAGATATCAGACTCAAGCTTCTCATTTATTTCTCATTCATTAATCTTTACTTATTCGTTTTCCATTTCACTAAAATCTGATTAATTTAATGAGCAGAAGGCCGTGTTCATTGGATGCCAGTGTGGAGAGATTGAACTAGGATCATTAACTGCAAATAATGTAAGTTACTTAATGGAAAATTAAATTTAGAACTATAGATAATATGTAGTATCTGAAAGTTTAAGAGGTTCATTAACAGGCAAACATACAAATGTTATTCAACCAAGACTTCATTAACTTTCAACGATCTCAACCTCAGCTTGGAGATCTTCTCCTACCTGATCAGAACATACTTTCATCTTCTTCAACCTCTTCTCTAAAATCTCTCTCAGTTGGAAGTCCAGAATACACTTCCTTTATTCTGAGCAATCCAGCAACAGATCAATCTGGATCAGATCAAGCATTTAAACATGGAAAAGCTTTAACTCCACACCATCAAATAAATATGGATTCTTATAACTTATACAGAAATATCTTACTTCCTTCTCCTCAAAGTGATGATGATGCATTAACAAGAGCAATTTTGGCTGTGCTCTCAGCTTCTTCTCAGAAAGATCTTCAGCAGCAGGAAGAAAGTAGAGTAACTCAGGTTTCTAGCTCATTCCAGCCGTTCGGTTCGATTTCAGCGAGTTTTGAACCGAATTTAAGGTTTCAAGGGCAAAGAATGATAAAGAAATCTATATCATTATTGAGAAAGATGTATTCATTGAAGCTTGCTGAAGCTCGAAGGAAAGAAAGCTTACCTATTAGCAGTAAACTGCATCATGTGATGGCTGAGCGGAAAAGGAGAGTGAGGATCAATGAGAGCTTGCGTGATCTCAGAATGTTACTTCCTCCTGGATCTAAGGTAAGTTTCACTTCATGTTCTTTATCCTCAAATCATTTTTAGATCTACCAGAACTTTTAATATAACTACATCATGCAAACATTCACTCAAATGTAATTTAACAGTGATCAATTGAAGTTCTAACAGATATTTAATCTGGAGAAGACTATCTATATTTAGTTCTAACAGATATTTAAAACTTAATGATATTTTCTCAAATTTGATTTGTCCAACCGGGCTGCAAATGAAATTTTATGTGAAATTTTTTGAGTGTCACAGTATTAGTTAACTACCTATGGCCATAACTAGTTCCTCATTTCTGTTTATCTCATGCAAAATGGTGAACCTTAATCTTGTAACAGAAGGACTATGTTACAGTGCTTTCCAAGACAAAAGATTACTTGAGAACTCTGAAAGGTCAGATCAATGAGCTCGAGGAGAGGAATCGAAAGCTTGAAATGGTACTAAAATCAAATAAACAACCTCCTCAAGTTACTGAATCGAATGAAAGGGTAGAAATTCAAGTTATCAGAGCATCAGAATCAACATCAGAAGCTCAGCAAATATACCTCTTGATAATTGTGAGAGAGGAAGTGAACATGATAGACTTTCTTCTTAAAGTTCTTGAGTGCTTAAAGCGGATGGGAATAATGAATTTGGCTACAATTGATGCAAGCTCAAATCCTACAATGGCAAGCTTTACATTACAAGTACAGGTATGGGAAATTACTTAGTTTTTTTTTTCTTCAAAATTAAAACAACTTCTAATTAAGACTCTTATCAACTGAACAAGTTGACGCCGATTATACATTTTTATATAAAGTCTATTTTAATCACCGCCATTCAAATCATTATTTCAAGATTAAACAATATCTTGTCAACTAAGATTTCGTTTGAGACGACATTTTTGGTGCTTCTCAAAGCAGCTATTTAGCACAAAAAATATTATTTTTTACTAAAAAGCTACTTTAAAAAGCACGAAGAAAGCTGTCCAAAACAAAACCTAAACAAGAAGAATTTATGATTTCTCATTGCATGTAGACCTAATATATGATTTATCATTGAGCTTGAAATCTTCCAAGATAAATAACAGATCATGCATGCATGAAGAAAAGAAAATATATTACATCAGAATATCTTGATAAATTTTGCATATGTATTGGAAGATAAATCATTTAAAATTAAAAGAAAAATATTATATACAAATAATAAAACATTTAAATATTTTCCTAATAAAAAATTGGCATAGAATTTCAAATATTTTTAGCATATGAATTTTTTTATGAAGCTTTTGATTAGTAAATTTATTCATAATTAGTTAATAGTTAGTAGTCAAAATTTAAGCTTTGGTAAAACATTATTTAAGAAAATAAATAGAATTTAAAAACTAAACAAATATAATTTAAAAAAAAAACATTATTTAGGCTAAAAAAATTTCAAATTTTGAAAATTTATAGAATATCCATATCATTAATCATTTATGCAAATGATAAAGCAATAGCAATAAGGACTAGAATTAATTATTGAATCACTCACTACCTTTCATATTTAAGAAGGATTGAGAGTATTATTAATTATTTAGAGTTTTTAAATAGAAGATATAAACATTTTAATCACACACTATTAGAAATTTAAACTTGAATCTTTAAAAATATTAATTAATTTTCGAATTAAAAAAAAAAAAAAAGAAATGGTGGATGAACAGTGCGACACCAATATTGGTGTCGCACTGTTCATCCCCTATTAAATGGCGTATAGAATAGCGCACGGTTGGAGCAAAAGAAGAACGACAAACACTTGTTTGCCGTTCCATTGTAGTTGCCCGAACTTAGATGTACTATAAATAAATTCATAAAAACTGCTTTAGAGTATTCCAATATTTTACTTTATAAGAAACACATGAAAAATTAAAATTAATTTATTCTTTTTTTTACTTTACACTGATAATACATCAAATCAAATAATAATAATAATAAAAAAAATCAAATCAAATAGTCCCTAAACCCCCTCAATCATTTATAAACTCAAATAAATGCAGGCAATGCATTTAAATAGTGCCTGAAATACTTTTTAATCACCAACCCAATCACCAAACCTGTGGATCTGAAACATTCCAGATTACAATTCTCTACCTAATTTAATATCTAAGCAATATATGAAGATCAATGACCAGTCCAAATCACCACTTTGTATCATATTTGAATTGGCATGACACAATTAATTAATGTCAACAACATCTATTGTTCAAAGTTTAAGTTTAATGATATTTTGTAAGCAAGGAAATTAAATATTAATTACTATACATAATTTGTTAAAAGTGATTGAAAATTTCTTTATCATAATTTTGTTATGCTCATGCTTTGTTTGGGATGACTTTCGTATTGCTTATTAAAGTAGTTTTTTAGTACTAGAAAGTTGCTTTAAAAATCAGTAAGATAGTCATCCCAAATGAAGTTTTAGGCTTTGTTTGTGATGACTTTTTTACTGCTTCATAAATCAGCTTTTTAATACAAAAATTAAAAAATTTTGTATTAAAAAGCTGCTTTAAGAAGCAATAAAAAAACCATCCCAATTGAAACCTTAGACAATTCTTGCTCAAGGCAACATTATTTATGATTAATTAAAGAAAAAATTGCTAAAGTTTTATAAATATATATGCCGGTGTGGTATCTCTGCAGGCTAGTGATTGGGATGAGGAGTCCTTAAAGAAGTCCTTGACCATGGCAATACTTGATGCAGACAAAGGAACCCCCTAATAAAAATTTCAGTGGTGACCAGTCAATATTGACCAGTACTGTTTATTCAAATTCCATCCATCTACTTCTTTGGTATAGTAGAAAAGCAAAAAAGCTGTGCTTCAGATTAAAAAATCACTTATATCTATCATTCAAAGACGATCGAGGTGGTTTTCAAAGGAGAAACTTGAAAGTAAGAGATGTGGAAGGCATGAAGGTTCCATGAAGGTAACAGGAAGATTCATGGAAGGAGACAGGAAGGAATATAGCTATGTAAATATACCAATTTTGATAGAAGAACTATAACTTTGTCAAGCTATTTTCTTTTAAAGTTGTTCGACATTTCTAAAGTTCTTGTTTCACTTATAGAGACATTTGCCAAATAAGAGAGAGAGAAATAATATTCGGGTTGTTTTTAGTAAAACTCTAATTTTTCTTCTGTTTTTTTGACTTGTCATCGAATTTACTGTGCTTGTCCTCGTTTGAATCTATGGCTAATTATATTAATGTATAATAGAAGAATTAACAGATTAATTAGTTACTGTATTTGGATAACAAAAGTCAATAACCATAATTTATATTAGACAATTATATTGATGAAAAGGATTAACAAGTGGACTTTTGCATGTAATTGGTGGAAATCGTTCACCTCTAATTCCTTGAGATTTTGATTTATGATTTTTTCAGTTTTTTTTTTTAATTTTGGCTTGTGAAATTTAAAGTTTGTGGTTTTTTTTTTTTTTTTTTTTTTAATTTGTGGAGCACACTTGCCATTCAATATGTACATACATACATATATACATACATACATACATAGTCACGATAACAATGTTGTTTCATTCCATGACTGACTTACAATGAAATGAACATCAGCATGTATAACTATAAAATTACCATATTCTTCCTAACACATGCTTCCATTGAGACCATGTACTTTATATCAAACATCATTCTTTTTTATGTATTGGTCATTGCAAATTTGCAATTGTCAAGTTAAATGTATGATAGAAGGATTGTTTTTATTGTATGTACATAGTTCATATATCTTAGTGATTAATGGGTAATATGATTAATTCTTAAAAAAATTATAGCAAATAGAGAGGTACAAAGTCAATGATCAAAGATGTATAATAGATTAATACAAGAATGAAATGGATTTACTACCAAATATCTCATCGAGTTGATTATTTTGTGTATGTAACTACTCACCGCTTTTTCATTCTGAGAGAGAGTTCGGATGTCCATAGTTTAAAAAAAAAATTAAAGCATAGCTAACACTAGATAAAATTGGAGTTAGTTTGTATTGGAGGAGATTTTAACCTATTTGCTAGTTTTGGTTATCACATGGAGAATGCAAGCTACTTGTTGATTCTTATTGCTATGCTTCAACAAGTTATGCATTATTAAATAAAGAAGAAGAAGAAGAAGAAGAAGAAGATACAAGGAAATAATATTTGATTCAATTAGCTTGCATTATTGAAAAATCTACTAAAGAGCATCTTGATATTAAAGCAAAATTTTTTATGAATAGTTCAATGCTATGGCTAGCTTATTGGTAACGCCACTTAGTGTAACAACTTAATAATTATTAAAATAAATTTAAATTAAGAATCTAAATTTCTATCTAAACTAAAGTGATGTGATGTTGTGCTTGTGGGCACAACATTGCTAAGGTTATGAGCATAACGGTGCCAGAAATTTTCATTGTGCCATTAAAGGCTTTTTTCTACAATAATTATGGAATCAGCATGAATCGCAGCGGCTTTGGGTTAGAGTGCCACAGTGCTATAAACTAAAATGAGTTATTTTTTTATATTTTTTCTCTACTTATTTTTTTCTCTCTCTCATTTTTGGCATATCGTGGAAGGAAATAGAGCTGTCAACATTGGACCCGACCCGAAAACCCGACCCGAAAATTTCGGGTTTGGGTTGACCTGAACCCGAAGCGGTCGGGTTCGGGTCTTGAAAATTGACCCGTTTGCAAAATCGGGTCTGGTTCGGGTTGACCCGGGAACCCAAGAATGACCCAGAATGACACGAAAATCCAGCTGACCCGCTAGCCGCTGCACCGCGCCCGCGTGCCCACCGCGTCGCGGTCGCTAGCTGCACAATCTGCCCACCGCGTCGCTCGCGTCGCTCGCACCGCGCCTCGCTCACCCGCTGCACCGCACCCCGCTGCACAGCCTGCACCGCGCCTGCCTGCCCTCTCGTCGCTCGCATCATGGTCGCCCGCATGCCCGCCTGCCCACCGCTTCGCTCGCGTCGCTCGCACTGCTCCCCGTTGCACCGTACCAAGCCCTGCTGAACCGCTGCAGCGCGTCGCTCGCCTACCTGGCTCGCGTTCGCATCGCTCGCGTCGCCCCGCTACACCGAAACTGGTCGGGTTCGGGTCTGAAAAATTGACCCGTTTGTAAAAACGAGTCGGGTTGACCCGAACCCGAATAGTGCCGGGTCAGTTCCGGGTTCGACCCGAACCCGACCCGTGACCCGAAATTGACAGGTCTAGAAGGAAATGAGGAAGGGGAGAAGGAAAAGGAAAGAAAGGAAAAAAGAAATATGGATTTGGTCATCGATTTGTTTTGTTACTTTTACAAAAATTGCTCAGATCATTATAGGTGACTTCTCCCCTAATTTCAAATATTGATTTTGACTATTTGATTTTGACCAAAAATAATTTTATTATATGTGTTTTGAATTTAGTGATCTTTTAATGTGTAACTTTTTATATATCGTAGTACCGATTATTCCAGATATTTTGATTGGTTAACTTTAGAATTTTATTAGATTAAATGATAATTATTATGTTTAATACTATTTGTTTTGAATAGTAATTTTAACATTTTAATACAAGCATACTATTAATACAAGCTTTGTGAATGAATATTAGCTTATGATTGGATAATAATTGGTTACTATTATTGTTATAATAATATGTATAAAAATAAATAAACACTAGTTATTTACTAACATTGGCTAGAGAGTGAGTGACATGTATAGGATGGTTGGCTGACCAGCTTTTTATAAAATATTATGATTTGATATTATCCTTTATTAACTCATGTGATTCATTGATTTAGAGTTATAAGGAGATGATAACTATATTGTTAGACAAAGAGTGATGAGTTTGTAAGCTAATATTTACTGAATATTTATTGATTACTTAAAAAGTTCATACAAACCAGATCTCTTTTTTTATTTAGCATGATTACTAGGATGCATTCATTATACTAATTTACTGTCACTATGTAAGTTTAATGTTATTATACTATTTCATTAATACTACTATTGATCTTATTGCTATTGGTCAATTACTACTAATTCACTATCACTATTATTATTATTGATTTATGGTTTATTGAGTTAGTATTATTGAGCACTTGAATACTACTAGTAAGCATGTTATATAAGATACTAATTAGATATCAATATAAAATAATTGAGTATCATGTGCATACAAATTTGATAGTATTACATTATTATTGATTTCTAACCACCTTCATAGAGGCTTCAATTTCCCTGATTTATAAGATTTCTTTATTGATTTTAAAGAATTGCTATGATGTATAATTTATAAGAATGATTGTTTAATGTTGTAGTATTTTGACATTCATAATGGTTGAGCATTTCAAGGTGAAGAGGCAGCGTTAACGGCTCTTTTGGCTATGACATTTTCTTTGCGATTATAGCTTCCACTGTTCAACTTCGTGGTTTCTACTGTAGATCCTATTTCATTTATTTGTTTTTAGTTTTGTTTCACATTTCGTTTATTTTTTAGGCTGGTCAGTCTTAGGTCGTTCTCTTCTCCTATTGAGGCGGGTCCGCCTTCTACGATTCCCAATGCTTGGGGTGCTCCATCCTTAGGATCAATTGCTTCTTTGAAAGGTTTATTGTTTAATGGTAGATCTAGGTCTACTTCTCACTCTTTTCGTGATGTTTTAGCGGGGTCCTCTTCTTTGAAGGATCCTGCCTTCTCTTTCACTAAATCGATGGTTAAAGGCTTTCTTATGATTTTGATGTCTGATGATGATATTCTTAAACTTGCTTCCCCCTTAAACTTGCTTCCCCCTTTTAGTTCACGCTTGTAGGTAAGTTTTCAATTCGTAGACCTAACCTAGATGCTATTCAGAATTTTTTTGGGAAGTTGAAGTTATGTGGTAATTTCTCTATTGATATGCTTAAAAATGTTCAGATTGAGTTTAAAAATGTTCTAGATTTTTTTTGCATTGTAAATTCATGGGCATTCGGTTACCGATTGTTTTTGCTCACCCTCAACTTAGAAAGAATGTTAAGACCTCTTAAACTATGGTTGAACCCATTATGGGTAAACAGGACATGCTTACAGGTCCATCTCTTTCTAAGTATAAGGAACCAACACTTCATTTCGAAGAACCTAAAGCTTGTGGAGATGAAATAAATACTGATCCTTTAGGTTCTTCTATAAGGAGTAAAGGTGTGTTGAATAAGGTTAATAAAGATGATGAGAATATAGAGGATCATGCTTTTGTGAATGTGGATGAGAATGTTGTAGAAGATAAAATTGAGGAAGCTATTTATATTATTGATCTGGCGGTTAACCAATGGAGGGAGCTGAACAAGAGTGTGTCTCTCAACCAGGAAAATTATGCTAATGAATGTGATATTAACCAAGTTAATAAGGAAAACTGTGGGAGTGGAAGTGAGAGTAATTTCTTAAAGCCTCAGTTGGGCGATGAGGACAAGAACAAGGACATGGAGGAAGGGAAGTGAGTTTTATTGAAATTTGGATTTCTATGGAAAACTTAAAGGATTCTGCTAACTCTATGTCATTTCCCAATAAGAAGGCTAAAATTTTTGAAGAAGGTAATACCTCTTTTTCCAAAAAGAAGGGTAAGAGCAAAAATACCAATTCGAGCATCACCCCTAGGATCACTAGAGCTGCTAATCAATCTTTCATTGGTTAAATCTCTTTTGTGGAATATTAGGGGTGTGGGAGGTTCTCTCTCCTAGGATAGAGTGAAGAATCTTTTTAGGATTCATGGTATTCACTTACTTGTTTTAATTGAACCATTGATTGCTGCTACTAAGTTGGAGTCTGTTAGGGTTAATTTGGGTTTTGATTTCTTTTTTTGTAATTGCACTAATAAAATTTGGTTTTTTTTAGAAATGATCTATTTATGTAGATATTATTATGGATTTTCCTCAATTGATTCTCATTAATATTTCTTTTAATCAAGTCTCTTGCTATACTTCATTTGTTTATGCTTCCTATTCTTGATTAGGGAGGAAACTCCTTTGGGATTAACTCTTTGACTTTTCCTCGTTTGTTAATGCTCCTTGGTTTGTGGGTGGAGATTTTAACTATATTACAAATATTGCTAAATGTATGGGATGTAAAGTTCATATAGGCTATTAGACCTACGTAATTGTCCCAAGGCTAACCAAGAGAGAGGTGGGGGGGGGGGGGGGGGGGGGGGTGAATTGATAATTTAAACCCTCTTGAAATTTTTTATAGAAAACTGAATATTAAAAATTATACAACTTAATTTTATATTGAAATATACTTTTTAACCACAATAATAAAATTATGGAAAATAAAAATACAAAAAATAAATTGACACAAAGATTTATAGTGGTCCGGTCAAATACGACCTACATCAACTCCCTGAAGATTCCCTCTTCAGGTATTGCACTATTATCAAAGTGATTCTCCTTTTGCCCCCAGAGCAAGGCGGAGAAGCCTTTATAATTCCTCTTTCCATCAATCCCTAGTGCGGTAGAGAACCATCATCCTTTCACATCCTTTAAGTATCACCACAGTACCATCATCTATGCACACTCTCTAAGTGTCAACAGAGTACCATCGTCTGTTCACACTCTCCAAGTGTCGGTAGAGTACCATCTTCTGTTCACACCCTCCAAGTATCGGTAGAGTATCAAATCTTCATCAAAGATCTTCTCTCGAGCAACTAAAAAGAAGAAATGAAGAGTAGTAACCAAAAACCAAAAGAGATTCTTTCCTTTGAGTAACCTTATGATCCCTTCATATTCCACTTGTAAGAACTCACTCTCAAACACAATCTCAAAAACACTCTTTTACTTGCTCTTAAAAAATCATCAAGAACAACTCTTTTCATGTTAGTTTTCGAGGACATTTTATATGAAAGACGTGAAAAACCATCCAGAAAATTGAAATTTTCCATTTTGAGCGTATACAATTGTATAGTACGATCATATTTTTATATGTATGAACAATTCAAAAACTATTGCGTACAAACCTGTGCGAATCTGTATAAAATATTTTTATACATGTTAATCATCCAATACAAACCATGTTCGTACTATACGAACAGTTAGGAACATTTTCAATTTTGTCGTGATAAAAAATATATCACATTTTCATACTCTGGACGTCTTTTGCATGAACATGACATCATATAGTACAAATAGTTTAGAAAAATTTGGCATTCATCGGGACAAAAAGGGATCCGTCCAATTCGTACTATGGACGTCATTTGTACGAACTAGATATCGTACAATACGATTAGTTCAAAAAACTCTAGGATTTGTCAGAATAAAAAGGGACATGTCCAATTTGTACTTCAAACATCATTTGTACGAACAACATATCATATAGTACGATCAGTTCAGGAAAAGATTTAAATTCATCAGGATGAAAAGGGACCCATCCAATTTGTACTATGGATGTCGTACGTACGAAGAATCCTTCTTACAATACTATTAGTTTAAAATTTTTTAAATTTTAATCACTCCCCCATTGTATGTGTGCACAATTATCAAATTATAATCACATTCTCTCAGACTCAATGAAAATGAAAACTACAGATCCATTTATAATGAATCCCAATCTAATCTAAATTGAAGTTTTCAATAATCTGTAATATGATTTCTTTGAAATATTAGTACACATAAATCACAGAACCAATACATTCAAAATATGTTATGAGAAATAATAATTAAAATATTAATATTTGAAATCATAAAAAATATACATGTTGCAAGAATATCAATAATTGAAAAACTAAGTTGCAACAATCTCAATAATCTATTCTTTTTAGATGATGACAAAATAATTATTATTTTAATTAACATGTATACCCTAAATTTCTTCTTAGCTCCCCCTAAAAGAATAAATATATGAATATAAAAAGATTGTTGCAAAAACACAAATCCGAACAAACACATAAAAATATAAATCCACATAAACAAAACTATATAAACACATAAAAAATTTTAATTTTTATCCAAAAATAGAAATCCACACAAACACAAATCACAAATAATATGATTATTCCCCATTTTGACAACCACAAAAAGGGAAGAAGAAAATTAAAATAAAAGATATCAAACAAGAAATCAAAAGAATTGATCTTGGAAGTGATTGTAATATTGTTGCACTAACAAGGTTAATTACATAATACAAAAAAAGAAAGATTCAAAAAATTTAAAATTAAAGAACAACTTAGCTAAGAAAAGTTAATCAAGATCATGATGCATTCTAGATAATTAAATAAGGATTATTATTGCAAAAGTGACAAGATGAATATTAATTAATTTTAATTTTCAATGTAAAATATACTTAAAAATTAGTTTGATTTGAATTAAAGATTAAACGATAGAGAAAAGAACGTAAAATTCAATTGATGATATTGCACATCTTTTCAAAGATTTGTGGCACACTTTGTGCATCTTTTTCTATTTGGACTAATTTTGTGTCTTTTTTCATTTTGTGAATAATTTTGTATACTTTCATTTTTTACGCATTATACATTTTCCTTTTTTTTTTTTTTAATTTTGTCTTTCCAAAATCATTAATCTAAAATCAAATTTCTTTAATAATAAAAATAACTATGTTGAAAAAAAAAAAAAATAAGACATCAAAATCATAATAAAAATATTCTAATTATGTATGCCTAAAAAAACATGAAATTGAAATGCTTAACTTAATTAAGTTATAAGTTAATGTAATTTTTTGAAAAATTAGATTTCAAAATGAAATTAATTTTATAATGCAAGTTAATTTATAACACATTTTTAGAACAATTAAAAATAACTTTTCATATAAACATACTCTTATTTCAAAAATAAGAACAATAATAAATTCACAAAACATGACAGTTTTTTTTTTTATATCAATTAAAATAATGGATAAAATCAGTGCATTGATATCAATAAGATAACATGTAAATATCGAAACCTAAAACATCACAACACTAAAGCAAGTACTACAACTGATACATGAAAAGGCATCATCACATCATAAACACGAAGTCATAATTACAAGTGAAAGACTAGCAGAGGCAACGATAAAGAAGTACATCTTAAACTCAGAAGGGCCCTGATTTGGAGGAGGAGGCTAGTTGAAGACTGAGAAATAGCTATTCATCATAGCTATATTCATATTCCCGAGTCAAACTAACGTCGGATCCACCCCATATCTTCTTAGTATCTTGTATCTTGCTTGTTTAGATGAGTATGAATTTGATCAAAATGTTGATCAAAATGAGTCTCCAATCGATCAAAACACTGGACCATTTCTTGAAAGTAATTATGATCAGGTCCTTGCGCAAGTGCAGGTGCTCCCCCTTCTCCCTCAGTATCCTCACTAAAACTCTTATTTCTCCCAAAAAGAGATAAAAAAGAGGCATCAATGAAAAAGATTAGAATTTCAGTGAGAAGATCAGGATGAATAATGTTATACTTTTTTTTTTAATATAGATCACTAAGTGTCTTAGAGCAATATTTTTCTTCCTCTTATGATGAGGAAGCCAGATTTCAGAAAGGTTATGAATGTAATCCAAGATAAGTTGGGCCTCATCAATAGGTTGTCCAGTCATGATCAAATAGGTAGCGGTTGATAGAAAATGAGTCATATTTATGTGATTATCAGTCTTAGGAATGATTAAAGTTCTTAAGACATATTGGATGACCCTGGTATTTTGGTTCAAAGTGTAGACTATCGCTAAATGACAAACTTGAGTTACACTTCAAAGAGTTTTTTTGATCTCAAACCAATCATAATCAGATTTAGAGTTCAAAGTGTGTACTCTAGTCCCACAAGTCCTTAAGTGAAGAAGAGTTCTATATCTTCCTTAGAGATTTCTACACAATACTTTTTTAACAAATGAAGTTATCCTAGTTTCATCCTCACTTAACCTCATGTTTGTTAGGAAATAGTGAAAACTCTCTCTATGGTAAGCGTAGATCAAAGTTAAAATGAAAGAAAACTGGGTTGAAGCAAAAAGAGGCATGACAGAAAAATGGATTTCATCTTGAATGAGGAGCCTTGAAGGAGTGATTTTGGATGCTATATATCTATAGAAAGAGTCCTCATTATCTCTATACATAAAGTTTCCATCCCCACTCCTAGATAACGATCCCTTAGTAACTTGAGAGCACTTGCTAGAACTTGTCATTCATAGGTTGGTGCCTCTAGAAGGATTCAAGAAGAGTTTGGAAGTAAATGAAAATGATTTTAATAGCCTTCCTTAAAAAAAAAAAAAGACCCATCGTATAGTATGAAAATGGCTTCGT
This sequence comes from Dendrobium huoshanense, assembly GCA_016618105.1. Taxonomy (NCBI): domain Eukaryota; kingdom Viridiplantae; phylum Streptophyta; class Magnoliopsida; order Asparagales; family Orchidaceae; genus Dendrobium; species Dendrobium huoshanense. The sequence goes on from CM028351.1 coordinate 6,948,968, forward strand.
ACGTACGATCTTGAGATTATACGGGACAAAAATATTTTTGTATGGATAAATGATAACATCTAAAAAGAAATAATTTTTTGTAAACACACAATTTATGAGATGTCCTTTCGTATAAACTTTTTGACCATACGATCGTACCTACAAATAGGTGTTCATCCGGGACGATTAGTTATTTAAGATCAGTTTAACGATGATTAAGTTCATCCCCCATAGAAAATTACACGTAGATCATACAAACGAAATATGATTTCGTACGTACAATCAGTTATAATAACTGACTCTAATTGGATAACCATCCACATGCGTACAAACCAATCTATACAGTTTGTACATACGTTGATCTCATCGTACAGTATAAAAATTTATAAAAATATAAAATTTTCATGATTAACTCCATGACTAATCAAAGACATGCTACAAAATTCACACTATACAAAAATATTTCATATATATGAACAAAATACTTAGAAAATAAAATCCAAAAAATTTCTCAAAGTTAGTCAACCTTATACTAGTGACAAATGTCTTAACTAAAAAATTCACAAAATAAAAACTAAAATAAAAACACTCACAATAAAAAATAAAAAATAAAAAATAAAAAAAATCAAACACATATAAAAGATATATCAAGTTTGCAGAAGATTTTATATAAGCATTAAGATCAATCACACCTTACTTTGTTCTTAAGGTGTTAAAAGTATTAAAGACTTGTGGTTTTGTAAAAATATCTGCAAGTTGATTTTCAATAGAAATATGATTCAATTAAATTTCTTCTTTGGCTACATAATCCCTAATGAAATGATGACGTATGTCTATATATTTGATTCTAGAATATTTAATAGGATTATTTGAAATACAAATGGCACTAGTGTTATCACAATAAATTAAAATTGTGCTTATTGTAAATCCTAAATCAATCAACTGTTGTTTCAGCCAAAAAACTTATGATACACAACTTCCTAAGGCAATGTATTCAACTTCAGCAGTAGATAAGGCTACAGAATTTTATTTTCTACTGGACCAAGAAACTAATAAATTTTCTATGAATTGATAAGTTCCAGAAGTACTCTTTCGATCAACCATACAACTTGCAAAGTCTGAATCAAAATATTCAACAATTTAAAATGAAGAGCTTTATTTAGGATACCAAATTTCTAAATTTTGAGTTCCCAAAAGATATCTTAAAATTCTTTTCACTGCTGTCAAATGTGATTCTTTTAGATCAAATTGAAATCTAGCACACAAATAAACACTAAATATTATATCGGGTATGCTAGTAGTCAAATAAAGAAATGATTCAATTATACCTCTAATTTATTTTGATCAATATATTTTCCCTTTGGGTCCTTATCCAACTAAACTGAGGAACTCCTTGGTGTGCTTACTAGTTTAGCATTATCCATTTCTTACTTTTTGAGGATGCCCTTAACAAACTTTGACTGACTAAATAATGTCCCCTCCTTAATTTACTTAATGGGTGTATAAAAGATTTTCAATAAAAAAAACTACCCATTAAGCTCATCTAAAATTTAATACTCATTATTTTAAAAAAATCATTACAAATATTTTTAATTGTAGATCCAAAAATGATATCATCAACATATATCTAAATAATGAGTATATCATCTTCTAATTTCTTCAAAAAGAGATTGGTGTCCACAATTCCTTTTACAAAAGATTTCTCTAATAAAAAAGTGTTTAACCTCTCATACCAAGCCCTAGGTGTCTATTTCAATTCATATAATACCTTTTTCAATTTATACACATGATTAGGGAATTTAGAACTTTCAAAACCTGGAGGTTGTTCAACATAAACATCCTCTTATATCACCCCATTAAAAAATATTTTTAACATCCATTTGAAATAATTTAAATCCTCTAAAATAGGCAAAGACTAATAAAATCCTACTTGCTTGAAGTCTTACTACAGGGGGCAAAAGTCCCCTCAAAATCAATTCATTCAATCTAATTATACCCCTTAGCCACCAATTTATCCTTATTTCTAATAATAACTCATGAATTATTTATTTTATTTTTAAATATCCACTTTGTTCTAACTACACTTTGATTCTTTGGCCTTTCAATCAATTTTCAAACATCATTCCTTACAAACTAATTTAACTCTTCTTGCATGATCAAAATCTAAAATTCATCATAAAGTGCTTGATTAACATTTATGAGTTCATCCATAGAAATAAAGACAGAATGGTTAACCTCTTTGCTAAGTCCATGCCTAGTCCTAACACCCTTAATAGGTTCATCTAAAATTAATTTCTTAGGGTAATGTTTAGAAAAATTTAATTCTCTACTCAAAAGGTTTTCTTTTTTCAAATTTTCTTCCAAATTTATCTTCTCAATCCTTTGGGAGTTATTTTTTAAATTATCCTCTTCCAAACATGATTATTCCAAAACCTCAGATTCATCAAATATGATATGTATGGTCTCCTCAACTACCAAATTTTTTTTGTTAAATACTCTATATGATTTTCTAACACTAGAGTATCAAAAAAAAAAAAAAAAAAAATCCTTCATCTAGTTTTGGATCAAATTTTCCTAAATGAGATTTTCTATTATTATGTATGAACACCTTACATCCAAAAAAATGCAAATGTGATAAGTTAGATGTTCTCCCTTTAAGAAGCTCATAGGATATTTTATTCAATTTTAATCTTATGTTCACCATATTCAAAACATAAAATATTATACTAATAGCTTTAGCTCAAAAATATTTAGAAAGTGAATATTCTGCCAATATGGCTCCAGTAACTTCAATTAATGTTATATTTTTTCTTTCGACTATCCCATTATACTGAGGGGCCCTAGGTGCAGAAAAATTGTGATCAATTTCTTTTATCTTAGAAAATTTCTCAAATTTTTTATTTTCAAATTCACATTGATGATCATTTTGAATTATTAAAATTTTATATCTTAGTTTTCTCTGAATTTAAGTCAAAAAGGCTCTAAATTTCTCAAACAATGAACTCTTATAAAATAAAATTTAGCATATATGAATCTTAAAATATCATCAACAATCACAAATCCGTATACCTTCCCTCCTAGACTTACAGTGCTAACTAGTCCAAAAGATTCATATGAATTAATTTTAATGGTTTGTTAGTTCTAAGATCCTTAGTGGAATGAAATGAAGACTTCACCTATTTTCTTAATTGACATGAATCATAAATATGATCCTTAGTAAAGTCTAGTTTTAATATATCTCTAATAAATTCTTTTTGGATAATTTTTCTAAAATTATTTCTGTTAGTGTGACAAAGTCTCATATATCATAATCATGATTCATTAGAAATTATTTTTAAATAAAAAGTATTATGAGATAAAATACTATTTAACTCTAGCATATACATATTATTTACCATATTTTCATGCAATATATCAATTCTATTTCAACTTAATATGTATCTAGTGAAAACAAATTTAATGTTATAACCCTTATCACATAGTTGGCTAATACTTAATAAATTATACTTTAAGCCTTCTACAAGTAAAATATTCTCAATAAAAAAATTATTCAAGTTTTTGATCATACCTATGCCAAACACTTTCATAGTGGTATTATCTCCAAGTGTAACCTTGCCTCCATTCTTGGCTTCCAACGATATAAATTGTGAAGTGTCTCTAGTCATATGCTTTGAGAAATCGCTGTTCAGGTACTAAATGTTCTCATGAGGTCTTGTATGAGAGCTTATCTACAAAACAATCAAATGTTAGTCTTGAGAACCTAAACAAGTTTTTGTTTTCCTCTTGGTAAATTAAAACTATATGCATATATGATATTACTTATTTTATACATCTTTGGTCTCCACACTAAATGAGTTTTGCTATATAAAGTACAAGTGTGTGAAATATGTCTAATCATCCCACATGTAAAATACTTAACACCAGGAAAAGGATTTTTTAATATCCTATAATAAATCTATCTCTTCCTAGGTTTTAAGATTTTTTACTTTAAAATAGGATTAGTAAAATCTTCAAAATTTGGGGTTGTCCTATTTTCCTCTAGAACTTTCACTTTCAATTTAAGAAATGTATTTACATCTTCTAACATATTAATATTATATTTCAGATAGTGCTCTCTGTTTTTAGATTCATCATTAAAAGATTTAAATTCTTTCCAATTTAGTGTAGGATTATTTTAGCAAATCATTTTACTTATTCAACTAATCAAATTCATCTAGTAAGCTCATATGGTTATTATCAATATATTTGTATGTTTTCTAAGAATTTCATGCTTTTTTTTATAACTCTTACAATTCTAAGTTCAATCTAGTATGTATTTTTTGAGTTTTCTATATGCAGCATGAATTTTTTAGAAACTTTAAGAAATTCATCATAGGTTAAGTCACATACTTCTTCTTAATTTGATTGATCAAGATTATCGGTTATTAAACAGAAGTTGGTGACTTCTTCTTTCTTTTCTATTTCTGACGAATCCGAAGCTAAGTTCACCTAAAAAGCTCTCTGAAATCTCTTATTGCCTTTTCTCACATTTGATTTCTCCTCTACCTTCTCCTTTCTAGGAGATAAGATTAGGGCAATCCAATTTGACATGTCCAGGTTTTCTACATTCATAGCAAATAACATCATTAGCCTTGACATTACCTTTATTCCACTACTAGCATCTCTTTTGCTTCCTTTTAAGAAAGCTCATGAATTATCTTGTTGTCAAGGAAATGTCATCATCATCCTTAGGTTATGACTGATCACTCTCTGAGTCATCCACTTTTAGTACTATGTTCTTCTCCTTTTGATGTTCTCCTACATCAATCTTTCTTTGAGTCACTCCTTGCTCGTAAGCAGTTAGTAATTTAAGAAGATTGTCAATAGAATATACATTTAAATATTTCAATTCTATAATAGAAGTAATTTTAGTATCATATATAATAGACAAATAATAAAAAAGTTTATTAACAATTTCAGCATTTATTAGTTTCCTATCTAATACATGCAAAAAAGTGACTATGTAAGTGAATCTTGTGTACATGTCAGATATAGATTCATTGAGTTTCATGAAAAATAATTAATAATCATATAATAGGATATTTAATCTAAATTAATTCACTTCATTAGTCTATTCGTAAGTAATACAAAGCCTATCCCAAATATCTTTTCCAATTTTACAAGTAGAAATTCACATGTAATCTTTAGATTTAAGTGCACAAAAAAAACTATTTAAGTATTTTACATTTAATTGTGCTAAGTCACATCCTTCTATAGTCCAATTAGCAAAGGGTGTTTCAACTCCAATGCCATTTAGAAGTCTAATTGGCCTAGTATATCCTTCCTGAATTAAAATCCACATATGATAGTCAAGCGATTAAAGAAATATTGACATACATATTTTTAAAAAATTGAAAGGGATATTATCAAATAATGGAGGTCTAGTGATCGAATATCCTTTAGCTGTGTTTCAGTATCCATAAGTAACCATTATTATTTTCAAAAAGTAGTATAAATTTATAGTTTTGAAATAAAGCTCTAATACCACTTGTAAAGTCTGTATAGGTTGTTAGACCTTGTTCCAAGGCTAACCAAGATAGTGTGTGAATTGGTAACTTAAAAACTCTCTTGAAAATTTTTATAGATAACGAAATATTAAAAATTACACAACTTAATTTTATATTGAAATATACTTTTCAACCACAATAATAAAATTGCAGAAAATCAAACACGACCTACATCCACTCCCTAAAGATTTCCTCTTCAGGTATTGTATTATTACCAAAGTGACTCTCCTTTTGTCCTCACAGTAAGCTAGAGAAGTATTTATAATTCCTCTCTTCCACCAATCTCAGGTACGATAGAGAACCATCATCTTTTCACACCTTCAAGTGTCGGCAGAGTACCATCGTCGGTTCACACTCTCCAAGTGTTGGTAGAGTACCATCATCTGTTCACACTCTCTAAGTGTCGGTAGAGTACCATCATCTGTTCACACCCTCCAACTGTCGGCAGAGTATCTGATCTTCTTCAAAGATTTTCTCTCGAGCAACTAGAAAGAAGAAAGGAAGAGTAGTAACCAAACACCAAAAGATATTCTTACATTTGAGTAACCTTATCATCTCTTCACACTCCACTTGCAAGAACTCTCTCAAACACTCTCCCACAAACACTCTTTCACTTTTTCTTGAAAAATCATGAAGAACAACTCTTTTTACGTCAATTTTTATGGACCTTTTATATAAAAGACTCAAAACATTGTCCAGAAAACTAAAATTTTCCATTTTAAGCCTATACGATCGTACAATAAGATTATATTTTTGTATGTATGAATAGTTCAAAAAATGTTGCGTATGAACCTGTGCAAATCTGTATGAAATATTTTTGTACATGATAATTTTCCTGTATGAATCCTGTTCGTACTGTACGAACAGTTAAAAATTTTTTTCAACTTAATAGGAATGAAAAGGTTTCCCATATTTTTGTACATTGGATATCGTCTGTACGAACATGACATCGTACAATAAGAACCATTCATAAAAATTTGGCATTTGTCGGGATCAAAAGGGACCAATCCAATTCGTACTTTAGATGTTGTCTGTCAAACTAGATATCGTACAATACGATCAGTTCAGAAAATTCTAGGATTCATTGGAACAAAAAGGGTATCTTCTAATTCATACTCTGGATGTCATTTGAATGAACAATATATTGTATTATACGATCAGTTTAGCAAAAGATTTAAATTTGTCAGGATGAAAAGGGATCCGTCTAATTCGTACTCTAGACATTGTTCATAATAAGAATCCTTCGTATAATACGATTAGTTTATATTTTTTTAAATTTTAATCACTCCCCCAATTTGTATGTTCACAGTTACTCAATTATAATAACACTCTCTCAAACTCAATAGAAATGAAAATACATACTCCAATTACAATGAACCCCAATCTAATTTTATTTGAAGTCTTCAATAATTTGGATTATGATTTCCCTAAAATATTAGTACACACAAACAACAGAACTAATACATCCTAAATATGTTAGAAAAAATTATAATTAAAATAATAGTATTTGAAATAATCAAAAATATATGTTGCAAGAATATCAACAATAAAAAACCTAAGTTGTAGCAATCTCAACATGGGAGGTAATTAGTCTCCTAATTTTCATGCTATGGAGGATTTTAATGATATGATAAGGAACTGTAATTTGTATGATATTGGTTTTTTTGGAAACAATTTTACATGGAATAAGGATAATATGTGGCAAAGATTAGTTTGTATCATTTTTAATAATTTTTGGATAGCTTCTTTTCTTAATACTCATAATATACATTAAAGCAATACTTTATCTGATCACTCCCCCTTATTATTAAGCATTAGTAATACTAGTGGTAACACTTTTCCACCTTTTAGGTTTCAAAACATGATGCTTCTTGATGATAATTTTTTTCATACTGTGCAAGATAATTGGGATGCTCTCCTTTTCCCTACTAATAATGTTTATGGCATGACCAGGCTCTAGTTAAAACTAAAAAGGCTTAAGAAAAAGCTTTCTTGGTGGAATAAATGCATTTTTAAAAATATAATTTCTAGTATCTTGATCGCCGAAAAAGATGTGGATAATGCTAAGATGGATTACATGCATAGTTGCTCACTTGATAATTTGACCTTTCTTATGAAGCCAAGACTAATTTGTTCAAGCTGCAGGAAAAAGCGGAAGCCTATTGGAGACAAAAGGCATCCTCAAAATTCCTTGTGGAAGGTGACTATAACACTTATACGTTCATAATATTGCTAATTGAAAGTTCGTTAGGGATGTTAAGCCCTATAGAGCTGGCCCAAACTAACAAAGAGGGGGGTGGGGGGGGGGGGTGAATTGGTATTTTAAAAATTTCTTTTCACAAATAATAAAAATCACATAAACCAAAATCACACCACAAAAATAAATGTGGAAGCAAGAAAACAAGAACACAGAAATTTATAGTGGTTCGGTCAACTCGATCTACGTCCACTCCCCGGAGGCGCCCTCTGAGTATTGCACTACAAACGTGACTCTCCTTTAGCCCACACAGCTAGGCGGAGAAGCCTTTACAAAGCACCTCCTTTTTGCCACCCCGGCAAGACAGAGAACCTACCTCTTTTTTCTTCCTCCTGAAGCTGGCAGAGAACCACAACCAAAAGCTAACTCATTACCTCTATCGACCCTTCCACGGATGAGAAACTCTAGACGAAGAATAAGCAGAGCGATCCTTGAAGCAACCCTTGTGAATCCCCTCACAAGATCCTCTCTCTCTCCCTCTCTCTTTTTCTCTCCTCAAGGGCTTCTTAAGTCAAGGAAGCAGCCAAAGGCCATCCAAAACATTGAACAATAGTTCTTAAATAGAAGAGCTTCAAAGAAGCTCATTAATTGCAAGTTGCTGACAATATCGTCCAGGCCGATATGGACATCGGTCTGGCCGATCAATACAAATCTCAGAAGATCGGCCAGAGCATCGCCCTGAATGCAAATTGGACGATTTAAAATTGGCTTGATCATCCAGGCCGATCTTACGATCGTCCCAGCCGATTAGTTCAAATTAGAGGTAAATCGTCCAGAGCAACGCCCTGAATACGAGCTGGCTGATATTTATCATCCTGAAGTAACTTAAGGTTTTTGAATGTATCGTCTTGGCCGATCCTGCAATCATCCGGGATGATATGAACATATCAATCATCCTTAATTACTCCCTTGATTTCCTAATCAATTAAGGCATAATTTGAGAATTTCGTCCAGGCCGATCAATGATCATCCTGGCCGATAATTTAAAAATACAATATACCTTAATTGTCTATGGCGACAACTTCTTTCTGTTTTGAGCTTATCATCTTGGCCGATATGTTAATGACGGCTGCCTTAATTAAGAATCCTTATTTAGACTTTCTGTTTTGAGCCTGATCGTCTAGGACGATGTAAGTATCGTCCTGGTCAATATGAGTAAAAATAGAAATTCTAAGTCTCTCAAGTGTGTGTGTGTAGGGTTACTTAGCATCAGTATCTTTGACCATTATAAGTAGACTCAAGAAGTGAAAAACAAAAGTACAGGCTGAATCAACCCTAAACCTACGCAATCCTGAACTGGCTTCGTCTGTTCGTCCGATCTTCGATTCTTGAAAAGTTAGAAGAAACAAGTAGTCCAAGAGAATCAATAGTGTTTGTCAATCATCAAAACACAGGTCATGAAAATAGGTTTGCAATAATCTCTCCCTTTTTGATAATGGCAAAACACTATGAAAATAATTAGCAGTAAAGGTTCAAGATCGACAAAAACGACATCATAAACTTCTCCCCCTTTTGACATATCAAAAAGGAGGGAACACAAGAGAACAATAGCAAATCAAAAATTTTTTTTTTTAAATAAGGCATGAAAATGATATAGTATTCCATGTGATTGATTTAAAAACTTGTGAGTTAATGAGTTAACAATCTAATCAATCCATAGAATAGTAGAATATCCGATCATGGTTACCCTTAGCTCAGACATTTTCTTAGGGTAGAATCGTCTTTTGAAATCAATGACCTAACTCAAAGAATTAATTGGATATGAAAAAAAAAAGAATCCATCCATCACTTGGCTTAAGAAAAACTATCTTTATAAAATAATGAACCAAAGTAAATTTGTCACAATCGCAAAACAATCGAAATCAAGCCTTTGAGAACCAAAACTTCTAAGTTCTAAAAGATTTAAAAAAAGAGAATAATTTGTTTTTGAGTGGGCTCATTTTATGCCTCTTGTCAATTTGAGTGGCGCTTTGCGCATCTTTTTTATTTTCGATACACTTTTGTGTATATTTTTCAATTTTGGCGTCTTTGCGCTTCTTTTGTTGGCATCATTGGCCAATTTTTTTTATTTTTGCAAGCTATATTCTCTTTTATAACATCTTAAAAAATCTTAGTTTTGAATATATCTTCTCATATATTAGAGAATAGGAGCTCTCTATCTAACATAAGGAAGAATTACCACAAGCAGAATCAATAATCAAAGATAAGAGTAATGAGGGATCTTGATGTGACAAAAAGACTTTAAACATTATAAATACAAGATAGATTTGCTTAAGCAAGCTTACAAAAAGATCTCAATTTCATAAATAATCTTTAATTTAAGATAGATTTTTGATTAGAAAAGAAAACTATGCCACTAAAAATAGGTTAGAGAAAGATACACAATCATAAAATATTTTTACCATCTAGGAGATTAGGAGATGAAAACCACATTGACTGCAAATTTTCAAAAGCAAGGACAAGAAATATAATATCATTTCAGCGATTATTTTGAAGACTAAGAAAAAGAAACAAAAGAAAAATAAAACACACTAAAAACTAATAAAAAGAAAAAGCAAAAGCAAGTAACTAAAAGATCAAGTTTCATGCATTTATGTCAATCACATCCAATCTGGTCCTTAAAGAACTAAAAGTGTCGAAGGTCAGTGGTTTAGTAAAGATGTCAGCCAATTGATTCTCAGTTGTCACTTGGTGTAACTCAATATCTCCCTTAGTCACATGATCTCTAATGAAGTGATGCCTAATATCAATGTGCTTAGTCCTTAAATGTTGGATAGGATTCTTAGAGATACATATGGCACTAGTGTTATCACAAAAAAATGAGATGGTGCCTACATGTAATCCTAAATCTAATACCTGTTGTTTCAACCAAAGGACTTGGGCCACACAACTTCCAAGAGCGATGTACTCAGCTTCAGCAGTGGAAAGAGCAACAGAGTTTTGCTTCCTACTAGACCAAGAAACCAAAGACTATCCAATGAATTGATATGTTCATGAAGTGCTCTTCCTATCCACCTTGCATCCTGCAAAATCAGAGTCAGAAAATCCAATAATCTCAAAAGAAGTGTTGTGTCTAGGGTACCAAAAACCTAAGCCTTGTGTCCCCAAAAGGTATCTAAAAATTCTTTTAATAGCAGTCAAGTGGGACTCCTTAGGGTCAGCTTAAAATCTAGCACAAAGACAAACACTAAACATGATATCAGGTCAGCTCGCAGTCAAGTAAAGTAAAGATCCAATCATGCCTCTATACTTCTTCTGATCAACAGACTTACCACTTGGGTCCTTATCTAATGGAGCACTAGAAGTCATGGGAGTGTTAATTGGCTTAGCTTTATCCATCTCATATTTCTTCAAAATATCATTTATGTATTTTGTTTGATTTAGAAAAGTTCCATCCTCCAATTGTTTTATGCTAAACCTCAAAAAGTAGGACAACTCTCCCATCAAACTCATCTCAAACTCTCTACTCATTATTTTAGAAAAATCATCACACAATTTATTATTAAAAGATCCAAAGAGTATATCATCCACATAAATCTGAACAATAAGTAAATCATCTCCAACTCTCTTAAGAAAAAGGGTGGTGTCTACGTTCCCCTTGACAAACTCCCTCTCTAGTAAGAATGTGCTAAGCCTCTCATACCAAGCTCTTGGTGCCTGCTTTAAACCATACAAAGCCTTTTTTAATTTAAAAACATGATTTGGAAATTGGGAGCTCTCAAAACCTGGAGGTTGTTCTACAAAAACATCTTTTTTTATTTCTCCATTTAAAAAGGCACTCTTGACATCCATTTGAAAAAGCTTAAATCCTTTATAACAGGCAAAGGCTAATAGCACTCTAATGGCTTCCAATCTAGCTACAGGGGTAAAAGTCTTCTCAAAGTTTATCCCTTCTATTTGATTGTACCCCTTAGCCACCAATCTTGCTTTATTCCTCACCACCACTCCTGAATCATTCACCTTGTTCTTAAAGATCCACTTAGTCCCAACTACACTTTGTCCCTTAGGTCTTTCTACAAGCTCCCAAACATCATTCATAACAAATTGATTCAATTCTTCTTGCATTGCTAAAATCCAAAATTCATCAGTAAGGGCTTGGTTAATGGTGGTGGGTTCAGTCATAGAGATAAAGACAGAGTGGTTCACCTCCTTCCTAAGTCCATGTCTAGTCTTAACTCCACTAGAAGGGTCTCCTAAGATCAAATCCTTGGGGTGACTTATAGAGTATCTCTAATCTCTAGGCAAAGTGTGTGAAGGTTCACCCCTTTCATCAAAATTTTCTACTCATTGGGTGACTTCTCCTATTCCTTCATTACTTTGGTGCTCTTTCCCCTTCCCAAAATTTTCTACTCCACTTATAATTTCTCCAACATCATCATCTTCTACTCCATATTTCTTAGGATCAGACTCATAAAAAACTACATGAGTTGTCTCTTCCACCATCAAAGTTCTCTTGTTAAACACCCTAAAAGACTTCCCAACACTAGAATATCCCAAGAATACTCCATCAGATTTAGGATCAAATTTTCCCAAGTGAGACTTCCCATTGTTGTGAATGAAAATCTTACAACCAAAGACATGAAGATGGGAAAGATTGGGTGTCCTACCCTTAAGGATCTCATAGGGTGTATTCTCTAAATTGGCTCTAACATTCACCCTATTCAACACATAACAAGCTGTGTTAACCGCTTCAGCCCAAAAGTATTTTGGAAGTGAATACTCAGCAAGCATGGCTCTAGCGACTTCCACCAAGGTCCGGTTCTTCCTTTCAGCTACCCCGTTCTGCTGAGGGGTCCTAAGAGCTGAAAAATTGTGGCTAATCCCCTTGTCCTCACAAAAATTTCCAAATCTTTCATTTTCAAACTCTCCCCCATGATCACTATGGATGGTCAAAATCTCACAACCTAGCTTTTTCAGAATCCAAGTAGAAAAAGTTTTAAACTCCTCAAAAGACTCATTTTTATGTGAAAGAAATCTAGTCCAAGTGAACCTCGAGTAGTCATCAACAATCACAAAATCATAGACTTTCCCTCCCAGGCTGGAAGTGCTAATGGGTCCAAACAAATCCATGTGAAGGACTTCTAAAGATCTAGAGGTGCTAATGTCCTTAATGGGGTTAAAAGTGGAGTGGATTTGCTTTCCTAGTTGACAGGCATCACAAAGGTGGTCTTTTAAAAACTTAAGTTTGGGGACACCTCTAACTAGGTCCTTTTGGGTCACTTTCCTAAGAGTTTTCATACTTGCTTGACAAAGCCTCCTGTACCACAACCAAGAATCATCAATCACAATTTTTAAGCAAAAAGAAGCATCACATTCAATGTTATTTAAATCAAGCATGTAGACGTTGTTGATCCTCTTTCCCTGCAAAATAGTGTTGTTACTTAAACTTACAATGCATGAATTTGCAAAGAATTGCACGATGAAGCCTTTGTCACAGAATCAACTGATGTTGAGCAAGTTGTGCTTCAATCCATCTACAAGTAAAATATTTTTAATCATAAAGTTCTTGGAATTACCAATTATACCTGCGCCTACCACCTTCTTGGTGGTGTTATCTCCAAGAGTAACCTTGCCTCCAGTTCTGGACTCTAGTACAACAAACTTGCTAGCATCACCAGTCATATGTCGAGAGCATCCACTGTCTAGGTACCACATACTCTCACAAGGCCTTTTTTGAGAGCCCTCCTGCAAAATTACCAAATGTTAGATTTAGGAACCCAAGCAGGTTTGAGTTCCTTCTTATGAAGAGAAGAATGCAATACATGTGTGGTATGTTGTAGATCATGCACCTTAGGTCTCCACACCCAATGTGTACTATGGTGAATTGTGCAAGTGTGTGAGATGTGTCCTAGCATGCCACATGAAAAACATCTAACTCCAGATAAGGGATTTCTTAAGTGGTTTGAGTTATAATGCCTCTTCCTAGGTGTTGGAAATTGATCACAAGTAGGTGTCATCCTAGTTTTCTTACATGCTTCTAATTCATTTTAAATCTTCAAAGTTGTGCTTTTTAAGACTTCATTTTCAATCCTCAAATTTTTCTCTTTCTCCTTGAACTTCTTAAAATCAGATTCAAGTGATGTGTGTGAGACTTTTAATGCATCATGCTTTTCAACGAATTCATAATGATTTTTATTTAACTCATCAAATTCATCAAGTAAAGTCATATGATTTGAATCAATCGTTTGATGGTCTTTAATTAAAATTTCGTGCTCTTTTTGTAGATTTAAAAATTCTAATTTCAAGCTAGCATGAATTTTCTTTAATTTTCTATATGATGCATGAATTTTTTCTGAAACTTCAAGAAGTTGATCGTAAGAAAGTTCACATACCTCTTCTTGATCAAGATTGTTTTCTGCCATCAAGCACAATTTTGATGTCTCATCTTCCGGTCCTGTCTCTAATGAATCTGATGCCGAATCTGCCCAAAATGCTCTTTATACTCTCATCTTGTCCTTCCTTAGCTTAGGTTTCTCCTCACCATTTCCTTTTCTTGAGTGGTCTTTAAGTGTAGGGCAGTCAATTTTCACGTGTCCTGGTTTCCTACAATTATAGCAAACAACATCAGAAGATTCTTTAACATGTTTATGATCCTTACCTTTTCTCCAATTTTGATGATGCTTTTGTTTCTTCCTTAGAAAGCTTTTGAATTACCTTATGATGAAGGCAACTTCATCGCTTTCAGACCCGGAAGATTCAGAATCTGATTTGTGCGCCATTAATGCAACTATTTTCTCCTTCTTCTTCTCACATGCATCAAGATTTCTTTGATTCACCCCTTGCTCGTAAGAAATGAGTGAGCCAAGTAAGTTATCAATATAATAAGTGTTCAAATCCTTAGATTCAGTGATTGCAGTGATTTTAACATCATACGACGAAGGCAAACATCTCAAAATCTTGTTAATTTTTCATAGTTTGAAAGTTATTTTTCTAGTGCATGCAGTGAAGTAACTATCTGAGTAAACCTTGTGTACATGTCAGAAATCGATTCATGAGGTTTCATACGAAAAAGTTCGTAGTCATGCAAGAGAATATTCAAACGGGATTGTTTAACCTCATTAGTACCTTCATAGGTGATGCACAATTTATCCCAAATATCTTTACAAGTTTTGCAAGTGGAGACACGCATGTAATCCTCAGATTTTAAAGCACAGAAAAAGCAATTCAAACATTTTGCATTCAATTGAGCTAAATCTCGTTCATCAAAAGTCCATTCAGTAAAAGTAACTTCAGTTTTAACACCATTAATTTCACGAGAAGGTGGAGAATAACCTTCTTTGATAAGCATCCACATGCGATAATCAGTAGATTATAAAAATGTTGACATGCGGGTTTTCCAAAAATCAAAAGGTAGGTTATCAAATAGGGGAGGTCGGGTAATAGAATACCCTTCCATAGTGTTATGATTCCCAAGGTCAGCCATGGATCAAATTCAAAAAGTTTTCAAACTTAAATTTTCGAATCCTGATCTGATACCACTTGAAAGTTCGTTAGGGATGTTAAGCCCTATAGAATTGGCCCAAGCTAACCAAAAGGGGGGGGGTGAATTGGTATTTTAAAAATTTCTTTTCACAAAGAATAAAAATCACATAAACCAAAATCACACCACAAAAATAAATGCGAAAATAAAAGTGCGGAAGCAAGAAAACAAGAACACATAAATTTATAGTGGTTCGGTCAACTCTACCTACGTCCACTCCCCGGAGGAGCCCTCCGAGTATTACACTACAAACGTGACTCTCCTTTAGCCCACACAACTAGGAGGAGAATCCTTTACAAAGCACCTCCTTTTTGCCACCCTAGCAAGCCAGAGAACCTACCTCCTTTTGCTTCCTCCTAAAGCTGGCAGAGATCCACAACCAAAAGCTAACTCCTTACCTATACCGACCCTTCCACGGACGAGAAACTCTAGACGAAGAACAAGCAGAGCGATCCTTGAAGCAACCCTTGTGAATCCCCTCACAAGCTCCCCCTCACAAGATCCTCTCTCTCTCCCTCTCTCTCTCTTTCTCTCCTCAAGGCCTTCTCAGGTCAAGGCAGCAGCCAAAGGTCATCCAAAACGTTGAACAAGAGTTCTTAAATAGAATAGCTTCAAAGAAGCTCATTAATTGCAAGTTGCCGATAATATCGTCCAGGCCGATATGGACATCGGCCTGGCCGATCAGTACATATCTCAGAAGATCGGCCAGAGCATCGCCCTGAATACAAACTGGATGATTTAAAATTGGCTTGATCGTCCAGGTCGATCTTATGATTGTCCCGGCCGATTAGTTCAAATTAGAAGTAAATCGTCCAGAGCATCGCTCTGAATACGAGCTGGCCGATATTTATCGTCCTGAAGTAACTTAAGGTTTTTGAATGGATCATCCTGGCCGATCCTGCAATCATCCGGGACGATATGATCATATCAATCATCGTTAATTACTCCCTTAAATTCCTAATCAATTAAGGCATAATTTGAGAATTTCGTCCAGGCCGATCAGTGATCGTCCTGACCGATAATTTAAAAATACAGTATACCTTAATTGTCTATGGCGGCAACTTCTTTCTATTTTGAGCTTATCATCTTGGACGATACACGTATCGTACAGGCTGATATGTTAATGACGGCTGCCTTAATTAAGAATCCTTATTTAGACTTTCTGTTTTAAGCCTGATCATCCAGGACGACGTAAATATCGTCCTAGCTGATATGAGTAAAAACAGAAATTCTAAGTCTCTCAAGTGTGTGTGTGTGTGTGTAGGGTTAGTTAGCATCAGTCTCTTTGACCATTACAGGTAGACTCAAGAAGTGAAAAACAAAAGTACAGACTGACTCAACCTTAAACCTACATAATCCTGAACTGTCTTCGTCTGTTCGTCCGATCTTCGATTCCTGAAAAGTTAGAAGAAACAAGTAGTCCAAGAGAATCAATAGTGTTTGTCAATCATCAAAACACAGGTCATGAAAATAGGTTTGCATCACTAATCATAATAAGGTGAGTAAGAAAATTCATAAGATCACTTCTCCTAATGGTAATGTTATTGAGGATCCTGATTTGATCTCTTCATTAAGTACTGACTATTTCCATAAAGCTTTGAGCTCCCTACTCCAGATCTTAATACTGATTTCTCCTTTTATCTCTTTTCTTGTTTCTGAGGAGGATAATATGATGTTGACTAACCCTCCCACTGAAGAGGAAATTTGGAGTAATTTAAAAAACATGAATATTGATTCTATTGCCGGTCCTGATGGTTTTACCAATAAAATTTTCAAAAATCTTGGGATATCATTAAGAAGGATCTTGCTAATACTATAGTAGATTTTTTTAGAGGAAATCCTATTCCTAAATTTTTTACTACTACTTCAATTTCTTTAATTCCTAAATTTCCTAATATTAATTTTTGAAATGATTTTAGGCCTATTAGTTTATGTTCTATTTTCAATAAACTTATTGCTAAAATTTTAATGGGGAGGCTTGCTTTAATTCTTCCTAACATTCTTTCCTTGGAGCAATCTAGTTTTGTGAAAGGTAGATATGTATTTGATAATATTTTACTAGCTGAAGAGTTAGTACATGATTTGGATAAGAAGGTGGTTAGTGGTAATATAATTTTTAAAACGGATATCACTAAAGGATATGATAACCTCAATTGAGAATTTATTTATGTCATTTTAAAATTGTTTGGTTTTAATTTGCAATTCATTAATATTATAAAAAATAGTATTGAGTTTTGCTATTTCTTGGTTATTATTAATGATAAGTCTCATGGTTTAAGATAAGGAGATCCTTTATCTCCTACTTTGTTAATTATAGTTGTGGAATTGTTTTCTCGTGGAATTAATTATCTTTTTAGAATGAATCCTAATTTGCACTTTAGGTCGGGTGGAGGTTTCCCCATAACCCATTTGAGCTTTGTGGATGATTTCATCATTTTCTCTAATGGCTTTATAAAAATGGTGCATATTCTCTTCAATTTTCTTAATGTCTTTCAGCATGCTAGTGGTATAATTTTTAACATTTCTAAGAGTTATTTTATTCCTGCTAAGTCTATTTCTTCAACTCGTGTTCAAAGTATTGAAGGAAAAATTGGTTTAAACAAGAGGCTTCTTTCGTTAAAATATTTGGGTATGCCTCTCTATAAGGGTAAGAAACGATCACATTTATTTGATGATATTTTCTCTACTATCCATAAGAAATTTTCTTCTTGGGTTTTTAATTTTCTATCTTATTGTGATAAACTTGTCCTGATTAAGCATGTCCTATGTTCTATCCCGATATATTTGCTTCACACTTTATGCCCGATTTTAAATGTTTGTAGAAGGATGGATGTTTTATTTAATAGATTTCTTTGGGGTTCTAAGGACGATAATCGTTCTATTGTTTGGGGCTCTTGGAAGAATTTCTCTGGGGCTATGGATGAGGGAAAATTAGGTTTCAAAATGTTTAAGGATATGATCAGGACCTATAATCATAAATTGTGGTATCTTTTATAGCTAATAAAAGTTTATGGGCCAAATTTTTGGTGTCTAAGTATTGTGTTGGGAAGCACCCTTTGAATTTTATTTTTAAAAAAATGTGACTCTTTCAATTGGAAAAGATTATGTAACATTAAGTGGGAAGCTGAGGAGTTTATTCAATAGGGCTTGGGAGCTGGGGAAATTTATTTTTGGCAAGATAAATGGTTGGGTAGTTTTTATATTGATAATCTTTTATACACTCATTCTACCTCTATTTGTAAAGTTAAGGATTTTATTTGTAATTAGGGTTGGAACATTGATTTACTTTCCAATTCCATACCTAAGTTTATTACTAAGTTGATTCTCAAGATTTTGATTCTTTTGGAGAGTGAAGATTGTATATTGTTCAACTGCTCTAATGATGGGAAGTTTAATACTAAACAAGTTTGGAATACTATTAGACAAATTATTCCTAGGAATTCTTCTAATATATCTTTTTGGCATGCGAGTATCCCTCCTTCTTATTACTTTTTTTTTGGAGGATTTTGCATAATTATTTACCTTTGGATTTTATTCTTGTTAGGAAAGGTTTATATATTGTTTCCAAATGCCAATGCTGCTATCACATTGAGAATATGAATCATGTGTTTATTCAGGGCCTTATTGCTATGAAAGTTTAGATTCATTTTGATAATATGTTTAACGTGCTTTCTACTATTTGGTTTAACTCTATTGCTGATCTTTTCAATGAGTGGTTTACTCCTACTAAAGGACATATTCATAATATTCTTTCTGTCATTATTTGTTGGTTTATTTAGAGTGGTAGGAATGATTCTAAACATGAGAATATTAAAATGGATGCTTTTAATTAATGTTATTTAAAAAATAAAGAATAAAATTATCAACTTTTTGTTGCTAAGCTTTTAAAAGGTTGATTCTTTTAAAGGTTATCATCATCTAGCTTGTGAGTTTGAGTTGAATTTTATTTCCCCTACTACTGGTTGTATTGACAGGATAATTTATTGGAGAAAACATGAGGTGGGATGTTTTAAACATAATACTGATGGTGCCAGGAATAATTCTAATGTAGGTTATGGTGGTATTATCCAGGATTTTAATGGTGTAGCGATTGTGGCTTTTACGGGTCCCTCTAATGCTACTACTACGACTCAAGCTGAACTTAAAAGCCACTTGTTTGGAATTCAATTAAGCAGTTCTCTTGGCATCACTAATTTATGGATTGAAGTTGATGCTTTGCTCCTTATCTATGATGTCAATGGTAACATCTCTTCCAATCTAGTTAATTTCTATCAGCTCAGAGATATTAAGTACTGGCTCTCTCTCATTACTTATAAAATTTACCATATCTTGATGGAGGGGAATGCTGTTGCTGATTCTCTAGCTAAATTGGGTTGCAACATAGATAATTTTATTGAATACTATGAGCATACCCTTCCTAAAGAGACCAAAGGGTTGGCTAGATTAGACCGGATGGGTCTACCTTACATTCATTTTTATTAGTTCTCTTGGTTGTTTTTTCTTTTCTTTTTCTGCGGTTATTTTTGGCTATACTATTTTGATGAGTATGATTTATTAGGTTTTGAGCTTGGACTGCTGGGATTTAACTTTCATTTATGGTGTTAAGTATCACATGTTAATAAAATTCCATGTCTATTCAAAGGCTGATATCTTGTGCTATTGTTGACTGGCAGTTCCAAGGATTAGATGTGAGTGGAATTTGGGGTTATATCATGATGGTACTGGTACTACACACTTGAGCTAGACTCCTATTTATGATTTCAATCTTATGGCTTACACGTCTTCCTTTTCTTATGCTTTGAACACTGGTATGCTGATTATTCTAGGGGACCCTTGCTGCTGTTATCACCTGGCTTCTGTTAATTTTTTCTTGTTTCCCATGGAGTTTTTTGTGTGTTCTACTAATCTTGGGCTGGGTTGCTGCTCATTTGTTTTGACAAGCTTTCTCAATTGGGTTTGGAACCGGATTTTCAGTGATTATACTATCATTTTGACAGGATTTTGGGTGTTAAGTATCATACATTAATTATTTTCCTTGTCTATTCAAATGATCTTTTCCTATGCTGTTGTCGGGTGGTGGTTCCTAAGATTAATTGTGAGTTGTATTTGGGTTATATTATGGTGGTGCTGGTACTACTCAAATGATCTATCCTCCTACCAATGGCTTCAATCTTCTAGCTTACCCATTCCCCTTTTTTAATACTAAAAACACTGCTTTCTGATTATCTTTAATTGTATTAGTTGTGGTTGTATTTTGGGGTATCTCTGCTCTTGGTTTACTAAAATTTTGGGTCATTGCAAAAACTTTAATGGCTACCCATTTCAGATTGAGGGTACTATTTTTCTAGGTTATATCAACACCTGTATCCTTTTGTGTTTAAATTTGATTTGTTATAAAACTGCATATTTCTTGCCATATTCTTATTTGTTTTGCAGTCTGATTCTCTTGCAGGTTAAAGGGATCAAGAATTTGGAGTGTAGTTGGTTTTTTGTAGGAAGACGGTGCCAAAAATACTTTCCTTTTCTTCCTTTTTTGGGTCCTGGTTCTTGCAGGCCTAGAATGTTATTAGGGTATTATGTTTTCTGTAGTACAGGGAACCATCAAATCATCAGGTTTACTTTTGAATTGTTTTATAACTCTTTTGAGCAATAGCGAGCTGAAGGTTCTCTTTAAGGACCTTGTAATCCTTTTCTTAATTAACACGTAAGCCCCTTTGGGATTTCCCCTAAAAAAAGAAAGAAGAAAAATAATGGTTGATCATTTGTTTATAAATTTTACTATTTTTGTACTATATTCTTTTATTGGCTTCTATATTGTATTGGTTTACCGATTCACAAATTTTATCATATATTATATATGTGCTTTATTCTTTTAGCACATGCATATTCAAGATTATATTGATATTACTGTTATGAACTGAATGATTACATGCATACTATTTCTTTATCATACTTTGAGTTCAGTTGTAATATTTTAGTATCCTACTATGCTTTTTAATTATTATATGTGGCTTAATGATTTCAGGTCAATGATCAGGATCAGGAGTTCAAGACCGATCAAATATATGAGTCTTCAAGTTTTTCTATCTTTTTTATTTATTTATTATTATTTTTATACTCAAAAGTGAGAAGATAGATTGTTGTAATTGCATGGCTCCTATATATGATTTTTTGAAGCAATGAATATAGATATATATTGATATTTTGATCAGCAGATTTATTTATGTTAATATTTATATTATTGAAAAAAACTAGATAACTTTGATTGTTATTATAAAATATTAAAGATAAAATTCTTTCCAATTTAAATTATGGGGTGTAACATTTGGTGAGGGGCAAATTGGTCTATAACCCTCCATAAGAGGCTTATGTAGATAATGAATATGCTAGTGGAGTTAATTTGATGGTGGAGTGAATGTTTGGAGTGCAATAGGGGTTGGCTTGGGATTTGGAATAAAAAATTTAAGTAGCAATAAGCTAACTTCAAATGATTAGATCTCCCTAAATACTTATAAGAAAATCATCAAATCACTTACGAAATCTGTTTTAAGAGATTTAGTAGTAATAAGTCAAGATTAGCGTAATTACTGAGCATAATTACTAAGCTATTATTTGGACAGATCAAATATGATAATAAAGGACCCAAAAATCAATATGTTTGCCATCTTATAGTCTTTTCATTAAGGGTCATTACTATGACCAATGAATACTTTGATGACATTTTCTATTTTTTTCCTTGACTTCTTAGAAACAATTTCACTATGCATCACCTTGGTCACTACAAGATGGGAATTTGATGGCCCAATTTTGAAGACTTTAAACTTAAATGAGTTGAGGTGAAGTCTTCAGAAGATTTTGTTGTAGGTAGGTGGAGCATAAATAACCAAGAATTCAATTTAGTGGGACTCGTATAAATAACCAAGAATTCATTATTTACCTTATTATCCTTTTTTTTTAAAAAAGTTTCTTTAATATCCTTTATAATTATCATGCCTTCGAGAGCCCACATTTCCTTAAAGAGTTCTGGGTTAAAGTCCCATTTTATGAATGGGGTTAAAAAATGACATTTGTTGAGCTACCATTGTTAACTAGTAACCTTAAGACTATATACCTATTAATGATGGATAGAACAACTATATGTGACAACATCATAAATATTTTAAAAGGTAGGAAAATTGCAATTTGTGGCTATAAATTTGGAAATAAGAGAATCTCTTATATTTAGACTTTGAACTCTACTTGAAATTCAAAATTGTGTTGGTTAGAATCCTTGATACCTATGAATGATCTATCTTTCATAGCATTGCAACAATACTAACTTCCAACAGACATCACAAAATTTTAATGATGAAATGTGGGCTTTCTTAGAATAACAAGAATAATCTTCCATTAACATTAAAAAATGATAAGAAGGTTAGGAAGGAGAGGTACAAATATAGCCAGAATTAATTAGGAGAGAGCTAATAAAAAAAAGGATGTATTACATGAAGTCTCCCAATGCTGATGCTTTTAAAAAACTAGAACATGCTCAATGTCTAGCCAATCCTGTTGACCAACTCCTCTTAGTTAAGGTTTATCCAAGGTTCCCATAGAAATAATATTGTTATTAATATTCATTAGTTCTATGATATCATCAATTTTGAAGCCATAAGTATCACTTTGAAGTTACAAGAATATCATACTTACTCTAGCTTGATCGAATATTGAAGTATCATTTACTATATTTATTAATATGCCAATATACTTATAACTTAGATATAAGGATTTCTATTATCATAGAATAATTATATGGGATTCAAGATGTGTTGATGCACACTATAGTCAAAGAGATATAGCCATGTTAGGTTCAAGAGGGTTATGTCAAGATTATTGATCAACCTCTTAGGCCAGAAGTGGATGATAATGAAAATAATTTGTAGAATGAGAAGGAGCCACTCAAAAATGTGAAAGGGCCTACCTGTGAACAAGATGGGTCTTTTGGATGTTACATTCTTACAACCTCAACACAATCTTATCATGCTAACATCATGATTTTCCACATATAATGGCAATATTAAGCTACATGAAGACATCAAAATTGAGGATGATGCCCTCCATAAAAATTATAAATAATCCCTTATTTGGATTATTCTAGGAGATTTACTATGATCCTTTGAGAATTGATATAAGCTTCCATCATTGACTAATACTAACTTAAGATCATGTAATTATACCATATGAGTCATTGCATAATTGCCTATGTCATAATCTCTACTAGCATTATGGCTATCGCAACTCCATGACTGACCCTACAAAAGCTCCTGTTATAACATTTGATTGCATCGAAATATATTCTCTCGATATATGTGATATAGCCATCTTCTGTGAGACTTGCACAATAACTATCTCATCGAATATCAATCACATTCCAACATCAACATTATTTACTACACCTAGAACTCATTTATTTACCTTATAGCTCCTTTTTATTCTATTTGAAGTTGTTTAGCTATGCCAGGCCTTGTGATTTCACTCATTTTGATTTTGATTTTTTTTTTCATTTAAATTATGTATCTCTACCATCTAACTAATATTATTGTTCTAGTTATGAATCAAAGGAGACTAGGATACTTGATTTCAAATTTCTAACTTTACTTTGTAAGTTATGTTTTAGTGAGCAAGACACTATTATAACATTTAGTTTATAGATTGTAATTATCAATCTGAAACATCATTATAAATCATTTTGGCTATTCAAGAAATTTTAATAATCCAAGGGGTCCTCATATTTTGTGTCCCTTTACTTTTCCCTCCCACTTGACGACTCTCTTTATCTCCCTTTCAGATGCCTGTGTCATCTCCTTTTAGGAGAGCTCGTCTTACTCTTATTTTCCTTTCTCTTTCTATAAGGTGATAGATTACAATCAAGTTCATCTAAAAACATATGATATTACGGCACAAATATATTGTATAAATGTAATTGAATGATGTAAAGTGTTAGACCAATTGGTTACTTTTAATAATGTAATCGATGCACTATCGCATTACCAACCTTACTGATATAAGCATAAATATAAGTTTAATATGGTAATCAATGAACATTAAATAACAAGAAATTCGACGGCTATATTGACTGCTTGTGACATATTAAATAATATAAGTTTAATACCTATTTTATATGATACACCGATTTTGTCTTATTTTTGCAAAATTTCAAAGTATGATGCAAATTTTCATGCAGAATGTTCAGCAAAAAAAAAAAAAAGGATTTATTTGTAATCCAGGATGCCAAGTTTGAAAACTTTGTACCCCAATCTGTCTATTACCAAGGAAAAAAAAAAGAGAATTAGAATGCTTTGTAATTAAGAAAATAAACAAGAAAATAAATCATTGGAAATATTACAAGACGGCACGTGTACAACTTTGACCAAAATTTCTTTATGGGTCAACGCAACGTTGGAAATCTGGAAAGGCAGCAAAGGAAATTTAAAATGAGCACGTGAGAAAATCAGGCTTTCATGATGAGATGGGTAGCTCGGGTCCACAAGAGAAAGGCGTTGGCCATTTAGTGCGCCCACCTTGGTTGGCTTTTGAAGGCTGAAAAATGTCCAGAGCAAAGCCTTGAAAGGGGAAAATTTGTTTTCTTATGGGAGACTTTATTTTATTTTTAATTTGCTTTTATTTTATTATATTGAGGTTTAAATATGAAATAATATATATATTTTTTATGCCTTAGGGAGATGTCATTTTTATTTTGTTTTCTTTAAGTTTTAATAGAACACTGCCCTCTACTCCTTATAGCTCATGTATGACAAGAATGTGCTTTAAAGTTAGGTCTATTTTGAGATGAGTATAATATATAAATTATTTGTATTGCACTCATCTTACAGTAAATCAAATGATTTTGAAACTCATCATAACCCAAAATTTGGTTAGAATATATTTAAACAGTTTGTTTTCCCCCTCGCTTCTTATTCCCCAATCTCCTTTGTGAGGTCGTAATCTTATGGTCAATGTGGCTGTTTAGGAGGCGGATTGTGTCACCAAGGTCGACACTAATGTCACCGACTTAGGTGGAGAATGCAACCTAATAATAGATGCAGTTAATGAGCTCATAATAATGGAGTGGATGTACTCCAGAAATTTAGGTTTGATGTAGTACGAAAAGATTTGATGTAAAAACAATAAAAAGCGATGTCAAACATGCAAATCATGTGTGTATATGTTCAATCCAAATTTATCTGTGGGCGATAACAGACCTTAATTATAAAATTCGCTTAGTAGAGAAATAGAATAAAAATTAGACATAAGTGAATATAGAGAGCACATAAGAAGCCAAGTAATCTCTTTGAATAAGAAATAAAGCATGAAGTCAAAAATATTCATCCTGGCTCTTTATTTATAGGGTTACAAGAAAGGCGATACATAAATAAAAAAAATAAAAAACACAATACATGACTAGACAAGTATAAATTGGTATAGACATGTGGACTAGACTAAAATGTATTAATGTGACCATCTCTCTCTAATGTGGATCAAGGTGCCTTTGTTGAGCACCCTGTGTAGGCAATGACTCCTTAAGGGTATGTCTTGAATTGGTCTTCCAGGTTGAACACCTTGGGCGAGTTTACACAGGTGTGAATGCCTTAGAAGAATGGCTAGTCTGTTTGGGCATGCCACGAGTCTTCTAAATGAGGGTAGCTAAATGTAGGGTTGAACACAATTAATGAGGCTATGATTCTTGGCTTTGTAGGTATGTTTTTCTTATAGCTTGGATGAGAACACCTATGGAAGGCAAATGATCATGATTTTGGGTAACTTTTAAAAAAGTTGAGCCTTCACAGGACAAATGCCTCTTCAAGTGAAGGATTATGGAGTTGACTTTTTGGGTCAAATCACTCACTCATAACATGTGCATCTTTAGTTGAGATCCTCAGGGGAAAGTTCTTATAGCGCAATCTTCATATAGGTGAATTCCTATCCATTCTTGACTTGTTTTTTTATGAATGTTCCTCAATGTGAGGCTTATTTGGGTGAATATGTCTATTGACCAAACTCATCATGGGCATACTTGCTTGGTATTTGTGAGTTGCTTATATTGCCATCTTTGGCCATATAATAGTGTATGAAGTTCAAAATCTTGTTTTATACTATATAAATTGTTTTCAAATTAGGCCAAAAAATAACATAAAAGTTGTTGATTTTTTTTTTTAATGAAAGATTTATAATTTAGCAATTATTTTGTAGCTTGAAAGTTATTCTATTTTTTTGGTTCTAGCTTTTTTTCATATGATAAAAGATGAAAAAAGACGGATTCAAATTTCTTGGGCTTTGACTTCTTGCTTGCCGAGTGTTTTATTGATTTAACTTTGTAATTTTAATTGACATCTTGAGGCTTTTAGGTTTTTTCAATTTTGTTTGTGGCTCTTGGAGCAATAGTGGGCTGTGGATTTCTTTAAAGACTTTGTAATTGAACTTTTTGATATTATAAAATCCTTCCTATAATCCCATTCCATTAGAAAACTTGATCAGACAAAATCTGTTTCACTGAAAAATATAAACAGTCCATCCTTCCTCTTTGCAAATCCTTTGAATTGAAAATGTTATTTTACAAGGTTGATCGCATTTCAGAATGCATTCCTCTTGGCAACTTCAAGCTTCAAAGCTACATTCTTTAGGGAGGAATACAAAATGCTCATTGCTAATAGGGTTTCTCAATGTGATTCTAAGACCTTTTATAGCTTTCGGTTTTAAATTTTCTTCTTGCAGCATTTAGTAAACTGAAATGAAAGCTATTTTGTCTTCAGAACTTTTATTGCAGATTTGTTCCAGTCTTCTTCAAGTGCTTTATATAGTTTTGTATTCAAAGTTGAGGGAAGTCTTGCATCGAACCTTAACATTCTTCTTTCATATTTATTATAAAAAATCTGAAGTTTAGTTTGTTAGCATAGAACAACTTTACTTTATCTTGTACCAGCTATTATTACTATTTTACCTGTTTAGTCTATTTAAGGACTTCTGTACACTCTTTTACATTTGAATAATATTTCCATATTTCTTTCTATCGTCTTCCGTCTACCTGCTCTCTGTTCCGGTTATTTCTTTACTTTCATGGTATCAAGAGCCACAAGATGGGGGATCAAGATTCAGCCGCTTCTCTCACTCCCTCCTCCACCACTCTCGCTGGAATTCCCAACCACGAGCCTTTCATTCCGGTTTCACTAAAGTTTCTTATCACTAACATTAAGAATATTCTTCCTCACCTTCTCACCACTGACAATTATGCCATCTGGAGAACTCAAATCCTCCAACAATTCACACCTACCAGTTACGTTGGACATCTCACCGGTGACGTCCCTAAGCCCATTGCTGACAACCAGTCCGCTCACACCGCATGGAAACTCGTCGATAGCACGCTGATTTTGGCTCTGTTCTCCAAGATCTCGCCCTCCATCTTACCATACGTCATCACCGCCTCCTTGGCATCAGATGTTTGGGCGATTATTGAACGTCGATTGCATTCTTCTTGTCGTTCTCGAGTTCTTCAACTCAAGAACGAACTACACCACCTCCAAATGAAAAACCTTTCAATGCAGGAATATCTCTCCCAAGTCAAGACTATCGTCGACAACATCGCCACTTCCGACTCCAAAGTTGATCCTGAAGACATCATTCTTTATACCCTCAACGGACTTCCCGCCATCTACAATTCTTTCAAAATGTACATTCGGAACTCACCAATACCGGCCGATCTTGACTCACTTTATTCGCTCCTTTGTAGCGAAGAAATTTACATCAATCAAGAAATCCTCAAAGACACCACCACCGATCCATCTGCTCTTTACGCCACGTCTAACAATCAGCAACGTGGCCGTGCAAATCGCCGTCCATCAAAGAACTTCAAGAACAGCAACTCCGTTATGCCATCTTCAAATCCTATACCGCCATCAGGTAACAACACTGGAAATCAACTGCAAACTTGCCAAATTTACGGGAAAAACGGCCTCATTTCCATAAACTGTTGGCATCGCTGTAATTTCAAATACGCACCAACTACTACCTACACACCTAGTGCAATGCTAGCCAACACCGCCACCTACCCAACTCAAGATTGGGTACTCTACACCGGTGCCTCAGCTCATCTCACACCGGACAGCATCAACATTCAGTACCCAACCGCTTATCACGGATCGTCGTCCATCTCGGTGGCCAATGGCTCTAATGTACCCATCCAGAACTTTGGACAAGGCCTTCTATCGCTTTCGGACACACCCCGTAAGCTACATTTATGTAATCTGTTACATGTTCCATCCCTAACACATAATTTAATTTCAGTCTCAAAATTAACATCCGACAATTCTATATCTATTACCTTTGACTCTAACGGATTTGAAATGAAGGATTCCCAGGATCATCGACCACATCTGCGTGGTCGACTTCGTAACGGGTTGTACCATATTCAAACCACTCCGAACATCCAGTCAGATGCTCTCCACACCACCATGGACTCCCCTACCTTTTGCATGCACGTCTCGGACATCCGAACCAACAGCTACTCAACAGCGTTGCTAAAGATCTCCCCGTGTCATCGATTTCT
Organism: Dendrobium huoshanense; assembly: GCA_016618105.1. Taxonomy (NCBI): domain Eukaryota; kingdom Viridiplantae; phylum Streptophyta; class Magnoliopsida; order Asparagales; family Orchidaceae; genus Dendrobium; species Dendrobium huoshanense. The sequence goes on from CM028351.1 coordinate 6,977,806, forward strand.
ACTTTATCATTTCTTTGTAAATCTTGTAATGTGGCCAAGAGCCACAAGCTTTCTTTTAGTACAAGAACTTTGGCCACCTCCTCACCGTTCGAAATCATACATTTGGATGTCTAGGGACCGACTCCAACACAATCTTACAATGGCTTTCGTTATTACGTTCTTTTTATAGATGATTTTACGAAATTATGTTGGATTTATTTCATGCACACTAAAAGTGAAACTCTGTTAAATTTCAAAGTCTTTTGTAACATGGTTAACACTCAATTTGGAACTTCTCAAAAAATCCTTCAATTAGACGACAGCGGCGAATACACGAGCTCAGCGTTCAACAGCTTTCTCCAAGAACGTGGCATCCTACATCACCTCAACAGTCCTCACACTCCTGAACAAAACGGGATTGCCGAGCGGAAGCATCGTCACATCCTAGACGTGACTCGGACTCTTCTTCACGCGTCCAACATGCCTCAACAATTTTGGCCAAAAACAATCTCTACCGCCATCTACCTTATAAACCGTCTTCCATCCAAGCCAATTGCCTTGATCTCACCAGATCAACTTCTGCATCAAAAACCTCCGAACTATACCCACCTTCACATTTTCGACAGTCTTTGCTACCCTTGTCTGAAGCCATACAACACCAAAAAATTCGCCCCTCGCTCTCACGACTGTGTATTCCTTGGCTACTCCTCTAAACACAAAGGATACAAGTGTTATAATCTAAACACTCATCAACTACACATTTCTCGGCATGTTGTGTTTCACGAACACATCTTTCCCTTTCACTTACAACACACCAACCAAATGCCCATTTCAGCTCCCACCGAAACACCTATTCCGCCTTCTCTCCTTGTTCCCACGTCTACCATCACAAATTCTTCTCGACCGGGCGGAACAACCAACTATTCTCATTCCAGAAAATCACAACTCCAACAACAATTCTCCACGCACTCTCGACATCACAACCCACGATACTTCATCCAGCCAATGCCCAAACATCCGCAACATCAACAACTCAGACCGTCCTGGGCACCACATGCAAACAAGATCTAAGTCCGGAATCTCCAAGCCAAATCTGGTCTACTCTCTCCAAAGCAGCACAGTCAGAATGTCTACTCCTACCTGCTACAGACAGGCCATCAACATTCCGCACTGGCAATCCGCTATGGCTGAAGAAATCCATGCTCTTCAGAAACAAGGGACTTGGACGCTAGTTCCCTCATCGTCGAACAAATGCATTCTAGGATGTAAGTGGACTTTCAAAACTAAAACTCTTCCAAATGGACAGGTGGATCGCTACAAGGCACGTCTTGTTGCTCTCGGCTACGATCAATGACCCGATGAAAACTATGATGAAACCTTCAGCCCGATTGCAAAAATGCCTACCATCCATCTACTACTTACTCTCGCTATTAATTGACAATGGCCAGTTCTACAACTTGATATCTCCAACGCATTCCTCCACGGCGATCTTCCCGACGATATCTACATGCGTCAACCACCCGGGTTCACCGATGCAACCTCACCGAACTTCATCTGCAAACTCCACAAGACGTTGTACTGACTCAAACAAGCCCCTAGGCAATGGTTCCAAAAGCTTACATCCTTTCTCCAGACAAGAAGATTCCGATTTAGTCGCTCCGACCCATCCTTACTCCTCTTCACTAAGAACCAGGTTCAAATCTACTTTCTAATTTATGTCGATGATATTCTTATCATAGGGAATGATCAAACCACGGTGCAATCGCTTCTCATGGATCTCAAATCCAACTTTGCACTCAAACAATCGGGCCCAATTTCACTCTTTCTGGGAATTCAAGTGCAGCATTCTAAGAACGGATACTTCCTATCCCATGCACATTTCGCATGAAAGATCCTCACTGATGCCGAGTTCACCGACTGCAAAGCCGCACTGACGCCTCTCTCACCAAATTCTAAACATATCAACAGCACTCCGCAACCCTTTCATGATCCCACTCTCTATCGTCGTATCGCGGGTTTGCTTCAATATCTGTCAATAACTCGACCCGACATTGCATTTGCTACAAATCTCATATGTCAGCACATGAAAACTCCAACAGACCATGACTACCTTGCCCTCACCAGTATGCTTCACTACATTAAGGGCACACTCACTTTCAGTCTTCCCTTAACCACCGGATACTTGCATCTTCACACCTATACCGACGCCGACTGGGCCTCCGACCACTCAGATTGCAAATCCGTCTCTGGTTTCTGTACCTTCTTGGGACCAAATCTTATCTCCTGGTCCGTCAAGAAACAGATCATCATCGCCAAGTCTTCCACTGAAGCAGAATACAGATCGCTATCCGCTGCCACTTCGGATGTCATTTGGCTGCGATGTCTTGCAACTGAACTTCACCTACCGCAAAGCATCCCAACTCCGATCTACTGTGATAATCAATCGGCTATCGCCATTGCAAAGAATCCGATCTTTCACGCCAGGACAAAGCACATTGAAATCGACTACCATTTCATTCATGAGCACATCAACTCTGGCAATATCGTCATCAACCACATTCCTTCAAAAGACCAAGTCGCGGACATTTTGACCAAACCGTTCGCTCCAGCTCGGTTCAAAGATTTGCGCTCCAAATTAACAATTCATATCATAGAATTATTAATTTGCGGGACGATGTTAGCATAGAACAACTTTACTTTTTCTTGTACCAGCTATTATTACTATTTTACCTGTTTATTCTATTTACTATTTTACCTGTTTATTCTATTTAAGGACTCCTGTACACTCTTTTACATTTGAATAATATTTCTATATTTCTTTCTATCATCTTCCGTCTACCTGCTCTCTGTTCCGGTTCATGCTTTACTTTCATAGTTTTCCTATTCAATTCCAAATCATTACAAAATGTTGTTTCGTTTGGGGTTTACATCAAATTTGAATTTTGGTTAAAGGTTCTTCATGTTTACAACTCATTATTAGCTTCCATAATCTGAAATTTATTTAAATAAGTTAGCATTACATAATTTACGTTTCTCTAGGCATGAAGGCTTCGTTTGAGACAAATTTTTCATTATTTTTTAAAGCAGATTTCTAATAAAAAATTGTACTAAAAAATTGCTATAAAAAGCAATAAGAAAATTGTCCGAAATGAACCCAAAGTTGTAGAAGCTTATAAACCCAGCCTATAATGATGGCTCTAATAGTCTTGACCGAAAAGGAAACTAGTGAAAACTTGGTGGGATCCTCATTTGAATGTTGGTTTGGTATGGTGATGTCTTTTAAATTCTCAAATTTGAAATCATTTTAATTATTTATGTTAAAGAAAATTAGCTCATATCATCAATTCAAGAGACCAAAATTAAATCCAACTGCTTTTCTAAAACCTAGTTTGAGATTTTGGTATCATTTAATATATGTAAAATTAAAAAAGATGATACTGTAATTATACAAATTAAATAAATATAAATATATATAATTTAATTTATATAATAATTAAATGTATTCATCTAAAAAGTAAAAATAATAATAAAAAACAATAAAAAAGGAGGGATTTAAAGACATACTACTAATGTGTGGTTATCAATTCAACATGATGTGTATTAACAACATTGGTTAGGTTTATGAATTTAATAGCATATGTCTGCATGACTCTTTCATCTAACAAGAGTTTTGTAGGTACCATGATCAACATTCCTCCTAGGTCACACAGGCATCACATTAGGCGTCAAGGTCCATCAGAAGAACCCAGTCATGCACAGCATTAGTTGACATCCATCCTAGCATTGCCTCCCTTTATGGCTGCCATATAGCAGCACATTCATATGAAAATACCTTTTTTTTTTGTTGAATTCCTTAAGCTTAAACTCTTTCAAATGTGGAATTATGTTGAAATTGTAACAGCTCAAATTTTGATTTTGTCAATTTTTTTATGGAGTTATTATAACTCTAAATTACAAACTGTCTTCGCCATTTTGTTGTTATTGTAGTATTTTACTTGCACGAATTTTTTTCATAATTTTTAAACACTAATGAAAATTCTTAAGAAATTGGTACTTATCATACAAGTAAGGATTTTAGGACTATCAGGTGTCTTTTTTGCAAACTGATTTCATCGATATTTTTTAAATAAATTGATTTATTTTATGATTATTTTTCTGTAATTTTTAAAGTTTTAAAATGATTAATTTAAATTTTATACTAAAAATTAAATTAAATTAAATAATATATTAATATTATATTAAAATATCTAAAATTATTATAAAATTTTTATTTAAATTATTTTTCCCTATTCTATTTTCGGCTAACAAAGGTAGTTTAAGAGAAATTAGAGAAAAAATATAAGAGAGAGAAAAAAGAAACATAGTTTTGGAGGCCGTAGTGCGATTTTCGTTAGCTGACACAGTTGAAAAATGTACTCTTCTTGCTGTAAGGAATCTTTACACTATTTCTGATTTCAAAGATTTAATATTTTTAATATTTTTCTGATTAAAATTATATTTCTGTTACCGAAAAAATACAAATAATTTTGTAATGATAAAACTTTAATCGCGTAACTTTTTGTATGTTACATATATCATGATTATGAGTATTTTGAATGTTTATTTGAGATTTTTTATTGGATTATTTTGAAAATACAATAATATTTATCTGCCCAAAAATTTATTTTGACATTTTAATGTAGCACAATAAAAGTCTTAAAATATTATTTTATACAATTCATGATATTTTGATAATTTTTTAAAAATATACTTTTGTCTAATATGATTCTTTGTTGTCTAATGTTATGACATTTTGGTATCTTTTCAATTAAGATCAATTATATATTATTTATTTTAATGCATTGAAAATTAACATAGATATGTGATTGAGATTATTGTTATATATGTGATTGAGATTACTGTTATAATACTGCAACAATAATGTTTGTGTAAAAAGACAAGTAAAGACTAGTTCACCCATTAGTTGGAGATTGATTGACTTATATAGGATAGTGGGTAAACGAGCTTTCCTTTAAATAATGTGATTTAGTGTTATCCTATACTGATTCACATGATACTAATTAAGAGTTATAAGGACATAATTAATGTGTCGACAGTCAAAGAGTGACGACTCTGTTTATTAAGCAAACAGTTTATTGATTATGATATAATACTAAAAAATACCGTAATACCTAAAACTTCTTACTTGTTTAGTGTGACTACTAAAATACATGTTTTTGATGCATTATTCTTATTAATGTATAAATTTATTATTACTGCATGAATTTACTGTTATTGTATTATTATACTATTTCTATAACTTGATTGCTATTATATACTATTAGTGTGACTACTAAAATACTAATTTACTGTACTGATACTAAGCATATAATATACTGAGCACGTGATATAGAATAATGGAATAGTATGAATACACTCCTATATGATTTTATTGTATTGACACGATTTATATAATTTTTACTGATGTATGGATTTGATGGTTTATCCAATTTCTGTACTGATTGATATTGCATATATGACGATTACTTTATAAATTTGACACTCGTAATGATTTATTATTTTACTGGTTTCCATACTTTAGCATTTTACTATTTATATATTTCACTACTACTATATATGAATTTTATCATTTCTGCACTGATTTCATGATCATATGAATGCAACTGCTATGATATCAGTGTTGACATGCATATTACTCTTTTGTCATGCTTTGATTTAAGTTGTAGGTTTTCGTGATCTGCTGGGCTTTTTAAACTCATTATATATGGTAAAATGATTTCAGGTTAGGGCAAGGGAGCAATAGTGTGAGGATGGTTAGAATTTTTTAGGTTTTGTTACTTTTTATTTTTGTTTTGTACTTAGGATAGAATAATTATAATATGATTGTATAGATTCTGAATATTATATATAATTTTTAGGAATAAATATAGTTGTGTACATTGATATTTTAATTTATATAATCGATTTTATTGTTTATTACTAATAGATGATATTAGATAGCTCTAATTGTTATTTATTTAAATAATAAATGAATAATTATTCCAATTTAGACTCTAGGGCATCACTGAAATTATATTACTTTTTCATCTATATTTATTCATATGTAAGGTACTATCTTAGAAGCAGCATTACACCTACTTTTGGTATGTGAATCTCCTGTGAATTGTCTAAGATTTATGGCTTGGTAAAGAATGGTGGGTCTTGATTGTGTTAGTTATTTTAGGTACATTCAAATGGAAAGTATTGCCATGTGGGAGAATATGAGAGAATCAATTATGGCCAGTGGGCAAGGGGAAGTAGAAAAAAAAGTGCTATAAACTGCTACATATGGTGGTTTAGTTGTGGGCTCTGAAAATTCGGACCCAGCCTCCGCCCACATTGTTTCTTTTTCTTTTTGGCGAAGGAGTTTTAACGGATTTAAGTTTCAGGGTAAATTTTGGAAGGCAGAAAGTTCCAAGGTAAATTTTGGAGGGCAGATGAGTTTGTAGATAAGACACTACCCAGAGATTTCACCCTCATTTTACGAGGACTTTATGATCTGAGTTCTGGTTTCCTATAGGCGCGAGCCCCTATAGTTAATTACCCCTCTCGATCATGAGAGAGAACTTTCGATTAAGGCTAGTCGTCAAACAGATACGTTGTATCCATAGATACGTAGTATCAGGCATATAATAACAGCATGGTCCTGAAAATTAAAAGTTGGGAATTGGATTTTGATTTTGGGAATTTTGAATGTTTGATATTTAAAATAGAAATTTCACCACCTAGCACTTAAAGCGGATGGTGGGGGAATGGATGATGGACCCGATCAAGACCCCATGGTTCCGTCGTCCCGGGCCATCGTGATCCCTGGTCCACTTAGTCATAGAAGGTAGTCGACCCAACTTGACAAAAGGATCATTGTCGGCAGCCATGGGTTGCTTCATCCAAGGATACCTTGTAGACTTGGGGTGAATATTTTTCTAATGGTACAAATTTGAATCCACCTTAACTAATAGAGGGCTTTGTGACCTATCGATCATGTCATATTGATTCATATCTCAAGGATTTGATGTCATTAAGGAATGTATTGGCTCTCGCCATAACCGGTATTTCGTGGTATCATTTGGCGGCAAAATCACTCGGTTCAGAGGACCCCAGGTCATAACTGTTTATCCTGCGGTGCCATTTGGCGGCAAAACTGCCTGTCAGAGGATACGTACCAAGTCTTTAATGACAGGAGATTGTTTGAGAATGGATCCTAAAGATATTTTCAACTAGGCATTTGCTCTTAGTGAGCTAAAGTAAATTTTGATTTGTCCACTCCGGAAAATTGTTGCAGAGAGTGGATGGATTTTGCTTTAAGTATTCAGATGGTTGATTTCAATTTTAAATATTTGAATTTCTGGATTCTGGATGATCTTTGAAATTATGGATTTTGTGGAGTTTAGACTTTCTAGCATTTGGGTGGCATTTGAAATTATTTGTGGACCCCTCCGATTGAGATCTTTGTTCAACGTGGCCATCATCAGATTGTTTGGGGTCATTTTCCTTTGATTGAATCTTGTCGACCCTATCAACTTACTGATAGTGGATCGGGTTTCATAGGCTTTGTGCCATTGTTTGTGAATTTTCTTTGTTAAAGATCTTGAAGGCCTAATATAAATGTACAAAATAAATATTTCAATCAATTTCATGACAGTATATTTATCTGATGATTCAAACCCTATTTACTCCTATTTACCTGCTTAGGAGGATAGGGTTTCGTAGGCTTTATGCCTTTATTTAGTGAATTCTCTTGATTATAGGCATTGAAGGCATACTATGAATGTATTAAAATGAATACACCGGTCCCCACAAATCGTGTATTTATTTGAAGGATCGAATCCTGTCGACTTCTATTGATCTGCATAGAAGGATCAGATTCGAACTTTAATTCACTTATCGACCCGCGCAACATCCCTAGGCATCACATGTGTGCCAATAACACGCTCGTCGGGTTACATGCGGGTCGAGATTGTATTTTTCCCTTTAGTGTACCTATATGTATATAAATTATGGTGCTTGTGCAGGGGTACACTAAAATAATTATAGTTATGCAGGTAATCGTCATTTGAGTACACACAATATTTCATTTAAGAGCTTATACATGCATTTTGTCCACTAGTACAAGTGTTACAGATTCGGTGACGACCGTTGTAGATTATAGACGCCTTATGTCTGCTTGTATGGATGTTGTGGATCTAGTGGCGTGGTATTGTAGTCTTGTAGACGCCTTATATCTGCTCGTATATATTGTAGATCCTGTGACGTGATATATGAATGTCATAAGGCACCTCATCGTACTGATATTGACTCCTCCTTTCTCATTCACCGGGGGGGTTCTTCTGGATTTTGAGATCTATGACCGCCGCCTTGAAAAGAACTCCTTTCAAGATCACAAGTGTAGTAGACTTGTTATTTCCGGTGTTTGTGGACACCATAACTGTTTACTTCTTAAGTATAAGATCAAGAAGAAACTTTGGAACACTAAGAAGTTTAGTTCTAATTTGTTCAAACATCCCTTTCCTTCTGCCAGGGGGTGTCCTTCTCCATACATCGAGTTACCTTCATCCCTGACGTACTCGTAGATCTTAATCACTGTTGTCGTAGGTGACATCTGTACTTGCGCCCTTAATGGTTCGTTGTACCTATGATATATCCACCGTTGTTATCCACAAGTGGCTTGTGTTTGTTTATAGGGACCCGTTGTATCTGCTACAACCTCCTAGAGGTGTTCGTAGAAGAGTTATTTTTGCCTTCATCATATCCACCTTTCACCAATCTCAGGTGGGTCGATGTATTTGCACTTGTTTGTAGGGGCGGGTCCTCCACTATCAAGTGGTAGTGTTATTGTCTCAATCTTGTAGGGATTGTCATAGGAGTCTATTACATCTGCATCATGTTCACCTTTGATGTTCATAATTTATTTGTGATGATGGGTCAATTATTGATCTCTAATGCCACCACCTTTAATCAACAGGCGTTATTGTTGGTGTTGGAGATTCCAATAGTGCATATAGGACATACATGTGCATTTTGCAACCATCTATTGTCCTTGCAAGTGTGGTGCATTTGACTTCGTAGGAGTTCATATGTGCTTCAAATGCAATGCGTTGTGTATGTTTGCAAGAAGCTTTGTTGCTTGTATAATTGAATGTATAGGGGACTTCCACGGTAGATTGTGGGCACTTGCATTTTTTTTGTATTATACATCTTCACTTGCAAGAGGGCGATGTTTCTGGCTGCCATTGAAGGGTTGTTGATCGCGGGAGTGAGCATAATGACCCTTGTGATATCATTAAGAGCTTGTATTGTTACTTATGAGTGAACCAACAATTCATTTCTACTTGTGATTTTAATGAATATCCTTCATTCATTCATTAATCTCCACTAGTATAATCAAATTTAATGATTGATATTAAGATAATTATACATCCATTAAATTTGATTATCTAATTATGGTTCAAATCCGGGTTCAAAAGTTCTCTATTGTACACTTAGAAATGCTTTGTTGATATTCAAATTGTTCAAGCCATTAATACTCAACTTGAGTCCCGAGTACAAGTTCAAAAACTCATTGCGCCAAGCTCATTTGAATTCAAGTCAAGGTTCAAGTTCAAGTTCTATGTCCACAATTTTATGAAATCTTTGCAAGTTTATTTTTATGTTCAAATTGATTTGAATTTGACTTCAGTTTGATTTTATTTCGTTTGGGTTTGACTTTTAGAAATCATTTAGATTTTGTTCAGGTTTAGGTCCACAAGTCCAATATTCTTGTTTGAGTACAAGTCCTTTATGGTCCAAGTCAAATCTTTGCTCAAGTTCAAATATTCAAGTCATTATTCATCTGAGTCCGGGTTCTTGTCCTTTTGAGTTCAAATCAGGTCCGAGTACAGTCATGTTTCACTCAAAATTTCGGCAGCCTCCCGGTGTCTCCCCCGTTTAGGGTAAAACTACAGGAAACTGGGCCTTCTCACCACGCGCAATAAAGGCATTTATGGAAGATGTCCTTGGATGAGGACACCGTGGCCATGCTCTTTCCTCCCACCATGAGCAATAAAGGTGTGTATGTGGTCTTCGGTACCTGCTCGGCGGTACTTATGAGTGACCTCGCCTCACCGTAGGTGCCGCACCGGGGTCCCATCTCACCACGCGCAATAAAGGCATGTATAGGCAGTTTTTTGGTGTGCCACGAACGCCGAAGTAGAGTTTAGGTGATTGCCCGTCTCGTCATAGGCGTTGGACCAGGGTCCCATCCCACCACGTGCAATAAAGGCATCTATAGATAGTTTTTCGGTTCGCCGGAAACAACGAAAGTAAGAATCTGAGTTTAGGAAAATTTGTACCTTCGCGGAGTTGTTGGCAGATCAATACAAGAGAAGGCACTTGCAAATTTTTTTATTAATCTTAGTTAATTATAAGTAATAATAATTAAATTTAATTAATTATAATTTATTTCCATTAACAATAATTAATTAAAAATAACATAATTAATTATGATTAAATTTAATTAATCATAATTAATTAAAAATCATTTTAATTAATTATAATTAAACATAACTAAATTATAATTAACTTAATTAATTAAAATTAATTATATTTAATTAAAATTAACATAATTAAATATAATATATATTTATATATTTTTTTTCTTCGGTTTGACGAATTTGCGGGATTTGGTTGAAGAAGTGCGTGAAAGGCAGAGAGTTTCCTTCACAGATTCGAGCTCCTGTGGCTACTTCTGATCAAAATGTCTTAATGTCCGATCTGACAGGAAGGGAGTGTCTTCGAATGGGCAAAGTTGAACGGCCACAAGGAGTCGAAGAAGCAGTGTACAGGAGAAAGTTACCCCCATAGCCTGCGAGCTCACGTTCTTGTTTCTGATCAACATGTTGTAACTTCCGACCTTAACAGGAAGGGTAATTCGGAGGAGCGGGGTCGGACAGCGACGACGGAGATGAAGAAGGCACGTGATACAGAGAAAGTTACTTCACAACCGCGAGCCGCCGTCCTTACTTCCCATCAAGCTGTCATCACTTTCGATTCGATCAGAAGGATGAGTCGTCGAAGGGAGCAAAGTCAAATAGCATGAAGAGGTTGGAGAGGCAGTGGGAGGGAGAAGGTTTTCTCACAGCAAGCGAGTTCCGTCGTTGGTTCTGATCTGACAGAAAGGGAGGTCGTCGAGGAGCGAAGTCGATCCGCACGAAGGAGCCGGGTAAGTGATGCGTGTGAGGGAGCAAGGGAACTAGTAGAGCCGAAGGCCTCATTTCCTCCCCTTTTAACGACACAGGCCGGTCATGGGGCGAATGTGGGAGACGCGACATCAGTCGTGCGCGGGATGGAGACGACGTGCGAGGTTCGGTGCAGGACAGGTACGTGATTTGATTTGATTTTTTTTTCTTTTGTTTCAGTGCAGGGGTCAACATTAGGTCATTGGCTACACTATACATGTTAGAGGCACTAGTTAAGCTTCCCACCACTTAATATCCTCGAGCCCCCTTCAAGCAACATTTGGTAAGTCATACTTAATCATCGTTTTAATAGCCCTGTCACTTATGTCATATTCAACTAAATTGTTCATAAGTTAATTGTAACACTATTCCTTTATTGAGATGGAGAGCACCTTACAGCTTTTTTTGGTGGAAATGATGATACATCCATTCATTGGGCTATAAATAGAGCTAAAGAGCTCACCCATATAGTGTGCAGGCAAATACACATAATTGAAACTATCCGTGAAGATAAACCAGTCCGGGGTCAACCTAACCTTTACTACTACATTAACTTTTTTGTTGACCCTTATGGTATAGATGCTAGCCCATCCTCTTACGTTGATCAAGGCCCGACCCATCACAAGACTTCTTCAGTTACCCTACATAGTAGATAGGTTGTCATGGTTCAATCCAAGGTATGCTTCGTTCGACCACCATACTGCCTAAAGGCTAGCATATATTAAGCAACCTAACATAGATATTGAGGAGTGGCATGACTTATGAGGCATACCAATTCAGCCACCTTAGCATTACACACCTGGCACTGATGCCATACCATGCAAGAAATTACGGAAGCGTTAGATTATGTTATGTTAAATTTGTTATCATATATCGTATTTGTGATGTTCTTTATTGTACTTTGTCATGCATATTGTACTCTTATTTAATAAAAGTGCATAAATTGTTATTATATATATATGCAACTAGTTAGGAATTTTTTTAAATGCATGTTGGTGGAACCACTAATTAGAACGTGGAAAGGAATAAAATCCCTCTAAAAATAAATAGTAAATAATTTCATGTGAGAATGGGGCAATGAATAAAATCCCTCTAAAAATAAGTAGTAAATAATTTCACTTTCACATGAACAACGAGGAGCAACCGCCAAATCAATATTATTAGATAGCCCCGATTTGACAATTATCATCATATCATCGCTGTTTGATCATAGTTGTTGAACCTCCGTCAACACTAGACTAACAACAACAAACCCCTTATGATTGAATGCCTTTATTAAATTGCTGCCACGTGACCATAATCATTGGATCACCACAATCTAATCATCTCTATCACCAGATTACCACCATTGGCCTTCGCTGCCTCATGGCTATTCTTGGGTCACAGTCCCCAACTAATACTAATGGATCTTTGTCAGTCAATCAAAATCATTTGAATGCCTTTCATCCCATATACACTATAATATTTTCTACTAATTCGCCACAATCTTGTAATATTGTTGTCTCCAAATTAAAAGACGAGCAATCCGATTTGTATTTAAAGCTCAAATGATGGAAATATTTCAACCATGTAAGATCTCTAGTGTTTCACATTTACAGCTTTTTTACATAAAATTATGATGTTTTTTTTTTTAAATTTCTTTATTATTATAAAATTATGATGTTATATATGCTTTTTTCATTTATCTGTTTATGTGTTAGATTCTCGTTTAGGGTCGGCCCGATTGAACCCGGGTCAGTTCCGGGTCGGACCCAAATCTGACCCGTGACCCGAAATTGACACCCCTAGGATAGCCATGAATTTTGTAATCCAAAATAAAAACGCCATGAAATTTAAAGAACTGTTAGGACTACGGGATTAATATGTTGCTAATACTTATATATATGTAATTAATTAAAAAATTATACTAAAAAAGTATTTTAAAAAATAATAAAAACTAACCCCAAGGAAGCTTAAGAAAAATGCTCCATTCGATGCTCAATGATCAATTCTGTCATTTCCCCCATCAATCAAAATCAATAATTTTCATGTCCGAACGACCAAACCAAACGGAAATAAATACGTGGGGAGGAGCAGATCCCTACTCCGCTCAGTGTGGCCCCCGTTTTAGTGTCGGCAAGCTGTTTGATATTTGGCCTCACCGAATTCAATTAACGCTTTCTTCACCAGGGGAAATGTTACTAATCTAAAAAGACGTTCGAAATCATTTTTACTTTTATTTTGATTATATTTTAATATTAAATAAAATATAATTAGTGTTTTAAAAATATATTATTTTCATTTTTTTAATGAATATTGAATAAAGTATATTTAAGTTATGGTTTTAAAAATGCTCAAAAAACCTCATAATAATTTAAAAAAAAAGTTGTTATAAAAAAATATAATATATTTATAATATTTGTAATTATTTAAATAAATATAAAATAAATACATAAGATTATTATTATTTTTATTTCATTTGAACTAAATCGAATGTAATGTAAAATTCAATGATGATAATAATTTTTTTTTTTCAAAAGAAAATTCTAATAGATAAAAAGAGCATTACATCATTAGATCATATTATGACCACAAATAGAATATTACAATAAGAGAAATAGTAGTCAACTTGTCCAACATCAAAGTGAGCAAGAAAAAATTGAAAAACACCTAAAAAACAAATGGACTCAGACCATGAACTGGTTGCCAGGTAAGGGTTATCCAAGGAGGTAATTAAGTAAACAGCCAAAATACCAAAGCGACAGAAAATCAAACCAGTCAAACTAACAAGTAAGAACCACCGAGATTGCCATCAAATGGCCATATGAGATGCTTGCAGAATAACTGCTTCATCATAGTCCTATCCCATCCCATCGTCGTAAGAAAACAAACAATAGCAAAAGTAACCGAAAAAATAAATACCACCACCAAACATCCAAAAAGAACAAATCATTTCTTTTTGGATTTACAATTTCTATGCTTCGCAATGTTTTTGAAAAACCCAACATTCTCAATTTGATGAAAGCTCAACTCAAATTGTCCTGATCACAATTATAAAATTGCTCCTCTCCTGCAGAAGAATTGCTATCATGTAACCAATCAACTTGCCTCGCAACGTCATTCCTCACCAGGTGAACTAATATATCAATATTGGAAATAACAGTTATAGGGACATCAACCAGCAAAGCTTCACCACACACAGAATGTAAAGATGCCGAATGATCACCCGACACCTCTACAATATCAACACAAGTAGGACTAGCTATGAGGTTAATGCAACAATTATTATCATTCAAGGAACCATTAGCACCATCAACACTAATCTATCTTAGAACAATCAATAGGTAAAGGCGTCACATCCTCCCCAATCGAAATGTCAGTATCATGTCCGACAATAGCATCATTATGGTCCAGGATCAACTCCAAATCCAATAGAGTAATCAACATTTATCAAAGCCAGACTCAAAACATTGACTCCATTATCTGAAATAATAATGCCCTCGGTGGCCAAAACCCCTGGTTCAAATGATTCATTCACGACTAAAGGAACCCCATCAGCAACTTCCCCACACCCAAGCTCAGCAACCCCAACAGCCTCCCCCCCTCGAAACATCAATAGACCCGCAAGGAGCAACCCCAGCAACAACGTTAACATCAATAGAACCATTCAGCAAAGTAGAAAAATCATTATCAGTTAACTTAACATGAAACGAAGGCCTAACAGGAATATTTAACAGGACAACAATTATAATCTAGGCCATTCGTAAGTTTAATCAAGATATGCGTTGAATCAACCAGAGTAACCAAAAAATTGACAATGAGCTTCAGGTTGAAAAAAAAAAAATCTACGGATGGAGTCCATGCTAGGCCACCGGGCCGAAAAAAAGCCAACAAGGGAAAACTAGAACGGAGCTGCAAGTGACAGAATCTCTTCCTCAGAGATCCACAAAAAGGGTATACCGAGGAAGGAAGAAGATTTAAGCTCTGAAAAACAAACATTAGAGGGAGAACCATATAAAGCTTCGACAAAAGAGCGCGAATAGTTGGATCCAAACAAAAAACCAGGATCAAACAGATGCTTTGGCGCCATTCCAGTCGCTAACGATCAGAAAAAAATGAAACAACAACAAAAAATGATCCAAAACCGCAAAAGAAAGGAAAGAAAAACTTCCCTGAACACACAGCGGTGTCAAACGCCGTTGGGGGGACACCGCAGAGAGCGGGAGCAAGCCCTAAACCTCGAGAGCGAGAGAAGCCGTAAGAGCGAGCATAATAGCTAATAGACAATAAGAGCTATGATTAACGACAATAGTCATAGTAGCAAACCATGATGGGAGCAACCATCAGCCATAATGAGGTGAAATTATTCTATACGGATACGAACATCGTCCGAAGGAAAATCAGAACACGCCACATCACCTGTTTGTTGTGTACCGCGACTAGGGGTGCAAATGAGTCGAGTCGAGTTTAGGCCTTATCAAGCTCGGCTCATCAGTATGAAAGCGAGCTACAACTCGAACTCGAGTCGAGCACGTCTGACTGTAAATGAGCTCGAGCCGACTCGCAAACTATGGACTATATTTTTTTAACATAGACAATATTTTAAAAAAAAATGCAATGTTCAACATTTAAATAAAACTTGGGGGGTCTTTATTATTTTTTTAATATTTAAATTTAATTAATAAAATAAAATTATTTAAAAATATAAATAATTATTCGAGCCTACTCGCAAGCTCACGAGTCGAGCCAGTTCAAGCTCGTTTACTAAATGAGCACAAATTTGAGCTTGAGCTCGACTTGTGAGCTCGATAAGCTCGGCTCATGAGCCCATAAACGAGTCGAGCTCAAGCAAGCTCGCGAGACTTACACCCCTAATCGCGACTGTGTACTGGATGACGTGGGGTTTTCTGATTCGCCTCAAAACAGTCAGGTGTCTGCACATAATAATTTCTCCATAATGAGAGACCGAAGGGGGTACAAAGGCTACGGTGGGTAGTCAAACAAGGCATATGGTGGCTTGTGATAGCCAACGACAAGAGTGATATTAGCTTAAGATGTGTTAAAAATTTTGCCGAAAAATAAATGAATTTTGAATATATAAAAAAAATGAATTATGAATTAAATTTTGAATTTCTCAAAATTTTATTTTGCATTGCATATTTAGCAAATCAACAACAAAATTTTAAACCTTCCATATTAAAAAAAAAAAAAAAATTTCATCAACCAAATAACTCCTAAATGAAACACATAACCCATATATAATTATGTAGTCTACAATTCACATACGAGCTACGCGTTCTAATTTCGAAAGCAATATAATTGAATGTAGTTGCAAATCAATATCCATTATAATATATATTTATATAAATAATACACCCTAAAAATAATTTATGCACATCACAAGCATTCCGAATAAACAAACCAGAACCCTAACCCTAGAACAGCAGATTGGGGAAGATTTGGCAATAGAATAACGAAATTACAAAGAAAAACAAAAAATTCCCAATCCATTTTGTTCAAGAACATCTCAAAGATGAAAGCCCTAAATCGTCGAAACATTGAAAAACGAAATCGATACAGAATCAGAAACATAGGTATAAGTATTAAATCAAATCACAATCCAACCTGTTTGGTAGTTCATTAAGATTTCCGCGAAGGTCCACCTGATTCTCCAATGGCTGCGTACCAGCCTCCCGGCCCCACTGCCTCCTCATCGAGGAAGTGATCATCGGTCCTCCGAAACAGTGCGTGAAGCAATACAACCACCACTGCAATCAGCAACGAGATCAGAATATTCGCAGTAGCGTTGGTGAGCAGCAGAAACACGAGAGTCAACACAGAAAGGGCGATGAGGATATATAGGTCATTGATAGTGCGTCCAAGAACGGTAATAGGTTCGTCGCGTAGGAAATAGAGGACAAGCCAGGCAACCATCGCGACAACGAAGACGATCAGTGAGATCGGGTGCCAGAGGAGGCTGAGGAAGACGATGAGGAGGACGACGATGGCATAGTTCATGGAGAAGTACCCGGCGTTTGCTCTGATCCGGAGGTAGGAATCACCCAGGCTCAGAGGAAGGGTGAAGGCGTGTAAATGGACCATCTCCCGCCATGACCGCCGAGTCGCGAGAGCCGATCGGCCGCGGGCTTTGGCGCGGGAGATGAAATCCAGCGGCGAGGATTCGCCGGAAGCAGTCGGGATTGTGCCATAGGTCGCCATCTTGAACTGAACTGGGATTTTCCCCGCGAGGGGTTTTGGAGAAGTCGGAAGGGTTGAATTGCGAGACTTATGAGAGAAGAAGGATCCTTCAATAATATATGAGGTTTGACTTTTCAAAGATAGTAATTGTGATTAGTTAATTAGGGAGAGAGCGAGGGTTTCTTGAAAACCCTAGTTGTTTGGGGTTCGCCTTCCTTTTGTTAAGAAGAATTTTTTCTTCTTCTCTTATTTTGTGGATCTTTTTATTGATTTCCCTTTGCTTAAATCGGCTATGGACCAGGGATCTTCATTCGCTGGGATAGAATTTATTCTGTGCGGACGTCGAACGTCATACGGAGACCAACCAGAATGAGCCATGTCGGTATTGCAGCTCGGTAATGCTTGGTACCGCGACTCGGTACTGCTCGGTACCCTGGCTCGATACTGCTCGGTACTGCACTCGGTATTGCTGACGTGGCTCATTTTGATTGGTCTCCGGATGTAGAGCCGCGTTTGGCTTCCGCACATAAGAATCTCTTCATTCGGAAAGGCTTCATCTAACATGAAAGATTGGAAAGGGTTATTGACTCCTCGTCAATATACGCCCAAATAATTTTTTGTGTCTTTTGTTCCTCCTTCAGATAATCTTGCTCATTTTTCTGAAGATTTTGCTTCGGCTGCCTTTGAAAAATGGAGAATGACATTGGTTGGTTATTCCCTAGATCCTAGATAAGAGACCTTATTTTAAAGCCTTTTGATCTGTTATGCTTAAAACCTGAAAATTGAAAGGTACTCTTACTCTTCTTTCGTTAAGGGAAGGTTTTTTCTTGCTTAAATTTTCATATTATGAAGACTATGATTTAGTTTGGATGGGAGGACATTGGTTCTTTTTTTATAAACGTTTTATTATTCAGCATTGTTCTCCCTTATTTTGACCAAAATGAGAGGAATTTTTTATATTCCTCTATGGATTAAGATCCTAGACCTTCCTTTAGTATGTTAAATGCTTGAGGGTATTTTGAAGATTGCGAGTCTGGTTGAGATTCCTATTGCTGTAGATTCCCTAGCAACTGAGCAAACTAGACTTACTTTTGCTCAGAATTGTGTTTTAATTACTAGAGATTATTCTCTTCCAAAAGAAGTTAAGTTTTCAGATCCCAGTAATATTATTCATCTTAAGGTTGTTTATGATTGGAAGCCAATGACGTGTTTAGGATGAGGTTCAATTGTTCATCCTTTTTCTTTATGTCCTAATAAGCCGTATATTTCTTAGGATAAAGTTTCAAAAGAACCTAGTAAGGGAATTGAAGGAGTAGGAGTTGAAGGGTTTGGAGGACTGCTTCTAAACCTTCTTGACCTTCTCAACCTTCTCATCCTCTAGACTCATTTCAAGAAATCTTGCATTCTGAATCTATTCTTTTATGGACTTCTGTTGTTTTCCCTGATTTAATTGCTATAAATAATGTAGAAGTTTTTTCTTCAGGTGTTAAATATGATATACCTAATTTAAAGTCTCCTAAAGAAGATATTCCTTATGATTCTTTAGATAATTATTTAAATGTGGCGACTGCTTCTAAATTTATTTCTTCTCTAAGCTCTTCGGTTAAGGATTCTAATATCCATAACAAGTTTTAGGTTTTACAATCAATGGATGCTTCCTTTAAGGAGCAATAGGAAGGTAATTTTAATTACTGCAGGTTTGTTAATGAAAAAAATATGGAGGTAATTTTATCCCTTGTGGTAAGCTGTGGGAGTTAATCTTGTTTTTAATATTGGTATTCAAGAACTTATTTCTATTGGGCATTTTTTAAACTTGTTTAATCCGAAAAGCTATTGTTCTATTCATATTAAGTTGGATAGGGTTTTGGTTAATATCTTTTGGTTCGATCTTTTTCTTTCTTCCAATTATTTATTGGAAAATTCCAATTGTTTTGATCATTCTCCTCTTATTATTTGTAATAATGGTTTGGCTAATAATAATCAAAGATTCCTTCTTAAAAATTTATGGTCAAAGAGGTCTGAATTTTGGGATTTGCTTATTAATATTTTTGCTTCTTCTGATGTTGGAAATCCTATTAATGATCTTTATTCTAAGTTGCATAATCTTAAAGGTATCATAAAGAAACAGCTCTGTGAATCTTCTAAGCCTCTTTCTATTACTATTGAGGCTCTCCAAAAGCAACAAGGTATTTTGTTAAATCAAATGCGAAGGAATCCTTTGGACCAGAACCTTAATGTGGCTTTAAAAGAGGTTAATGATCTTCTTAATTATAATGTCTTTATGGTTCTCTTGGATTATTCAAATGGCTAAAGCTAAATGGTTTTATTGTGGTGAAAATGATTTGGGCGTTCTTTACTTTAAAATTTGTTGCAAGCAAAACAGAATCATGATTCAAGAAATCTTCACTTATGAGGGGATTGTTTTAGATCATAGAGGTATTTTTAAGGCTTTTGTGCAACATTTTAAGAAATTATAATTCTCCTAAATCAAATTTAGCTTCTCTCAATTATATTTTGGTTGGTAAGACAACTGTTGATGTTCTTCTTCCTTCTCTTATTACTCCTATTACTTTAGATTAGTTAGGAAGGTGATTTTTTCTGGCCCTTATTCTTCTTCACTTGGTCTTGATGGTTTTACTTTTGTACTCTTTAAGAATTCTTAGGATATTATGGGACCTTCTTTTAATTTCTAAAGTTGTTTTGCATTATTTTAATATTGATTTTAAGCCCAGGGCTGCTAAAGCCATTGTTATAGCTCTTATTCCTAAAAATTCTAATGCCTCTAAAATTTCTAATTTTACACTTAATATTTTTTATGAAACTGTGAAAATTTTTTGGCTAATAGGATGCAGGGTGTTATGCCTTTTATCATTCATTCTAGTCAAGTTCGTTTTATTAAAAAAAGGATTTCTACTGATAATATTTTATTTGCTTATGAACTTTTAAGAGATTTTAATTATATGGCTAAAGACAAGTTTTTTCTGCTAAATTGAATATTCATAAGGCTTTTTATACTATCTCTAAAGATTTTGTATACTTAGGATGACCTAGAATGGTTTTCCTATTATTTTTATTTAATGGATCAAAGGGTGTATTGAATATATCTTTTTCTAGATTGTGCTTAATGGTTCTTTAAATGGTTTTAGCTCTTCTTCGCATTTTCATCAAGGTTGTCTTTGTTCACCTAATTTTTTTTCATTGTTATAGATGCTTTACTAAGTTGTTTGATGATAAATTTAATAATGTAAATTTTTAGGGGGTTAATGTTAGCGAGATTTCTATATCTCATCTTCTTTATGATGACGATGCTCTGGTTTTTGGGAAAGCTTCTATTTTGAATGCAAAAAAGTTAAGGGAGATTTTTGATTACTTTTCTAGTTCTTCTGGCCTATTTATTAATTAGAACAAAAGTACAGTTATTTTCTCAAAATACTTTGGTATTTGGGAATGCTTATATCCTGTAAAGGCTTACTTCTTCTTATTTTCATCATTTCTTAGTCATATTGCTAAGCTTCTTGCTGGTTTGAAAGTGAAGGTTCTTTCTTTTGTAGGAAGAACTCAATTTTTAAAATTTAGTATTTTTAATATTATTTCTTATTGGATTAGGGGGGCCTTCTTTTCCTAAGTTCTTCTTTAAATTTATAAAGAAAATTTATTCTAATTTTTTGTTCTTTGGGGATTCTTCACTTAGGAAGATTCACTTTATTGCTTGGAAAGATGTTTGTAAGTCTAAGAATGTTGGGGACCTTGATATTTCTGATCCTTGTACTCTATGTTTTGCTTTCAGTTATTCTCTTATTTGGTGTATTTTAAATGGTATTTATCTTTAGGCTAGCTAGATCAAGTACAAGCATATTTCTTTTTAGAAGCCCTTTTCACAAAAGACTCTTTGTTTTTGAAGAATACATGTTCAATTGCTAGAAATATTAAAAGCAAGGTTCTTTTTGATATTTCTACTAATAGTTCTCTTTCTCTTTATTGACATCTTTGCATGGGGGAAGAGCTCTTCATGAACTGATTGGTTTCATTCCTAATTCTTATTTGGATAAGGGCATTGTTGGGGATTAGATAATATCAAGTTGATGGTACTTTCCAGATTATCTCTCTACTAATTTTGTTTAGACTATTTTTGCTATTCCCATATTCAATCAAAAGATTTCTAACATGTCTTGGGGTGTAGTGTCTCTTCCTTCATTTAAGATGTTTCATGCTGCCTTCTATGATGGTTTAAAAATGGTGGAGTGGTGCTCCTTTGTTTGGCATAAGAGGTATGCTATGAGATTTTCTTATTTTCCTTGGATGGGTTGATTGCAAGGTTTAAAAACTGTTGATATTCTTGCTAAGTGGAATTTGAATGCTCATCTTACTTGTATTCTTTGTAATAATGCTGAAAAAACTCATAATCATTTTTCTCTTTTTCAATGTGATTTCTCTTTTTGCATTATTTCTAATTTAGCGCCTGATTTGACTTATTTCATGCTTAGACCCACTTTGAATCAGGTGTTTGATTTTATTCTCACATCTAATCTGGATAAGAATTCTAAAAATTTGTTTTACTTGCTTACTTACTATTCTATATATTTTCTATATAGAGAAATGAATAATAGGACGTTTGCAAGTAAGCATTGCTGTTTTGTTACAATTTGTAGGCTTACGAAGATTGCTATTATGGCTAAAATTTCTTTTGAAAATTTTTTCAAGAAATTAAGCATTTGGTTAGGTAATGTGTTTATTTTTGAAGTGTTTGGGTTATTGGGTGATTTGGTTGGTTTGGCTGTGTTGGTTTGTTATTATGAATTTGGGATGATGATGATTTGGATTCTCAGTTTTGCCTCTTAAATGGTAGGTTTGACAACCAAGTATCTACTTTGGAAAGCAACCAAGGATTTGATAAATTTTTATTCAACCTATTTATTTAGGGTGAAGAATTTTAATTTCGGTTATAGGTTGGATTGTATTTATGGAGGATCCTCCAATTTGAGTCCAAGAGTTCGAGATTTTTTTGTTTTTCAAATTTTATACAATTTATTTTCCTTATTATATTTCAGGTGTGGCTCTCTATTAGTGTAGGGTGCTTGGGTTGTAGCTGACCAATTTTTTTTTGGATATGGATTTTTTCTTGGAGCAATTTTTTAACCTAGACTGAATTGTTTGTTTAGTTGTAGAGGCTGATTTTTGAAGCATGGGATTCTTTGAACCTGTCCTAGAGAGTTTTTGTGTTGTTGGATTTTGTTGTTTTGGTTGAGTTGGATTTTACACTGGGTAGTAGTGGTTGATTTGCTGCCTTGAGTGTGTTTTGAAGTTTGGGATTGCTTGAGCCTTTCATTAGTTGAAAGGCTTCTTTTAGGGTGATTTGTTTTTTTTATATTAGTTTTCTAGCAGCTTTTTGTAAGTTTTTTTAGTACTTCTTAAAAATCTAATGTATTAATCCATGTTTTAACGTTTTCATTTTTAATGAAATTGGGCATGCTTGCTCCTAATTTTACCAAAAAAAAAAGTTGATTAGTTTATATGGTTGAAATGAATAGGAAGAATGCAACTCATAAGGGTGGCAGTTATATTAGATTTGGAATTACATACTTAAAAGGCATTCAATAACCTTTTAAATCAGGGTCTTCCATTTGCTTATGCTTATATATTGTTACATAAAAGAATATTAGTGGAATTAGAAAAAAAATTATTTATATAGTTTTAAATAAAATTTCACATAGAATTAGATTAGTTAAATGTAATATATGATAGATAAATTTATATATGTAGAAATTCAAAGAAGAGAAAAAATCAGAAGGTCTTCTTTAGCTGAGATGAATCAACTAAATGTAGCTACATATTAAAATGGAAAATTTCAAATTTAGGAAATATGTGAGTACAATTTAATGAGATTTGAAGCATGGGGAGCACATCCTATAGCAGTAAAGAAAATTTAGAGGTGCTAGAGTTGGTGATATTGGATAGTGTTAGATGATGATGGATATCAAACATTGGGTGTTTAAGTACAACTATCATTAATTGATGTAAAGGTCAAGTGATAATCGGATGTCAAGCAACAAATGTTGAATGATTGAGAGATGTCAAAGTAATCGTTCTCTACAAAGAATGGAAATTTGGATGATTGTCAACATGAACGAATTGCATAATTCTTCTCTATGGTTAAGACAATTCTAGAAACCAAATAACTTTGAATTTGTTCATTACATCATGGAAGGTCTTTCTTGTAATAGTAAATTTTGTCATTTGGTATATATCTTTCCATAATAATTAAAGTCTTAATGAAGCATTTTGCCTATGTGGCTAATGGGTGTGCCCAAGGTGAATTCGACTGAATTTAGAGTGGCTACAATTTTTGGAAATAAAATGCTAAATCAACCAAGCCTAATTTTTATGGATGTTTAAATATCTTTAGAAGAGTAATTAATGATGATGAGCATCACGCCGATCTTTAGGCTGTGGGGGGTTGAATGTGTCATTTCATTTCTTAAGGGAGCAATCCCATAATTCCTCTCCATTCACGTGGATATAAAAATAAAGGTGGGTAATGGAGGACAAGATAGCATGATCAATCATTAACTCTTTCCTTCTACCTCCCTCGCCACAAATATTGTGAAAATAGGTAAGTTTAATACAAATGAAATGCTCTATTGTTCATTAATTTCTTCCTCCATTCACTTGCCCCTTAATGTCCAAGGTGTAATTGGATGCCTTCATTGAGAAGTATCCCACTTTCATTGGGGATTAGTTACAATCCTTCAAGTATGAATGAGAGAAACACCACACTAGTTGGTCTAGTGTAATAGTACTACTTGACTAAACTTTGGCATGTCATACTCATGTCCTCCATTTTGAAAATCATTATCTTTCTAAGAGTGTTTCATATTGTTCTAGAGAAAATGACTTAACAGCCTTTAGTTCTTTGTGGAATAATGGGCACATCATGGTTAAGGATGCTAGCCTTCTCTACCCATAAGATGTAATTTTTCCAACTCCATTAGTATGGTGGGCATTTATATACAATTCCTTGCCACCAAAAATTCCTAAAGGCCATTAAATTGCTAGAATTGATTAAAAAAATTAAAATGTTAATCAATGTAGAATACCAATTGATCGAGAAAATAATACTAATGGTCCACTAATAAATCTCAAGCAAGAGCTCTAGGATGTTTCAAAGTAAAAGTCTAATCAAAGTCCACCACAAGAGCCTACTCATGAAGAAACATTTAAATTTTGAGTTTAAACATTTAAATTTTGGATTTATGATCTAGAAATTTGACTTTCATTTTGGAGTACCTAGTCATTTAATAAGTGTTGGAAGATAAAATAAATTAATGAAGGTGTTTAGCATCTTCTTCATTAATGGCCACAGACCTCATATCTCTAAAAAAATGTATATTTTTTTTGAATGGAAGTAGCTAAAGAGTTAAATTAATTCTTATAAATAGGGATAAATTGCATTGAAATATTTTAACTATGGAATGATAAAAGGATTTTGGAGAAATTTATTCACTTTTATTAAAGCTTTGTCATTTAAATTGACCAATATTAGTGAAATTTATTAGTTATATTTTCTGCTTATTATTACTCTTCTTAACTTTTTTTCAAACCTATTTAGCATCTTCATCTATAACTCAATTATATCTCAAGTCTAGCCATCCACAACTTAAGTATAAGAATCAACCCAAACCTTACATGGTAGCCCTTGACCTAGATTAAGCTCCTCTGCAAATAATCTTATTCTCCACCCCTACATAAGCCCTTAAATCTTATAAAACTTTATCAATGGCTCTACATCATTATTTTTTATCCTAAGTTAACCCTTTACATCTATTTCTCTTTATTTTTTCTTCATTAAAAAAATTCCATAAAGAGTTAAACTACATCAACTAGACTAAGCTAGTCATGACTTTCCCTTCACCATACCCTTCAAAACTCCTCGCTATATCACATTAAACCTTAAGATAGTTCTCGAATACTAAAATAGTTATCTATAATAGTTTTAAGTCATTAATATCAAGTTAAAATTTCCAAACATTATTCAATTTAGAATAAGAATGAAGTGTCAAGGGAATAATTTTAAATGTAATTTGTTTTTAGCAAAAGGAGCTTTTCTTGTGATAGTTTTGTCTTCAATTTTGTGAGTTTTTAAAAACTCTTGAGGTGGATTAATTTTATTTTCTTGTGATAATTTAAATTTGTATTATTAGCAAGAAAAAAAGTATTTTATGTAACCTAATATAGGTTGCATAAAATTCTTACTAGTTGAGCTCCACTATATAACCTAGACTTTCTCGTGTGAATTCACCCTTAAATTTTTGTTTTCCCTTGAGAGAAAACCATGGTATGAGAATGATCCACTATGCTAATAATCCCACTTTTATAAAACAACAACAACAACATGAAGCCTTTATCCCACTATGTAGAGTTGGCTACATGATTCATTTTTTTCTATTGTATTCTAACCTTGGTAAGAGAATGAACCATTAATAAGAGTAAAATTCTCATTTAAATCTAATAAAAAAAGGTCATTTCTAATATTTTCTAACCAAGTCTTTTTAGGTTTACCTCTACCTCTTTTAACGTAGGCCAAATCTTCTACATCCAACTCCTAACTAGGTCATAAGCAGGCTGATGTTTTATGTGACCAAACCCTCTAAGATAACTCTCTCTAATTTTATTGCAAAATTATATTTTAATTAATTTTTTTTTACTTTTTTTTTATGCTTACAATTAACTCTAGAACTTTATTTAGATTAACTTGTGACACTAACTTTCTAAGGACTAAAAGCTTAATAATTTTATGTTTTTAAATTTATAATTACATGCATGCTAAACTTTCTTTTTTAGATTGAATAGAAATTTATAAAAAAGAACCTAAATTGATTAAGAATGGTTTTGGATGTAAGAGGTCTTGCACCCCCTTTTCTCTTGAATGTTTTCTTAGTTTGAAATTCCACTTTGATTAATCATTTTTATCAATTTTTCTTTATCTCTCTTTTTCACATCTAAACAACATTCTCCTCTTACCTCCCTTCATACATTATTTTAAAAAAATCTGCATGACACTCAAATTAGTCTCTTAGGACCATTTGAAAATCTAAGAAATGATGGTAAGTGGCGAGGATTCGCCAAAAGGAGTTGGGATGTGCTATAAGTTGCTAGCTCATTCTTAATTGGGGACAATTTTTTTAGGCAAGAGGGTTTGAAGAAGTTGAAAGGATTGAATTATTGAAAATTATTTAAGAAAGAAAAATGATTCTTCAATAATATATAAGGTTTGATTTTTCAAATACAATAATTATTGATGGGCTATTAGTTTATGTGATTGAAATGAATAGAAGGAATGCAACTAGCAATAAGAGGCAATTATATTTGAATAAGAATCATAGTTGAGTACTTAATATACATATAAATTTACATTTCCCATTTTTCTAAGCTTATGTAATGGTGCATTGAAGAATATTTGCAGAAATAGATAAAAAATGGTAATTTAATTTCAAACAAAAATTTTACATCTATTATATGATGAAAGCAACATATAATACATAAAATTTTTTACAAAGAAATTTATAAAATATGAATATTAGAAGTCCATGTTCAATTGAAATTATGTTACTATATGTAGTTCTAGGTTATAATTGAATGCCTTTTCTCCAAAAAAGGAAGTTCTTAAATACAATTTAATGATATTTGAATTATGTATGGTACCTCTTACAATGGTAGCGAAGGAAATTTAAAGTTGTTAGAGTTTGCAATGGATGCTGATTGAACTTGAATGAAAACTGAAGGGATATCAAACATAGAATGTTTGAGAATAGTAGTCATTAAATGATATCAAATGTCAAGTGATGACTACTTGTCGAGTGAAAAATGTCCGGTGATTAAGGATTAGCAAAGCAATTTTTCTCTGAAAGGAATGAGAAATTATATAATTGGTGCAAATACAAAAGAATTTTCTTATTCTTCTCGATAGTTCAAGAAAGTACTAAAAACTAAACTTCTTCGAATCCGTTTGCTCCACTGCAAAAGCTCTCCTTGCAAGATCAAATGTAAGGGTAAAAGTGTAATGACAACACATATAAAGGATTTGATTTAGTTAGCTCAGTCACTTTAACCTACGTATACTATTGAGAAATAAAATCTATAGCTTAAGGGTTAAAACTAGGAGAATTACAAGCTCTTAATTAACATAATCCCTTTCTTTCTTTGAGTTAATGTCTCAAAAAATCTCTTTTGCACATTTCTCTTTCTTCTTTCAAATGTGGCAAATATACATGTCATCCTCCCCTAATAGTCTATCATGAATGTATGTGAATCACTCATGGTCAAGGAGTTCGGTTATAAAGGTATCATATAGAATGGACCACATGGAACTTAATAGGCCTACTTAAATACTTACACATTGATCATTTTATTTGCTAATGATTTCGTTGTGGGTAGTTATAGTATAATTATTGAAGCTATTGCATGATTTATTTCTACACAAGGGATGGTCACATGATGAACACTACAAAGTTAGTAGTATCATGGTGAAAAGAATTTATATGTGATAGAGAACATTAGGATTATGTTCTATCGTCTGACAAAAGCATGTGTATCTATGTGAACACTCACACTTGATTTTTGAATGTAATGACTAGTGGTGAGAGCCTCTCTAATAAGGTGCATTTGACCCAATTGGCTTTTGCAATGTTGTTGATACACATATTGTGAAATCTTCATTGAATAAATTATGATCCTTTTTTGCATTCTATAGTAACAAATTTAGTCAAAAAATTAGGAATCCCCAATTCCCCCTAATATCGAAGTGCAAACATAAGTTAGACCTTTAGAATGACCAAAACATAATTTTTGGCACCCTTCTCTTTTCAAAAGAATGGTTCGATGCCTATATATATCCCCTATCAGTTGATAGAGAGGTATCAAAATTAAGGCATCATCAAATTTTAAATGAATTGTATAATGATACTTTTGTGCATGCTCGATCTTGAAACTTATAGTTATGGGACCTAACAATCTTAAAAAAATTAAAGGAATGATGTGGGGGGCTTTCTATAAGCCAGGGAGAAGAAAACAATGAGAAGGGATTTTGTTGAGACTATAATGAAAAAAGTTAAACGACCCACCTAACAAAGGTGAGGACCAAAAACTAGTAAAGCAGGTTACTCTAGAAGTGATGGTGATGAGGATAAAAATATAGATATTATTGGCCCAATAAGCCTGTGCCAAGGAAATACGTATATAATGTGTGATCTATGGGAGAGCCTAATTGATAAGTCAATAATATGAGGAGTAGCCTAAATAAAGATGATTAACTAGAATAAAGTGGAGGTTGAGGGATTAGATGTTCCTTTCAAAATAAGTTCTTTCATGGTGTGTGAATAATATGTAGACTTTCTATGATGCCCCAAGATCTAATGTGGGAAGAATTGCATTATTATGAACATTTCACAAATCAAACAAAGATGAAATTGCATAACTAAGGGAAAGCATAAATGCATTACTGTTCATTTAATGTTTAATTATTATAAATCCCAATATAATATATTTATAATAGTTATGATGCTCAATAAGTATAAATAGTTTATCATGATAAGTACATCATGACTATAAGAGAAAAGAATGACCAACCGATGCATAAGGAAAATCCAGCCTACAGCCCCAAAATCACCTCATTCTATAAGATCAATAGCCTTTCTTGAAAATATATAAGAATTGTATAATGTGCACATACGTAGCAAATAATCAATATTTATGACTGAAGTTAATGCATCAATCAGAAATAGTAAGCACATGTCTATAAGAACTTGTAGAAGTTAATAAGAACAATAACTTAAATATCATATCATTAATACACAATCTTACTATATACATATCAATCATCTCCTCATCATATATCATATGTTTCAATCAATATTCTACTAGTCTAGCTGAATGTCAGTCAATCAATCCTATCAACGGTCAATCTATCTTTATCATTGACATGCCATATCTGCTATTTTTATTTTGTATGCCAATACTATATTTATCTTCAATCATGTATGTATAATCTATCATATATGAATATTTATATGATTTCAACAAGGTAGTACAACAAACTTTAATGCAATATTTTTAACATTTTAACCCTAAGTATAAGCCAATTCGTCATCAATCTTTATCTAAAATTATCATTCATAAATCATAAATTAATTTCATAGGCGACTTTCAATAAATCATTAAGAGTCGTCACTCTCTATCCATCAATATAATAAATCAATCAGTTATAGGCTAACTAATATCTATGATTACACCATAAACTTCTATTTTAAGAAAAGCTCTGCGGCCCATCCTCTTTTACATGATATTATATTTTACGAGCTAAGCCATATTAATTATAATGGTAACAACCATCCTTCCTTGCTTAAACTTAAATTCCACATTCATCATATATCAATCATATCATTTTCTATGCTACAACATCATGTATGAAATGTATGACAATCAATATATTATTCACTTTCTTTAGAAAATCAGAACTGCCAATCTACCTCGTAAATTTTCTTTATAAACTTGTCAAAATGCTTATAATAACGAATATGTCACATATTAAAAATTACGCAATGAAGATCATTAAAATGAAAGATAATGCATTTTCACCATATTAACGAGGGAGAAATACACTAAACTCATAATCATTAAAAATATAAGTAAATTAGAGATCACTTACTATGTGCAAAATAATTTTTCTAACATAGGCGACAATCATAAATGCATCAGAGAGCTTTTTCTCTCTCTCTCTCTCTCTCTCTCTCTCTCTCTCTCTCTCTCTCTCTCTCTATCTCTATCTTTTTTTCTCTCTCCTTCTCCTCTCCTCTTCCTTTATTTCCTTCCCTGGTAAGCCACAAAATGATGGAGGAGCTTATATAGTGGTGAGCTATACTTATATTAAATGTATAAAAAGCCCATTTCAGTGTCCAATTTCACGATGCTTAGGATTGATCTGATGCCATTATTTTCATGGCTAAGGAACCTTGATAGGTAATTGATGAACTTCAATGTTTGTTTAAGGAATAATTGGAGGTGATACACACTCTCAAAGAAAAGGTATCAAACCTAGCATTAGAAGGATTAGTTCAAGGATATTTATTTTGTATTAGGGAATTAATGATGTGTTGATCACTCTTAAATGGTTAAAAGAATTTTATTTTAAGTTTTACACATGGGAAATGGGTCAGTCAGGGGCGTAGGATAATCCAATCCTAAAACTCCCTTTTTATGTTTCACATTAGGTTTATGGCGTGGAGGAAAATTGAGGACTGATTCCACTTTTAAGGGTTAGGAGAATGCAAGGAGATATTTTTTTACAACATTATTTTTCGTGGACTTTGAAAATTTTTTGGGGTGTGTAACAATATTTGGTCAAAGTGTCTATTTTGAGCTGATATTAGCTAGCCTTGGAATTTTGAATTGGGGGAAGGCTCCAAAGGTGTATCTAAGGACAAGAAAGTCTTGGATTTGTTGGAGGGATGTATAGAAATTAGATCTAAAATAATTGGAGAAGAGCCAAGAGGGGTGGTGGAGGTAAGATAATACTAGGTCAAGTGTTAGCCTAGTTTGGCCAATTCATTAGAGAATTGTTTTTGGGTAAAATAGAGAGAAAATATATAAACTAATCCTAGGAAGGGCTAAGAAGTTAGGAGGGTTGGGAGAGATATTAGCAAGTTAATGAAAGATACCTAGGTCTTCCACAAAGAAGAGCCCAAAGAACGAAATTATGCCCCAAGTACACAACCCTAAAGTTTTCACTCTCAAATTTTCATAAAATCGATATAATTCTTTCATCATTCAAGAAAATATCTAAATTATTAATCAGATTCTATTGTCTGAAATTTAAACAAAAACAAAGAAAATGGGGTAATTAAAATCTAGGTGAGCATAAAAGTGGAATGGAACTACTCCAATTTCATTCCCAACAAGAGTTATTGTCTTTAATGGCCTTAGAACATGACAAAAAAAAAAACCCCTAAGGAAAAAATAAATTAAAATGTTATATTGTTATAACCCAAAAAGATGATATGTGTAAAAAAATAAAATAAAAAACTGAATTTCCATTTGAACTAGAGCTCAACAATGCTAGATTTGAGAGCAAAACGACACTCAAAACTATCGCTACGACATTTGCGTGTCTATCTATAGTAACTCTAAACTCGACATGAAACGTTATGGCATTGGGCCTGATTGTTGGGTTGCTAGCCCACTAATAATATTTTTATATCTATTAAATTCTCTCCATCGCCTCTCCCTCACTCATTCGACTGGCTCTCACGGGAAGAAGGAAAGGGAGAGGGAGAGGAAGGAAGAGAGAGAAGGGGTTTTCAAATATTTTTGTATGTAAAGTTTGTTTAGAGATTTGTTTTAATCATTGTAAGTAACTCAAATCTCATTTTTGTTTTCAATAATTTTGAGTTTGAAGGATTTCTTCTTTCCTAATCGATACAAGTATAATTCCTCTTTATTTATTGAGTTTTTATCAAATAATATTTTATATATGATAGGTAAGAATTTTACAAATATTTTGACCGTAATATTAGTTGTTTTTATTAGATGAAATGAAAGTTATATTTTTATGAAGCTATAAGATAATATATTCATTTTAGTGCAATTTTATAAATATTGCATTTCATATAAATGAATGTGGCATTGGCAATAAAATCAGGGAAGGGTGGTTGTCAATACTATAATAAATGTGTTAGCTCTTAATATATTAATAACCCAGGCAAGAGGATGGGATGACAAGCTTTTCTTTAAAGATGGTTTTTAGTATTATCCTAGTTATAACCTGTAATTGATGACCAATTATGCCAACGGGCAAAGAGTGACAACTCTTAATAATTATTTAAAGTCACATATAATGAAAATGATAACGATAATGATGATGATATGATATAAAGATATGAATAAATAGATAATAGGTTGAAAACACCACATTACCACCGAATGTCTTGTTTTACTAAACCATACATTGATACATACATAAATTGATAGCACTAATAGCTTTGAAAGATACATTGATAATATTTATAGTATTGGATCCATAGATAATTTTTAAATATATGATGCATAAGAATAGATAAAATTGATATAAATGATGACATTGACACCTATATATTATAATTTTTGTATTGATTAATGAACTGATGGATCATGTCTTATTTTATGAATTTATTGATTCTTGTATCAACTATTGATTCATTGAATGATTTCTTGCTTTTGTTATTGATCATTTTGAGCATCACGAATGATAACTGATCATTGATGAGATTGAATGTTATTGATTATATTTAATGAACTGAGCAATCAAATTGACTCTTCTTGCATTGAATTGAAAGCTTTAGTGAGTTTGGATTACATATGATATTTTTAGTTCATTATGTGAATTTTAATGATTTCAGAACAAGGAAGGATTAGGACCAGGTGGAGTGAGATTACTAGAGATATGCAAGTTTATTTTGATTTTATTTACAATTTTCTTTATACTTTTGCAGTCAAGAGCCAATGATATAGTGTTGATTGTATTGATCTTATAACTATTGTATATTTATTTTGGGAGAATTAATATACACTACAAGAAAACTGCCCATTATCGGTGGAATTTTCTGGTGGAGTTCCGGCGGTTTTTCCGGCGCATTTCCGACGGATAAAGGCCAAATTTTTCCGACTGATTTTTTCGACAGAAGTTCTCTAGTATTTTCTGGAGGATTTAAAAATTTTTAGAAATAAATAATTTGATAAATTATTATAATCAATTTTAATATAATAAATAATTTACTAATAACTTCAATAATTTATTTTAAAGTGTTTTAAAATAATATAAAAAGATAAAAAAATAATAATATAAAAAGTTAATAAATTAATAATTAATTATTATAAAATTAATAACTTATTTTAATTATTTATTAATTTTAATAATTTATTTAAAAGTTAACTGAAATATTTTAATTTATTTATTTTTAAATTATTAAATTAAGTTTTCAATTTTATATATAAATTTAAAATAGTTTGATTCATGACATATTTTACTCCTCATCAAAGTGGTT
This sequence comes from Dendrobium huoshanense, assembly GCA_016618105.1. Classification (NCBI taxonomy): domain Eukaryota; kingdom Viridiplantae; phylum Streptophyta; class Magnoliopsida; order Asparagales; family Orchidaceae; genus Dendrobium; species Dendrobium huoshanense. The sequence goes on from CM028351.1 coordinate 7,011,284, forward strand.
GTTCCACCGCGTGTTCGAGGCGGAGGGGGGACTGGTGCGGGTTCCAATCACGGGAGCTTCGTAGGCTTGTTCGCGCGCAGGCAGGGTGGCGTTTCGCACGCTGGCGGGGCGGCTGAGCGGTTCGCGCGCTAGCGGGGCGGCGGGGGGTTCGCGTGCTGGCGGGGCGACGGCGGGGGAGGGGTTCGCGCGCTGGTTGTGCGCACGCGGAGGCGGGGTTCAGAGCGACGAGCGGCGGGGTTCAGAGCGGGGACGGGCGTGGGTTTGTCCAGCATAACATTTTTTTAATTTCTTTCCTGCGTATTTTTTCCGCCGAAAAAACATTCCGGCGGATTTCTTACGACGGAAAAAGTTTCCGACGCTCGATTTTCCGGCGAACAAAATTTCGCCGGAAATCCGTCGGAAACTTTAAAAATCCGCCGGAAACTATCAAATATTCCGCCGAAAAATTCACTGGAAATAAGAGATTTTTCTGTAGTGATAGTTAAATATTTTGATGCATATAATTATTAGATGCTTCAGCTGGATATCTTGAACTATATTAATGATTTATAGAAGCTATATAATGATAAATATATAATTCTTCTAAATTTTATTCTAAGGCATGAAAGGGGAGTTAAAGGTTAAACATTCAAAATTTAAATTTCAATCTTTTATTATCACCACAATTTCAATACTTTGATATTAAGTCATTTTATTATTCATGCATGGTGTGATGCTCTCTTGGCCCATGCTATCATGAACCATTAATTTTGATCTTGTAATTGAGCCATTATAATCTTTGATTTTAGTTTGGATTCTTAATCTTGATCTAGTGGTGAACCCATGAAAATTTTATATTTAATGTTCTACAACAGTATCTTATTATCACTAAAATGTATACACTTCAACATGAAAAAAAATATATATTTTTCCTCCAGTTCAATGGTGTTGAAACCCAATGAACTTGCCATTGGTCTGCTTTGAGTTGTTTTTGTTGAGGCTCCCTAGCCACTATGAAGATGAGTATATCAGTGAACATCCCTGAGTTATACTCATGTATGTAGGAACATAGAAATATGATGCATAAGGGGTTCTTTAATCAAGATTTGTTTGTTTAGTTGACTATAAATGAGTAGTGATCTTGACCTATATATGTTAAGTCTAGTTTATGACTATCCTTAGTCATGCATTAACTTAGTAGCCTTCTTGCAAGGGAGATTAACAAGGAAGTGGAACTTATCCTCCTATTTATGTTAAGATGAGATACCTTCGATACTAAGAATGTTCGATTAGACTTTGATAGTGATGGTGATAATTCACCTTAATAACATCAAATTTGAATTAATAAGATCATCAACAATCTAGTTGCCTATCAAAAATAGCTCCCAAGAAGGCTCATTGTGTTCCTGCTTGGGATGAGGCGTCACAAATGCTCATGGGCATCCAATCAAAATAAAAGGGCGAGGAGGATAATAAGTGGATAATATACTATAATTTCTAAAGTGATGAAATAAATGATGTTTGTTTTCTTTTTCTCTTTAACTTTTCATTTATTAGTACGCCAGATCTATGGGTCTTTCAAAATATTATCGTTTTATATATGTGTGTATTCCTGATATCACAAAAGGACTAGTCAAGTTTGCAACCAATTCATGTAGGGCAACTCCTTGGTGAACTCGCCTAAATTTAGAGATATGAGGTTTTTATAGGGAAATGCTAGATCGGTCAAGCCAATTATTCATGATTATTGATAAATATCCTTGGAAAAATAACTAATGATGATTAGTGCCACGTCAATCTTCGAGAAATGAGAAGAATGTTGCATTTTTGTTTCTCAAGGGAGCCATTCTATCATTTTTATTCATCTTTATGGCTATAAAATGAAGGTAGGGGTTGGAGGACTTGACCATATGATCAATTCCTCGGCTCTTGCCTTTCTTCTTGCTCACCCCCAAAATGTTGTGATGGTGTATAAGTTAATTTGAAATGAAATGAATTTCTTCCATTTTTCAAGAGCTTCTTCCATAATTCGCTTGGCCCCTCTCAAATGTCCAAGGGGTATAAATGCTTTCCTAGATAATTATCATGTTGAAGAGGAAATGATCACCCTTCTTATGGTTCCAAAAGAGTGAAATACCCAAATGGCTTCCGCCCAAAGCAATTTTGGCAATGCATAAAGTTGTCCTTATTATACTGACAGAATTAACTCTTAATTGCTTTTTAGTTTTTCAAGACATAATAGCTCTAAAGATGTTGTATTTCTTCCTCCTGCATCCATAGGGCAAGCATTTATATTTGATTCCTTGCCACCCCTAAAGTCCTAAAGGCCATAAGCTTAATATAATCGGTAAAATGTTGACAAGATCAATATTTTGCGTCCTATTGGATGGTGAGTAGTTGATCTCCATGACCCCTAGGATAATTCTAAGATTTAATGGAGGTACAGACAATCCCTTCATTGTAAAGATTTTTGTTAGTACATAACAAGTGGTGCATCCATTAACTGTCTTTGAAGGACCCCAGAAATCTTAGCCAAACACTCTTTTATGCTGATATCACTTTAAAGAAGAGGAAGGGGATGGAGAAGTCACCTAGTAGGGGAATGTTCCCAAAAAGAAGCTCTTCCATTGGAGTACTTTGGGATGTCAATATTAAGGAGGAAGATGCAGAAGAGAAAGACAAAGAAGAAGAAGGGGAAAAGAGGAATAAAAAGTTGAAGAAATGGAATCCATGGGCGACACTCCCTTTTCCCATTGGGTGATGGTAGTGAGGGACAGGGGTGGAACCGTCCTTGATTCTTAGGGAGATCAAATTTATAAATAACACCTCTACACAATGTGTTTAATTTTGCTAGGGGCGACCACCTAAAGAGAATAGTATTTGAATTTTTTAGAGGGGGAAATTGCCTAAAAACTCCTATAATAAAGAGTAAAAAAAGAATGGAGGGGAATAAATTACCTAAATATTCATGTAATAAATACTTTTTTAAATTTTTTAAGAGGACAATTGCCCCCCCCCCCCCCTCTCCTCTGGGGGCTAGGTGGTTCCGCCCCTGGTGAGGGAAGTAGGTTATCTTGGAGATGAACTTGTTCATCAGGTGGAGGCACTCTTACCATTGGAGGTGGATTTCCTGAAGTTTTAGGAGGAGCTTCAGGTGGCCACAGACGAAAAGACAACCATATTGTCTTATGGTGCTTACTTTCATCATAATTACTCTGTGATTTCATCATATTTTGTTATGACAAAAAATTTCATATAAAGTTGGGTATTTTTTCTAACAATATGTAACTGAATTTATTTTGTTCTCATAATCTTTTTCAGGAGCAATGGCAATAATGTCTTAAACTAATTCAGATTTGGCTTAGGCGAATGCAATCCTTGGATAACCGGAGAAGCAGGGGACGCCGGAGAAGGTACCTGAAATAGAGAATCACAAGAAACAAAAAGGAGAGCAAGCTCCATGTAAAGAACTTTCAGTTTTGTGTGTATATTTCTTTTCTGTAAAAACTATCCTCCCGGCTACACCGAGGTCGCCTATATATTTCTCATGAATTCTAAATATCAGAAATATAGAATTAATAAAAGTAATGCAGCAAGCAAAAAGATATTAGTAGTAATATAATAACAGAATTAGTACGGAAGAAGTGGAGGAATGTAAAATAGTGGTATGTTGTTCCTACGGCTGATAATGCACTGCATCAGTCCTCCACAACATCAGAAGAGATCGACTCTGACGAGCTGATCGTAATTGTGGAGTTATATGGAGGATGGTAGAGCCAAATGTCAGAAACGTTGAAGGTAGGAGAGGTGTTGTAACCAGGCGGTAGCTCGACAATGTAAGCATTGTCATTAATTTTAGCAGTGATAGGAACATGTCCAATATTGCGGCGACTGAGTTTGGTGTATTCACCATGTGGGAATCGCTCTCATCTCATGCGGACCATGAAGAGATCACCAACCTAAAAGATTTGCTGCCGTCAGTGAAGGTCAACTGAAGCTTTGTATGACTGATTTGATTTGTGGAGTTGGCTGTGAACATCCTCCAGCATTTGTGAGTACTTGGTGGAGAATGTAGTGGCAGTCCCCGATTTGCATTTAGGTAGAACAACAACATCTAATACAAGGTTAGGGGGCTTGGTATAAACAATGCTAAATGGTGACTTACCGGTTGAACGGTTCACCATTGAGTTGTATGCAAATTCAGCAGTGCTCAACATTTCTTCCCACTGTTTGGGAAAATCTTGAACTAAGCAGCGAAGCATGCTACCCAAGGTACGGTTGACATCTTCGGTTTGACCGGCCGACTGCGGATGGTATGCGAAACTAATCCGGAGATCTGTCCCCAATCGTTTCCAAAATTCATGCCAGAAGTGGCTTACAAATTTGACATCCCTGTTAGTGGTGAGACTTCAAGGAACACCATGTAGACGCACAATATTATGAAAAGAGATGAGCTATATGAAGTGCGTTAGAGATTTTCTTACATGATATGAAGTGGGACATCTTTGAGAACCGGTCAACGATAACCATGATAGATTCATTGACCTTTTTTGTGCGAGGCAATCCAAGGACAAAGTTGAGGCTGAGATCTTCCCAAATGGTGTCGGGTATGGGAAATAGTAAGTATATGCTAGTGTTCTGGGCGTCGCCTTTGTAACTTTGACACCTTACACATCGTTCCAAAAAATGAAAAAACATCTATGCGAAGGTGAGGCCAGTAGAATCGGCATTTGAGTTGAGCTAGTGATTTGTCTCTGCCAGTATGGGCCGTGAGGCCTCTGTAATGTGCCTCCCTTATTAAATGTTGCCTCCATGAAGAAACATGAATGCACAGGAGGTTGTTTCGAAACAAGAATCCCTGCTTAATTGAAAACTCTTGAACAACAGCATTGTTCTGACATTGATTCCAAATTTTTAAAAATATGGATCACTGGCATAAAGTTCTTTGAGGCAGGTCAAACCAGTGATTTCTGTTTTCACCTGGGACAACAGAGCTAGTTTCTGGTTGAGAGCATCAGCCACCTTGTTGTTTTTACCAGCCTGGTGCTTGAGAACAAAAGAAAACTTTTGGAGAAATGAAACCCAACGGGCATGCATACGATTGACGTGTTTCTGACTGTTAATGAACTGGCAAGCTTTGTTGTCTGTGCAAATAATAAACTCTTGATGTAATAGATAATGCTCCCACTCCTTAAGAGCACGGATCACATAATACAATTCCTGTTCATACACCGATCATTTTTGCCATACAGGACATAGCTTTTTACTGAAGTAGGCAATTGGTCTTCCTTCTTGGGAACTGCACCTACGCCCACCGAGGAGGCGTCCGTTTCAAATGTAAACAACTTATCGAAGGAGGGGATTGCCAGAACTGGCACAGACATGAGAGCATTCTTAATGGCCTCAAAACTGCCTTGTTAAGGATCTCCCCACGTGAATGCTTTGATTTTTAAACAATCAGTGATTGGGCTCATTAGGACACTAAATCCTTTGATGAATTTTTGGTAGAAGTTTGCTAACCCATGAAAGCTCCTCACCTCGAATAAGCTGGAAGGAATTGGCCAATTGAGTATAGCGTAAACTTTATCTGAATTCATTTGGACACCTTCTTTGGAAACAACAAAGCCCAAGAAGTTAACTTTAGAAGTAGCAAACCCGCACTTAGGTAGATTGAGGAAAAGCTTGTTTTCCTGGAGAGTTGTGAAAAGCTTGCGAAGGTGCTCGGCATGATCTTCCGACGAATTACTGCAAACTAAAATGTCATCAAAGTACTTTATGCAAAATTTACCCCAATAAGGATTAATTATGTCCTGCATCATCCACATGAAAGTGGAGGGTGCATTGCACAAGCCAAAGGGCATGACTCTCCACTCGTAAAGTCCCAAAGGAGTTTTGAAAGCGGTTTTCCATTCGTCACCGGGACGGATGCGAATTTGGTGGTAGCCACTTGTTAGGTCCAACATGGAGAACAAGGACGAGCCGACTAGTTTATAAATCAATTCATCAATCCTTGGAACTGAAAATCTGTACTTAACAGTGATTTTGTTTATTGCTCTGCTGTCTACACATAAGCGCCATTCGTTGTTCTTCTTTGGTACAAGCAATGCAGGGACGGCACAAGGGCTAATGCTAGACTGTATTAGTTGCTTGCTTAACAATTCCTCAATAATTGTCTGTAAGTTTGTTGCTCCTTTGAACTGAAACTATAATGGGGTAAGTTCGGTAGAGTGGCATTTGGCAACAAATCAATTTGGTGTTGAACTTTTTGGAGGGGCGGCAACACTGATGGAAGATCTTAGGGACAGATGTCACTGAACTCAGTCAGGAGTGTTTGGATTTCATGCGGAATGGAGACATGCTGGAGATCTTTAAGATCCGTGAGCACTACAACCCATAAAGGACTAGCATCCTGCAAAGACAACAATAAATTTGGGCCAGAGACAATTTGTATAGCTGTAGGAGAAGAGTGATCTGGAGTGGGTGATTTTGTCTCCTGAGAGGTGGGTAACAACCTGAGACATATCCCTTTCCATTCCAAATGATAAGCATTGGCTCGACCATCGTACGTGACACCAGCATCAAATTGCCAAGGTCGGCCTAAGATTAGGTGACAAACGTCAATGTCCAGGACGTCTCACAACACTTTAGAAGCATACTGCCGCCCTATTGAGAAAGTTATTTGGCACATCTTTGTGACTGAAATATCAATACCCTTTTTGACCCAGCTTATCTTATAAGGCGTTCGATTCTGTTGTCTTAAGTTTTAAGGCTTGAACGACTGACCTTGAGATGATATTCTCGGTACACCCACTATCGATCAGAAGGTCGCATACCTTGCCATTAATTGTACACCTTATTTTAAATATAGCATTTTACTGGGAATTGTTAGATCGGCTGGGGGTGATTAGTAACTTCTCAATGATGCAAACTAAGGGATCACCGTCATCCCCTTCAACATCCTTGGTCTCCTGATCATAATCTACATTCAGCTGATCCGCATTTGAGTTTGGTAGGTTTAGCATATGGATTGTTTGTGGTAGTATTTTTGGACCGGGGCTGTAGCTTGCTATCAGCTGTTGGTGTCACTTGCTTAGAAGATTGGGGAACTTGCGATACAGGAGAAGCATTAACAACAGCTCTTTGTGGGGCGGGGCTTCCCTTGGGTAATTCTGATGAAGTTTCTGAGGGTGATGCCATGAGTAAGGGACACGTGATGGCTGATTTTGTTGCACTTAAGCTTTTAAAGCGAAATTAATCGCTTGGGAAAGGGACCAAACGGAATTCAATTCGAGTCTTTCCTGAATATTATCTCTGAGCCCACCAATGTACCTTGCTACCAACTGGTTTGTTGACTCGTTGAGATTGTTCATGGCACTGAGTCAGTGAAATTATTCGGTATATTCACTTACCGAACGATGACCTTGAGCACATTGCTTGTACTTCATGTACAAAAATTACTCGTAATCAGTTGGAAGAAAGTGGGCATAGAGGAGCTGTTTCATCCTCGACTAGCTACGCACAGGACCCCTACCTTCTCGCTGCCGTAGTTGTAACAGCTGAGTCCACTAGGCGCTAGCTCTTCCACTCTTTAGACGGCAGGCCACACACTTAACTTGTTTTGTTGGTTCAATCTCCATATAATCAAAGAAATTCTCAACTAATTGTTCCCAATCAAGGTAATCCTTGATGTGTAAGTGTCCATCGAAGAAAAGAATATCAATCTTTACTTTAAATTCAGCATGTCCTCTGTGGTGAGCAGGATGTCTCCTATGCCTATAATTTCCGGCTAAATATGATGTATCATCTTCTTCTTCTTAGGATTCTATGAGGTCTCCATCACGCGGTAAGTGCACGTCCTCCTCGAATTCCAAACGGTCTCATGGGTTGTTGTGGTTGTCATCGCTGCAGATGGTCAAGGCCCATCCCTCATCGATGGCCTGGTTCCATAACCAGCACCAGATCACGATGAGGCAGATGGGCTGTGGCCCTTGCACGATTGAGATTGAACTCCCGGCAAAATTCAATGGAAAGTCGTTGAACCTCTGTCGACAACTCATCTAGTCGTCGCAAAATGTTGGCCTGGTTTTCCCATACTGTTTCAATGCTCTGACTTCCTTCAGTAGCCGGTTCCTTTCCTTTTTCTACCATCCTGCTTTCACAGCTCTGATACCAACCTAATGCAATCCTTGGATCGACGGAGAAGCAGGGGATGCCAGAGAAGGTACCTGAAACAGAAAATCACAAGAAACAAAAAGGAGAGCAAGCTCTAGGTAAAGAACTATCAGTTATGTGTGTATATTCCTTTTATGTAAAAACTATCCTCCCAGCTACACCGAGGTCGCCTATATATTTCTCCTGAATTCTAAATATAAAAAATATAGAATTACTAAAAGTAATGCAGCAATCAAAAAGATATTGGTAGTACTATAATAATAGAATTAGTACGGAAGAAGTGGAGGAATGTAAAATAGTGGTATGTTGTTCCTGCGGCAGATGCACTTCATCATAGGCTTTGTCCTTTAGGACTTCTAAGTGCAAAGATATGTTCTTTTATCCATAGTTTTAATATATAATATTTACTAGTATACTTAATTAGCTGCAAGTGGATTTTAGTGTGTGTTAAAGTAATTCCTGAAAGAAACAAATCAGTCAGCAGGCTAAGGTTCGAGTAGAAGCTTGGTGGATCATCTGACCAAGTTCGTCGTCATGAAGGGCGAATCGAGGTCCAGACTTGGATCAAGATGAAGCAATTTCTTTTGGGACAATACCATCAAAAACTTAAATGGAGCGAAGATGATGCATTCAATGAAGTGAAGAGTAAACCAAACAAGTTCTTATTTGAGGTTGAACAACTTGGTTAGTTTGTGGAGGAGATGAAGCATGGTTCTTCAGCTATGAATGAGTTGGGATTAGTTGTTTCTATTGCATAGAAAGAGTTGCTTGAAAGGAGGAAGAAAGAAAAGGATTGGTGTGAGAACTTGAAGGATTTAAGCTCACTTAGGTTGACAAAAACTCTAATATTGGAGAAGCTAACGAAAGAGTTGCATCTTAAGCAGTCTAAAGCTTGTGAAAGCAGGGAACAAATTTAGAGTCCTTTTGCTTACCTGAACTGGTTCTAAAGCTGGAGCTGGAGGTCAATATTGCTGCCATGAAAAATGAAAGTGAACATTTGTAGAATGAAAGCAAAGGAAACTTGAAGCAATTAGTTGATCTTATCATGAAATTGTTCTCCATTCTGATAAAATCTTTGAAGCTCCTGTAGAAAGGTTGTATGGATTGTTGGGCATCAAAGATATTGTAAATGGTAATGCTTATTTAGCACAATAGCTGAAGTAAAAGTTGATACCACTTTTGATTCTAAGAGATTAGCTGTAGCTCTTCACACCATGAAATCTCTGGAAGAAGAGCTGTTATTGACAGAAGATAAAGTTTCTGCGCTTCATTTAGAAATATCAGGACAGAATTATTCCAATAGTTGGAGCTTTCAGAAGAAATCTGCTATGCATCATTTAAGTTCCAGGAGAAATTATTTTTGAATGTTGTTCTGTATTTTGTCAAGATCATCCTATTGGATGGTGAGTAGTTGATCTCCATCTACTAACCCAAATCTCACAGTAAATGAAAGCCACGGTTGACAGAAAATTCTTCCTTTTCGTGGTAAATCCCAGATTTTTGAAATCCTATCGTTCGGCGGATTTAAAAGAAAGCTGTCATGTTCGCCACTTCTTCCAAACAGTTTTTAGGATTTAACCACATCAGGATTTCCCGAATCCGAATTTAGAGGATATAAAAATCCTTCTTAAATGAAATCTTAGGTGAAACCAAACATCCCCTAAAGGTGATTTTGGGTGATTCACGAGATTTGAGCAAAATCCAACCAAACAGCCTAAAAAATAAAACCAAATCTCACAGCAGAAAATTCCGCCTTTTCATGCTAAATCTTGGATTTCAGAAATCCTATTTTTTTATCGGATTTATGAAATCTATTGGCATGAGAGTAAGAGTCCGCTCATTAAATTCGCTCTATAGCCAAAAAGTCACACAGGATTTAATAGGATTTATTATGAATGTTACCAAACGGTTTTAGGATTCAGGCACCTCTGGATTTCCAAATTCCAGATTAAGAGGATTTATGAAATCCAACTATGGGCTCCAAAAATTCGGCCCTGGCCTCCGCCCGCAACTGATTTTGCTTTTCTTCTTTTTGCGGGGGAATTTTTAACGGATTTATGTTCCGGGGTAAATTTTGGAAGGCAGATGGGTTCGTAGATAAGACACTACCTAGAGATTTCGCCCTCTTTTTGTGAAGACTTTATGATCTGAGTTCTGGTTTCCTATAGACGCAAGCCCCTATAGTTAATTACCCCTCCTGATAACGAGAGAGAACTTTCGATTAAGGCTAGTCGTTGATCAGATACGTAGAGAATACGTGTTATATGGCATATAGTAGCAGCAATAGACATTAGTATTTGAAAATGTTTTGAAGTTTGGAAATTGGAAAAATTGATATTTAAAATAGAAACTTCACCATCTTGTAGTTAAAGCAAATGGTGGGGGAATGGATGATAGACCCGATCAAGATCCCTTGGTTCCATCGTCCCGGGCCATTGTGGTCCCTGGTCTACTTAGTCAGAGGAGGTAGTCGACCCAACCTGACAGAAGGATCCTTGTCGGTAGCCATGGGTTGCTTCGTCCAAGGGTACCTTATAGACCTGGGATGGGTATTTTCCTAAGGGGATAAATTTAAATCCACCTTAGCTAACAGAGCGCTTTATGCCTTATCGATTATATCCTTTTAATTCATATCTCAAAGATTTTATGCCAATAAAGAGCGTATCGGTGCTGACCATAACCGGTATTTCGTGGTGCCATTTGGTGGCAAAATCACTCGGTTCATAGGGTCCCGGGTCATAACCATTTATCTTGTGGTGCCATTTGACAGCAAAACCGCTGGTCAGATGAGACGTACCACGTCCTTATTAGTAGGAGATTATTTGAGAATGGATCATAGTGATATTTTTGACTAGGCATTTAGCTCTTTTGTGAGTTGAAGTAAATTTTAATTTGTCCACCCTAGAAAACTGTTACGGAGGGCGGATGAAGTTTGCTTTAAGTATGGATGGTTAGATTTCAAATTTTAAATGTTTTGGAGTTTGATGATTTTTGGGATTTTTGGATTTTGTGGGCATTTTGAATTATTTGGAAGGCACTTTAAAATGTTTGTGAACCCCTTTGATTGAGATAAGCAATAAACACAGCCATCATCAGGGTGTTAGGGGTTATTTCTCTTGATTAAATCTTGTCGACCTTATCAACTTGCCAATAGGGGATCGAGTTTCATAGGCTTTGTGCCCTTATTTAGTGAATTCTCTTTATTATAGGTCTTGAAGTCCTGATATGAATGTATTAAAATAAATACACTGGTCACCATAATCGTGTATTTACTTGAAGGTTCGAACCATGTCGACTCCTATTGCTCTGTATAGAAGGATTGGGTTCGAACTAGAATTCACTTGTTGACCCGCACAACATCCCTAAACGTCACGTGCGTATTAATAACATGCTCACCGGGGCCCATGTGGGTGTTTGAGGGTATTTTATAATTATTTATTGAACCTTATCAACTCCTACTTGGTTAGAAGGATCAGGTTTAGATTTAATAACCCACGCAACATCCCTAGACGTCACGTGTGTACTAATAACACGCTCGCCAGGGCTCATGCAAGTTTCATGATTACTTTTACCCATTTTAGTGTATATATATGTATACAAACTATAGTGCACGTGCGGGGGTACTTTGAAAATATTTGTAGACGCCTTCTGTCCGCTTGTATAAAAGTTGCGGATCCGGTGGTGTGGCATTGTAGTTTGTAGACGCCTTTTGTCTGCTTGTACGAATGTTGCAGATTCGGTGGTGTATTGTAGTTGTGGACGCCTTCTGTCTGCTTGTATGAGTGTTGTAGATCCGGTGGCGTGGCGTTGTAGTTTGTAGACGCTTTATATCTGCTTGTACGAATGTTGCAGATTCGGTGGCGTGACACTGTAGTTTGTAGACGCCTTATGTCTGCTTGTACTAATGTTGCAAATTCGGTGGCGTACTTTAGTTGTGGACGCCTTCTGTCTTCTTGTATGAGTGTTGCAGATCCGGTAGTGTGGCGTTGTAGTTTGTAAACTCCTTCTGTCTGCTTGTACGAATGTTGCAGATTTGGTGGCGTATTGTAGTTGTGGATGCCTTCTGTCTGCTTGTATGAGTGTTGCAGATCTGGTGGCGTGGCGTAGCAATTCTAGATTGACTTATTCATTACTTTGTATAGGTAAACTGTCGTGCACTATTTGTTGTTTTTTATGGGTGGATCGTAGTGCACTAACTAATCTCCTGCCTTAAGTTGTATGTGCTTACATCTGCTGCAACTTTCTTGTGATTTTCTTGTTGACAATGCATTAAGTGTATAACATGTGGCTACAGTCTTTGACCTTTTCAGTACATTTACTTTTGTTTCTTATAAGCAGGTATATTTATTCATTTATAGGCTGAAATTGACTTTAGGATACTGCATTTACTGAAGTCTTTCTGTATCTACCCACAAATGACATGTAGTATATACATCTATATTTGTAGAGATAACTTATATGTATTGCAAATCTTTGTTGCACATATTACATATTCATTTATGAACATTATATTGTACTCATGATTGAATTTTGAAGTAGCTTGTAGGAGGGTAATGTACTTGTTTAAATGATAGATACATATGTAATAATCCCTCATTATTATCTCCATATGGTTTGCAACAATAATCAATATTATGATCAAACTATATATGTCCATCCTGATCATTACTTAGAAATACATTAATGCTGCAAATCTATTATCAAGTTACGAAGAATTCAAATCATGGCTTTATGACCAAATTATATCCTCCACTATCTTTTCATTATTTACAAACAAGTTTCACTTACAAGTTCTTATCCTTTAAAGGTGATTTGTAATGAGTGTAAGGAATTTGATATTATCATCAATATCTCTATTTCAATCCACATGACTCTTTCAAGTCAAGTAACGTTGTCCAAAAGTTCCATGCCCAGGTTTATAATCAACCTATACATGAATCCTTGTTTGTTTGTGTGATATTAATTTGAATGCATTTAAATGACCAAAGTGGCTACTTGGTTGAAGATCTTCGCATTGTTGCTTATGAGAGAGCCATAAGTCTTTCAATAATCCTTATTTGAACAATGATGATTGTCATTTGGCATGGTTCGAATGCCATTATTCAAGGAGAAATTCGAAGTCAAAGCTCAAAATTTATTCATGTAAGAGTCTTAGTTCATTCAAGAATCATCACTTGCAATTGTTCATTTACATTCATTTGAGTTCTTTTCTGTCAACATTCAAATCAAGCTCTTAATCCAAGCTTGAGTCTAAATTCATTCATAGTTCTCTATTGTTCAAAAGTCCACAAGTTTATACATTTCCATTTGCATTTCAATTGAAATGATAGTCTCCCAATGTTTCATTGGAGATATTGTATCATCATTCAAATGAAGTTCCTTGTTGATATTTTGTCTTAGTTATGTTGTTCAAAGTCAAGTCCAAATTAAGGTCCTTTGCAAATTTATGCAAATTCAAGTCATATATCCACTTGATGTATAAATCAAGTTCAAATTTGAGTCCAAGTCCATGTTCACTTCAATTAGATTTGAGTTCATTTAAAGTAAAATTCTTAATTGATTATTTCATTTATGCTCAAATTCATCATATGTTCAAATCCATTTGATTAAAGTCCATTTGAGTCCAAAATGATTTCTTTGTTACCCAAAACATTAGTGCTTGAATTTAAATTTGAGCTTATTTTGTTTGGATTCAAGTATCTTATTAATCATTTAAGTTTTAGAATATGTTTCATGTCGTCCAAATTCAAGTCCTTTTTTGTCCAAAAATGAGTCCACTATTGTCCAAATTTCGTTCAAGTCCTTATCTTTTTCAGACAAAATTTTGGCAGCCTCACGGCGTCTCCCCCGTTTAGGGGATAACTACGGAAAACTGGGCCTCCCACCACGCTAGAGAAAAGCGTGCACGATAGGTGCCCTCGGATGAGGACACCGCGGCCGTAAAATTTTTATTACCCACCACGTTAGAGAAAGGCGTGCATGGGATTTCGAGCATCGATTTAAAACAAGTAATTTTACATTTGACCCCACCTTGTCATAGGTGTCGTACTGGGTTCCCTTCTCACCACGCTAGAGAAAAGCATGCATGAGTTGGTTTTTAAGTCCGACACTAATGCCGAAAATGGAGTTTTATGATTACCCGCCCCGTCGCAAGTATCGCAATGAATTCCCTCCAACCATGCTAGAGAAAAGCATGCATAGGTGGTCGTTCGCCGCGTTACAAGCGTCGGGACAGGTTTTCTAAACTTTGCAAAATTCTTTTTTTTATTTTTTTATATTTTTGAAAGCTCTTTTTTTTTTTTTTTTGCTTTCTTTCTTCTTCTTCTTCTTCTTCTTTTTTTTTTTTTTTTGCAAGCTCCTTTTTTTTCATTTTCTCTTTTTTTTTTCTTCTCTTTTTTTCTCTTTTTTTTTTTTTTTGGAGAAATCTCTCTTTTTTTTGTTTCCCAAACTCCCCACATCAATTCTTTTTATTACATACATATGTACATATAACAGTTACAACATTTAACAACATAAAAAAAAAAGAATGATAATTAAACTAACTAGTAACAAATACTATTAATGAAAAGAAAACTTAGATTTAAGCTTCTGTAAAAAAAACAAAAAAAATGTTAGCTAATGGATTGAGGGTTGTATTGTTGAAGTATATTTAAGCTTTCGAAGCCGGTTCTGTTAGAGGAGGTGGACTGAATTTGCTTGGTAAATGGGCTGTTTGTAGCAGATTTTATGTGGGCTGTTTTTAGAAATCTGAAGGAATAAAGTTGGATAGTTTGAATGCAGTGTTAATAGTGCTACAGGTATTTGGCAATGAAAGCTATTTGGAGGATAGTGGAAAGAAAGTTATGGGGTTGTTTAATGCTTCATGAGGAATAAATGGTTACGGGTGAAGCTTTGTCTTGTAGTGGTCTTTTTTCTATTCTTGTGAATGAAATAAGTGGGAGATAAGGAAATTTGTAACAGGTGAAGAGAGAACACGGCCTGGAGGTCCTTTCAAGTGAGCGAGGTTCGATGTGCTGTATTCAAAACAGAGAAGTTAGGCAAGGAAGCTTGGCTTAGTGAATCTCGGTGGGAATAGAGGTGACGCTAAGCCTCAGATTTGGCTACAACAGGAAGCAAAGCCGGCGCGAGGAAGGGATTACAGGTGATTAGAGAGGTCCGGTTGGATGCTAGCTTGAAGTCAGTGAACTGGGATGAATAGGAGTTGTGCATGAAGACAGAGAGCTGGTCTTTACCTGAGGTTGGAAATGAGACGGGCTGCAGGTGAAATTTATGGCTTGTGTGAGGTAGAAGTTGATAAGGATGGAGGATTGCTGGAGCTCGTATGCTGAAGTCGGACGTTTGGTTGGTCGTGGAAGGAAAACAGTGTGGCTAAGTGCTGTATGAGTAGGAGAAGAGTTGAGGTTTGAGTGGATTTCAAGTGAGGGCTTCTGCGATTTTTTTCTGGGAGGTGGATTGCTCTGTGTAGATAGAAAAAAAAAAAAAAAAAAAAAAAAAACCAGGCATTTCGTTCTCTTCCATTTTAATGAAGAAGCCAGACGTCCATTGAAACGAGAGTCACGGGATTTACGGGATTTAGAGCAGGAATTTTGTGCAGAAAATCAACTCAAGAAGATACGAGGTTTGAAACAGCCAAGTAATACATTAATTTGGATTTGATATTGCATGAAAATAGCTCCATAAAATTTCTTTAACCTGTGATTTCCTTTTTTTTTTTTTTTTTTTAAATAACTTAATATAGAAATGGCCATTAATTATCACCATCAGTGAGCTCTAAAATGGCAGAGAAGGGGCAATTGGTTAAAAATGCATTAATATGCTTACTTTTCTCGATTTTCGTGCATTTTCTCCTTGTAACATGTGTCGAGCTCACCGAATAATTATAATTGAACAAATTAATAGCTCATTTAGGGTATTATAGATATCCCGGTCACAATGATGCAGTCTGTTTCAAAACCGGACATCATTTCGTCACCGACGAGGATAATTTCCCTTTAATGCGTGCATTTGCATCATATTTGGATCGCCTTTGAATTTTGCGACATCACATCAAACAATCCAATTTGATCAAATAAAATGTAGACACTCAATGCCGACGACGTTCCGGACGCAATGGTGTTGTCCGTTTGTCGATCGGACGTCATTCGAGTGTCTTCGAAGCCTCGTTTTCGTCGTAACGCAGGCCTTTATATCATATTTTTATCGTCTAGAAATTCACCACCATCTCGGATGATCCAAATTTATTAAATAAAATGTATATCCTGAATGTCGACGATGTTCCAGACGCAATGGCGCTATCCGTCTGTCGATCGGACGTCGTTTTCTCTGTAGAGGTAAATTTCCTCGAAATGCGCATCTTTGCATTATATTGGGATTCGTGCCACCAATATAGATACTCCAAATTGAATAAACAAAATATAGTTTTCATAGGTTGGCAACATTCTTGGCGCAACGATGAAGTCCGTTCGTCGATCCAGGATCGTTTGATCAGTCTTGCACTTTAATTTCGGGTGTCGGTCGTCCCTTTTGACCGAACTTGTCCGATTCAATTGCGAGGGGCCTCAACCTAGTAGAGTTTAATGTCCTGATCGTAACGATATCATCCATTTGACATTCAGAGGTCATTTGACCCTTCAAATGATGTGTTGTATCAACCCGTGCGCTGCTCGATCCGCCACTTTTATTCTTTTTGTGTGTAGTTTAAGGTATAGGTAGGCCTGTCAAAACTGGGTCACGGGTCGGGTTCAGGTTCAACCCGAAACTGACCCTGGTTCATACGGGTCAACCCAAACCCGACTCGTTTTTGGAAACGGGTCAATTTGCTGGACCCGAACCCGACCCGCTTCGGGTCCAGGTCAACCCGACCCGACTCGTTTGACCTGATAAAAATTAAAATTTTGGTTTTTTGTATTTAATTACAAATAAAAATATATACCCTTCAATTAATTGTTAAACAAAATTTTAAAATGTACAACAAAACATATCATTTAAAAATTACAAATCAATAAATTACAAAAAAATTACATATCTTTAACAAAAAAAATTACATATAATAATTATCATGTACAAATTAGAAATCAACAAAATGTCTGCATCGTCACTTTTCCCTTGCTCAACTTCAAGTCTTCAGGCAAACGACCTCGTCGACCTGTATTCAGTATTCACAGAACAAGGAAGAACTGTATTCTACGAAATAAATAAGTTAGATATGATGCTCATTGCTCAGATTAAACCTTCCAAATCTTTAATCACCTTATGAGGTGTATGTTCAATCAACATTAGCATATTATCATCCAAGGAGATAAATTGTATTTTGCATTAAGTTAGTATCTATTCATTTATTTATGTAGTATCTACTCATTTGATTTGAATACAAAATTACAAATGTCAATCCTGGTTGTAATAGCATTTTTTCTGAAATTATTCCCACTATAATTTGAGAAGGTTGATCATCATCGCATCATCACTTCAAAACAACAACAAAATATCAGAAAGAACCAGCAATAAACTGAACAGCTCAGAAGTCAGAATGTTAAAGTTCAGCAAAAGTGCAAAACAGCCCGAAAAAACACAACAGGTTACCCAGCCGAAATGCTAATGTTCTGAAATGTGGACCGTGTACAGAAATGCAAATGCATATAGGCATATAGCAATAGCACAACTGCACAACCAAATAAATTTTTTACAGGAATGAACACAGCACTATAACAGCTGAGCAGCATGTAACCCGAAACCAAAATACCAAACACACTTATAGAAATACAACATTAAAGAAATAATCAAATAACTGTCTTTCAAGTTTCAAGTTCAACATTAAACCAAAGTACCAATCAACCAAATAATTTTTTCATATTCCAGAACTTTGAGCAGCATTTATCTCAAGTTCATTTACTGTTAAAGTAAGGACATCTTCAATCACAGCTTCAAGTTCAGGATCATGTATAACTGCAACAAACCAACAAATAATAATATGTTTTTAATAATTCAGCTCTTAATTACTAAAGAAATTGCAATTTTATAAGTAAAAGTTTAGGAAAACTGCACCCTTATCTCCGTATAGCCAATCCTTGGCACAGACCAAAGCCTCAACAATATCATGTTTTAGTGCACTCCGATATTGATCGAGGATTCGCTCACTATTACTAAAAGCACTTTCAGAGGCAACATTTGATATGAGAATACACAAAACATCACGTGCCATTGCAGAAACCTCAGGAAATCTATATTGGTTGGCTTTCCAAAAATGTAAGATATCTAGTTCAATTTTTCTATCTATTTTTGGTTCATCAAGATACATCTCCAATTCGGATTTTTTTGGCATTTCTACCTCCTCCTCAAAAGAATCAAAATCCTATTTTGGAAAGTAAGAATTGAGCATTGGTGCAAGTTAAGCCTCAAAAGAATCACACATTGTTAAGTAAAAAAAAGTAATACCTGCAGAAATTGAGAATTTATCACAGTTGAAGAAGAATTTGTGCATTCAGAATTTCGTCGTTCACTTACATTTGCCAGAACATTGACATTAATGCTTGCATAATTTGAGAATAATGAAAACAAACTGTCTTTCACCTTCTTAACCTCAAACACATAATCACCCACATATAACCTCTTGTAGCACCATTCTACAAATGTGAATTTATATCTCGGATCAAGAATAACTGCTATTGCAAGAATGACACTAAAATCATGCCAATACTTTTCAAATTTTGCAATCATCCTTCTACACATTTGTTTTATATAATCAGGGCCCTCTATCAATTCATGTTTCAATGTAGCATAAGCTGTAGATATGCATGGAAAATATAAATTTGCCGTTGGATACTTCGTTCCAGAGATAATCTTTGTTATATCATAAAAAGGTTTCAAGAATGTTGAAATTTTCTCAACTCTTTCCCATTCTGAATTTACTGGACATGTTTTGAAGTTGGAATCACCCAACTCTAATTGTTGGAAATCCCTGCGGTAATATAGAGCACTTTCTAACATTATGAAAGTGGAGTTCCACCTTGTAGGAACATCTTGTCTTAAGCCTCTTTTCGATTCCAAGCAACTCTGTTTCACACAATCTAAAATTTTTTTTTTCCTAGCTTGAGATCCCTTGACATATTTTATGCTCTCTCTAATTTTTGAGATTGAAACATCAATCTCCTTCATTCCCTCTTGAACAATAAGATTAACAATATTTAAAGTTCGATGGGGATGTTAAGCCCTATGAACTTAGTCCCAAGCTAACCAAGAGGGGGGGTGAATTGGTATTTAAAAAAAAAATCTTTTCACAAAGAAAGGAAATTGCATAAATCAAATCACACCACAAAAAATAAATGCGGAATTTAAAAGTGCGAAAGTAAGAAAAGGAACACATAAATTTATAGTGGTTCGGTCGACTCGACCTACGTCCACTCCTTGGAGGAACCCTCCAAGTATTGCACTACAAAACGTGACTCTCCTTTAGCCCCCACGGCTAGGCGGAGAAACCCTCACAAGAACCTCCTTTTTGCCACCCCGGCAAGGCAGAGAACCTATCTCCTTTTGCTTCCTCCTGAAGCTGGCAGAGAACCAAAACCAAAAGCAAAACTCCTTACCTCTACCGACCCTTCCACGGACGAGAAACTCTAGACGAAGACGACGCAGAGTGATCCTTGAAGCAACTCTTGTGAATCCCCTCACAAGCTCCTCCTCACAAGATCCTCTCTCTCTTTCTCTCCTCAAGGTCTTCTCAGGTCAAGGCAGCAGCCAAAGGTCTTTAAAAACGTTGAACAAGAGCTCTTAAATAGAAGAGCTTCAAAAGAGCTCATTAATTGCAAGTTGCCGACAATATCGTCCAGGCCGATATGGACATCGGCCTAGCCGATCAGTACAAATCAATGAAGATCGGCCAGAGCATCGCCCTGGATGCAAAGCTGGACGATTGAAAATTGGCTTGATCGTCCAGGCCGATCTCACGATCGTCCTGGCCGATCAGTTCAAATCAGAGGAAAATCGTCATGACAATAGCCCTGGATACGGGCTGGCCGATATTGATCGTCCTGAAGTAACTTAAGGTTTTTGACTGGATCGTCCTGGCCGATCCTGCGATCGTCCAGGACGATATGATCGTATCAATCATCCTTAATTACTCCCTTGATTTCTTGAACAATTATGGCATAATTTGTGAATATCGTCCAGGCTAATCATAGGATCGTCCTGGCCGATAATTTAAAAATGCAGTATAACATAATTGAGTATGGCGACTACTTCTTTCTGTTTTAAGCTTATCGTCCTGGCCGATACATGTATCGTCCAGGACGATCTGTTAATGTCGGCTGCCTTAATTAAGAATCCTTAATTAGACATTCTGTTTTAAGCTGATCGTCCAGGCCGATCCAAACAATCGTCCGGGCCGATATGAGTAAAAACAGAAATTCTAAGTCTCTCAAGTGTGTGTGTGAAGGGTTACATAGCATCAGTCTCTTTGACTATTACAAGTAGACTCAAAAGGTGAAAAACAAACATACAGACTGACTCAACCCTAAACCTACGCAATCCTGAACTTGGCTTCTTCTTGATCGTCCGATCTTCGATTCCTGAAAAGTTAGAGGCAATAAGCAGTCCAAGAGAAACAGTGTTTGTCAATCATCAAAACATAAGTCATAAAAAATAGATTTGCAACAATCTCCCCCTTTTTTATGATGGCAAACACAAGTAGGAAAAATTAAACAAAAATAGGTTCATTAGAAAATCAAAGTTACAACAACTTTTTCCTACCACACCCTATCCTACTCCCCCTTTTGTCATCACAAAAAGAGGGTCCAGAAATAACAAAAAAACATCACAAAAGACTAATAAGCAAACTACAAAAAGACAAGAAACAACAACACAAAGCACAAACTAAAAGAACGAGGGATCCTGATCATCAGATGGAGGTGGTGGAGGTGGCTGCTGAAAGTAACTAGCAAGCGTGGTAAATTGAGCATTGAACCAGGCGATGTCCTGGTCATGCTGCTACTGCTGGTGAGTAAGAAAACTGTCAAATTGAGCTAAATCCTCAGCGCGGTGATGTTCGTAACGGGCAATGTCCTCAGAGTGTTGCTGCTCCTGGGCAGCAACATAGGCGTCAAACCGGGTCTCTCAACGATCAAATCTCTCAATCAACTGATCAACCGGTGAGTGCTGGTGGAGAGGAGCAGGGTCAGGAAAGGGAGCTGGAGTGGGAGCCTCCTCCTCTATAGCCCCCCGAGGTTCTTCAGGGTGGAGACGAGTACTGTGAAGGGTGCTGAAGGAATTGTTTGAGTAGAAGGGAGTTGGGAGGTTTGGTGGATTGGGATATTAAAGTTGGTATTTAGTTTCAAGAACATAGGCTATGATGTGTCCTAAGGCTAGATTTGGTTTCCTTTTATGGCCTAGATCGCGAATTGTGGTTAGGTGATCAATGTATCTAAAAATTAGGTCCGCAGTGTTGATTTCCCTATGAGCCATGATGTAGAAGATAGTGAGGGAAAGTAGAGGGGTGATGTGGACTCGGTCGCCAGCTTTTGGAATGACGGAGGTGCGAAGGACATGTTGGATTGTCCTAGCATCTCTGACTAAAGAGCTAGTCTCTCCAACATGGTAAGGTACATTGGTCTGGCAAAGAAAGTGATTTGTCGTGGACCAGTCAAAATCAGGGTTAGAGGCGATTATGTGCAGCTTATCTCCGGTGGTGGATAGCGGTAAAAGATCAACACAATCCTGATATGTGATTTCGACAGGGCGTCGATTCACATAGGAGGTCAGGGCTGTGAAGGTAGGGTTGATGCGAAGGTTTGCAAAAAATTCTAGAAGAAATTCTGAATTGAAAGGGAAAACAAGAGACAGAATGAAGCAAAGGGAGGTGTGAGCGAAAAGATCCATTACCGGGTAAGAGATGTGGACAGGATTGATGATTCTGGAGACAGTGATTCCACACTCTTTGTAACGATGATAGGCGGCTTCATCTTCTGCTTCCCAGAAATGAGGGTCAATCCTTGCCCTCGAGGAACTCCCAGAAGTCCGTCGGACGCGTTTCCCACCAGCCATTGAGAGCACTAAGCGAATAACACAAGAGGATAAAGGGTTGGAAGTGAAAAATCATGGCTGGAACGGCCTAAATTTAAAGAAACGGCCATATCATCCTGGCTGATCACAGAATCGTCCAGGCCGATATGGTTCAATAATTACGTACAGGCCGATTGGTCAAAAAGGCGGTCCAATCGTCTGGGCCAAACAGATATCGGCCAGGCCGATTAGACACAGGCTATCGGCCCGAGGAGTTAGTCCGGACGACCGTTGAAAAAGCAGATCGTCCGGGCCGATTAGGTGTATCGTCCAGGACAATGCACAATAATTGATCATACCGGCCGAAGTTAAAACGTTTTAAATGCTTGCCACGTGTATCGTCCAGGACGAATAGTGGATCAGTCCGACCGATTGTCCAATAATGGATCGTCCGGGGCCGAATTTAAAGATCAAAACGTGCTGACACGTGGATCGTCCAGGACGATCCAGTGTATCGGCCAGGACGATGCACATAAAATGCATCGGCCAGACAAATATACTATCGGCCAGGACTATCACCATGAGTTTGATCAAATCATCCAGGACGATGAAGTATCGTCCAGGACGATGAATTGCAGTAAGCACAGAAAAAGGTCAGCAGATGGATTTTGAACAGAATTTATCATATCGGCCAGGACGATAGAAATATTGGCTAGGCCAATGTGACTAGAATTTGAAATCAAGAAAAGAATGGTGATGATCAAGACCCTCAAAAATAAAACAAAAGAAAAGACAGTCAAAGACACAGAAGAATAAAAACAGCACAATGAAAATCAAACACCAAACATTTTTGGATTTTAATTTTTCTATTTTTTTGTTTTATGGAGGCATCATATGAGAATTCTTTTCACACATTAAACTTTTAAAGTTCCAAGAGATCAAGAGGTTCAAATCCCAATCAGAGGAAGGTAGAAAAACTGATTCCGTTAACCCTAGATCGGACATTTTTCAGGGTACAAAATTCTCTTAGAAAAACATAGGCCTAACTCGGAATAACAAAATAGGATAAGAAGATCCATTCAAGACTTGTTTACAACTAAAATATCTCATAAATAATAAATCAAAATAATTTTTCTCAATCATGGAAATTGAAATCAAGTCTTTGAAAGTATCACATAATCAATGAGTTTTCTAAGTTTTAAGAGTTTTACCAAATAGATGATAGCTTGCATTTAGTGGGCTCATTTTATGCCTCTTGTCACTTTTATTGGCTATTTGAGCATCTTTTGATTTTTGATACACTTTTGTGTACAAGCTTTCTTTTCAATTTGGCTTCATTGACCTCTTTCCTTTTTAACTCTTGCAAGCTAAAAACTCTTTAATATACCCTTAAAGAAAAAGACTTAGTTGTGAGTATATCCTCCAAATATTAGAGAATAGGAGCTCTCTCTATAACATAGGGAAGAACAATCCACAACACAAAATCAAAATCACGTGATAAATACAAATGGCAAGATTTCAAAAGCTTGAATGATATCAAGAATTTTGGCTATTATGCATAAGATAATTTAATGTAGCAAGATAAGAAAGAGATCTTAGATGAAAAGCCAATGGTTAAACTGAGTTTAGACTTTTATTTTAGAGAAGAAAATCATGCCACTAAACAAAGTCAGAAGAAGGGAAAACATCAACAGTTTACTCCCTTTAACCAATTTAGAAAAGCTAAACCCTATCTCCAAAACTCCAAAATTTAAAAGCTTGAAAAGTTTCATCATATGGAAGGCCAAAAATAAAGAACAATGTGAAAAACAAAAAAATACATAAAATAAAATAACAAAGCAAACTAAAAAACAACACAAGGTGGGCACAAAAAACTAGCACAAACAAATAAAATAAAATAAAAGACACACAAAAGCTAAAGATTTCAAGCAAGTGATAAAGCAGCGGATTTAAGCAATTTGAGCTGTGAGCCTCCTTATGTCCAGTTATCTTATGCTCCCACGAGGTCTTTGGTGAGAGCACACCTGCAAAACTCAACAACAGTCAGATTTAGGAACCCAAACAGGTTTGGGCTCCTTCTTAGGAAACGTAGAGTGCAATGCAGATGTGGTATGCTTTGAATCATGCATCTTAGGTCTCCACACCCAATGTGTACTACGGTGAACTGTGCAAGTGTGTGAGATATGTCCTAGCATGCCACAAGAAAAATATTGAATTCCAAGAAAAGGTTTTCTTAAATGGTTTGGGTAAAAATGCCTCTTCCTAGGTTCTGGCTTTTGATTAGTAGTTGGTGTCATCCTAGCTTTCTTACATGTTTCCAAATCATTTTGAATTCTCAAGTTAGTTCTTTTTAATGCATCATTCTCAATCCTCAAAATTTTCTCAATCTCTTTAGATTTCTTAAGATCATCCTTAAGTGAGGTGTGTGAAGCTTTTAATGCATTACTTTCATCAACTAATTCTAAATGCTTCTTGTTTAATTCATCAAATTCATCAAGGAGAGCCATGTGATTTGAATCAATCGTTGCATGATCTTTGAGAAAAACTTCATGCTCTTTTTGTAGATTTGAATGTTCTAATTTTAGGCTAGCATGAGTTTTCTTAAGTTTTTTGTATGATGTATGGATTTTTTCACAAATTTCAAACAATTCATCATAGGTTGGTTTGCATACCTCTTCCTCATCACTTTGATTTTCTCCCATGAAACACAAGTTTGTAGTCTCTTCCTCTGGTTCAGTCTCAGAGGAATCAGTACCAGATTCTGCCCAAAAGCTCCTTTGATTTTTCTTCTTGTCCTTCCTAGACTTAGCTTTCTCATCACCTTTTTCTTTGTTTGATTGATCTCTAAGCTTAGGGCAATCAATTCTCACATGTACAGGCTTTTTGCATTCAAAACAAACAACATCAGAAGATCCTTTTATATGTTTGTGATCCTTACATTTTCTCCAACTTTGATGATGCTTTTGTTTCTTCCTTAGAAAGCTTTTGAATTGCCTTGTGATGAAGGCAACTTCATCGCTTTCAGACCCGGAAGATTCAGAATCCGATTTGTGCGCCTTCAATGCAATTGTTTTCTCCTTTTTCTTCTCACCTGCATCAAGATTTCTTTGATTCACCCCTTGCTCGTAAGCAATGAGTGAGCCAAGCAAGTTATCAATAGAATAGGTGTTCAAATCTTTAGATTCAGTGATGGCAGTAATTTTTGCATCATAAGACGAAGGCAAGCATCTCAAAATCTTGTTAACTTTTTCATAGTTCGAAAATTCTTTTCCTAGTGCATGCAATGAAGTAGCAATCTAAGTAAACCTAGTGTACATGTCAGAAATCGATTCATGAGGTTTCATACGAAAAAGTTTGTAGTCATGCAAGAGAATGTTTAAACGGGATTGTTTAACTTCATTAGTGCCTTCATAAGTGGTGCACAATTTATCCCAAATTTATTTACCTGTTTTGCAAGTTGAAACACGCATGTAATCCTCAGATTTCAAAGCACAGAAAAAATAATTCAAACATTTCGCATTTAATTAAGCTAAATCTCGTTCATCAAAAGTCCATTCGGTAAAAGCAACTTCAGTTTTAAAACCATTAATTTCACAAGAAGGTGGAGAATAATCTTCTTGAATAAGCATCCACATGCGATAATCAGTAGATTGTAAAAAAGTTGACATGCGAGTTTTCCAAAAATCAAAAGATAGGTTATCGAACAGAGGAGGTCGGGTAATAGAATACCCTTCCGTAGTGTTGCGATTCCCAAAGTTAGACATAGATCAAATTCAAAAAGTTTTTAAACTTTATTTTTCGAATCAGGCTCTGATACCACTTGAAAGTTTGATGGGGATGTTAAGCCCTATGAACTTAGTCCCAAGCTAACCAAGAGGGGGGGGGGGGTGAATTGGTATTTAAAAAAAAATTATTTTCACAAAGAAAGGAAATTGCATAAACCAAATCACACCACAAAAAATAAATGCGGAATTTAAAAGTGCGGAAGTAAGAAAAGGAACACAGAAATTTATAGTGGTTCGGTCGACTCGACCTACGTCCACTCCTTGGAGGCACCCTCCAACTATTGCATTACAAAACGTGACTCTCCTTTAGCCCCCACGGCTAGGCGAAGAAACCCTCACAAGAACCTCCTTTTTGCAACCCCGGCAAGGCAGAGAACCTATCTCCTTTTGCTTCCTCCTGAAGCTGGCAGAGAACCAAAACCAAAAGCAAAACTCCTTACCTCTACCGACCCTTCCACGGATGAGAAACTTTAGACGAAGATGACGCAGAGCGATCCTTGAAGCAACCCTTGTGAATCCCCTCACAAGCTCCTCCTCACAAGATCCTCTCTCTCTCCTCTCTCTTTCTCTCCTCAAGGTCTTCTCAGGTCAATGTAGCAGTCAAAGGTCTTTAAAAATATTGAACAAGAGCTCTTAAATAGAAGAGCTTCAAAAGGGCTCATTAATTGCAAGTTGCCGACAATATCGTCCAGGCCGATATGGACATCGGTCTGGCCGATCAGTACAAATCAATGAAGATCGGCCAGAGCATCGCCCTGGATGCAAAGCTGGACGATTGAAAATTAGCTTGATCGTCAAGGCCGATCTCACGATCGTCCTGGCCGATCAGTTCAAATCAGAGGAAAATCATCCTGACAATAGCCCTTGATACGGGCTGGCTGATATTGATCGTCCTGAAGTAACTTAAGGTTTTTGACTGGATCATCCTGGCCGATCCTGCGATCGTCCAGGACGATATGATCGTATCAATCATCCTTAATTACTCCCTTGATTTCCTGAACAATTATGGCATAATTTGTGAATATCGTCCAGGCCGATCATAGGATCGTCCTGGCCGATAATTTAAAAATACAGTATACCATAATTGAGTATGGCGGCTACTTCTTTCTGTTTTGAGCTTATCGTCCTGGCCGATACATGTATCGTCCAGGACGATCTGTTAATGTCGGCTGCCTTAATTAAGAATCTTTAATTAGACTTTCTGTTTTAAGCTGATCGTCCAGGCCGATCCAAACAATCGTCCAGGCCGATATGAGTAAAAACAGAAATTCTAAGTCTCTCAAGTGTGTGTGTGAAGGGTTACATAGCATCAGTCTCTTTGACTATTACAAGTAGGCTCAAAAGGTGAAAAACAAACATACAGACTGACTCAACCCTAAACTTACGCAATCCTGAACTTGGCTTCTTCTTGATCGTCCGATCTTCGATTCCTGAAAAGTTAGAGGCAACAAGCAGTCCAAGAGAAACAGTGTTTGTCAATCATCAAAACATAAGTCATAAAAAATAGATTTGCAACAAATATGAGATGTGCATCTAATATGAAAAAACTGACCTTCACATAGCAAAGCTCTTCTCAAATTCAACTGATTTCTCAAGTAGTCAACACATACATTGTTTGCGGAAGCGTTGTCTAAGGTAACACTGAAAAGTTTAGATTCAATTTTCCATTCAAGAAAAAGAGACTGCAATTTCTCACATAGTGCTATCTCATCATGGGGTGGTGGCATAAAAGAAAAACTAATTATTTTTTTGTGTAAATGCCACTCATTGTCAATATAATGCACGGTCAAATAAATAAAGCCATCAGTGTTTATAGATGTCCACAAATCAGATGTAATAGAAACTTTGCTAGTGCACTTACTTAAGTTTGATCGAATATTACAAACCTCTTTAGTGAATAATTTCTTGCAATCATTCCTTGCTGTATTCCTAGAAAACATTTGAACATCCCGACGAAGATATGTCATAAGTGATCGAACACCCATCCATTCAACACATTGGAAGGGCAAGTCATGCATAATTATGCAAGCAGTAAATAAATCACGAAATTCAGCATTGTCAAACTTTTGATCAATCATAGAAATAGATGCACTAGAACCAGTTTGCAATATGAGTTGTCCTATATCACGTAAATCTCTTTTCTTGCAATTTTGCAAGTGTCTCCTTAAGTTACCAGTGCCATTTTTACTATCACATAAGTATTGAGCACTACATCTTTTGCATTTACACCTTTGTTTACCGTCTGTAAGATTAGGTAACATCTCAAAATGACCCCAAACCTTGAAAGTCATCCTTCTACGCTTCTTAATGACGACTGAACCATCATCACATACATCATCAGATGCATCTAATCCCTCTACCACATTGTCTTCAATGCGAACTTCATCATTTTCTTGAATATAATTTTCAGGAAGTGTGTTTGAATCCTCCATCTATTGCAAAAATTATATCAAATTATACAAATAAAAAATGATAATTTACCTTAAAAAAATATCACTGATACACTCATACACTGAATAAAATTTTCAGGAAGTTGTAATTGCATATAGACATATAGTCAAATTCAATACACTGAGCCACTTATCACTGATACACTCATACACAATCAGTGAATCACAGCCACAACTCACAAGGTGACAAGGCCAATAACATATTAACAACCACAAGGCCGACAACCCACAGGACACAGGCAGCAACCAAATGCTAACAAAAAGTCAAGCCAACTGCTAATAGATAATGCCAATTTTAATTTGTCATAACAGATAATCAAATTCCAAAGAAAGCTACAGCACAAACAGTCTGAACTTCAATTTTCAAAAAAACCTAAACCGAATCTCAACAAAAAATCTGTTTATGTCTTTATGATTTCATAATAAACTAATTATCTGCATCTTAAGATAAAAATTCGTAAAAAACTAAACAACTAAAGCACAAAATGTGAAGCCCTAATCGGTATTTCAACGCCACACTGCCACAGCAACTTCAAAATGGAAGGAAGAATCGAAGAAGCAAATAACTAAAAAAAATCAATGCTTCCGTAACAAAAAATCATAAAAATTTGCAACACTCATTGCTTGACTTCAGACTTCAAAGATAATCGAAAGCAAGTTAACCAAAAAATCAAACCAGGAGGAATCGATGAGTCGGTGACGATGAGTGATGACGATTGACGAAGAACGGAAGAATGAAAGAGCCGCAGAGGCGCATAGGAGGAGATCTCAGCGAAATCAACCGCAGAGGCGCAAAGAGCTTAGGGTTTTCTCGCTCGAAGAGAGACGAAGTCACGACTCAGTCACTCACAAACTGAACGCTCGCAGTCTCGCTCGACGGCTCGATAATGGGATGGCTACTTAAAACTTAAAATTTAAAATGTTAAATGAATAAATGCGAAAACGGGTCAAACAGGTCATTTTCGGGTTACCCGGGTTGACCCGAACCCGACCCGAAATGCCATACGGGTCAAAAACCAGAACCCGAACCCGACCCGTTTCGGGTTCGGGTTGACCCTAACCCGAATTTCTCGGGTCGGGTTTTCGGGTCGTGTCAAATGTTGACAGGCCTAGGTATAGGGGTCAACACCAACTAAAATCAAATCATGGGTGCTACCAAACAGCCCCTAAAGATGCTTTTGGATGATTTAGTATCCTGTATCCATCTCCTTACTATGGACAGGAAATTGTGCAGCCCAAATTCGGGTTATTAGATATGAGTAAAGGACTGTGGGCCAAAAGTGTTGATTATCTTCAAATAAAGGGCTGGCCGCTTAACTGGATTTGACAGACAATGCAGAAACTTTAGTGCTCCGGCGCTTAGACCTTCATCTCTAAAACCAGTTTCCACTCTTTTCGCCACAGCACCAAGCTTCAATTCAAGTCAATCACTAGGAATACTTGGTAGTCCAATTGATTCTCTCATAGTTCGCCAAGGGCTGTCAGACAAGATGAAGAACATCTTGTGAAGATTCGACATTCCTCAGCACAAAATGACCGAATTTTTTAGGGATTAATTTGGAGTATATTCTTGTTAGGAAGGGTTTCTTTATGAAATCGTTCCATGACGAAATCTCTAGGATTAAAAATTTTGTGGCAACGATGTTGATCTGCAAGTTGCTTGCAATGATTGTTTGAAAAGACTAGCCTATTTTTAACATTCTCGAGCATGGAGGTAAGTTGTTCTATTAAATCTATTTGCTGCCTTACTTTTACAATTTGGCAAAACAACAAGTTCCAATCTATGATTGCGTGTTTTGGTGTAAACTATACTGGAGGGGGAGCGCCCATAGTGTGCTTTGTCATGGAATTGTATGCAAATTCTGCCTGACCTAACAATTCATCACATGCTTGGGGTTATCTTTGACTAAGCAACGTAATGTGTTGTCGAGCATCCTATTACAGCTTCAGTTTGTCCATTTGATTGAGGGTGATATGCTCAAATTTAATTGAAGTTTTGTATACATGTGCCTTCATAATTTTCTTCAAAAATGGCTAATGAATTTTATGTTTCGATTTGAATTGAGACTTTTTGGAATGTTGTGAAAACGAACTATGTTGTAAAAGAATAAACGGGCTATATTAAGGGCATCAAAAGTTTTTTTTTTCAAGGTATAAACTGTTCCATCTTTGAAATTCTATGTACAACCATCATAATTGAGACAAAACCTCTTTTTGTGCAGGGCAGTCCGAGAATGAAATATAGGCTTATGTTCACTCAAATTGAATCAAGAATAGGACGATGAGTATATAAGCCGGTATTTTGTTTGTCACCTTCACAAGTTTGACACATACACATTTTTATGAACCTTAACAAGTCTCTACGCAAATGAGGAAAAAAAAGTTGTAGTTGCGATATTGTCTTTTCATTGCCATCATTGGCTGCTAGTCCTTAGCTAATATCTCTTTTATAAGTTGTTGGCGCCCGGATGAATTGATAATGCACCATAAATTATGTTTGAAAAGAAAGCCCAAGTAGATGGACAAATCTATAGTGGGAACATGGTTGATAAAAGCTACCCAAATGGTGCAAAATTCCTTGTCCGCTTTATATAAATCTTTTAAACTGTCAAGCCCCGCAAGCTCCATCTATAGTTTTGATAAAAGTGCATATCGATGGCTTAGTGGGTTGACGACCCTATTTTGAGAATTTGATTTATGCTTCAATAGAAAGGTGAGTTTTTTTTAGAAAATAAATCCAAGCTTTGTTGTCAGTGCAAAGTACAAAGCTTGGTGGAGGTAGTGTTCCACTACAGTTAACGCTCGAACGACATCATATAACTGCTCCTATACAATCCATTTTGGATGGCCGGCTCTTCCGGGCTTGTCAATGGAGGATGCATCTATATTAATTTTAAAAGGTTTTTCAAAGTCTGGAGGGCTAAGACGGGGGCAGAATTGAGGGCTGACTTGATTGGCTCAAAGCCATGTTGTTGTTCTTCGCCCCATTGAAAGGTTTTATGCATCAAACATTCAGTTATAGGTGCCATGATGAGGCTGAACCCATTAATAAATCTTCAATAGAAATTGTCCAATTCATGAAAACTAAGAACTTACAAAAAAAGATTGATGGGTTGTCCCTTCGACAATAGTAGCAATTTTTCGTGGATCCACTTGTATACCATCACAATAAATAATGCATACAAGAAAGTAAATTTGGGATGTGGCAAATTCACATTTAGATATATTTAAATAGAGTTTATATTGACGTAATACCTCAAAGAAAGATGTTAAATGTTGGAAGTGCTCTTCTAACATGTGGCTATAAATAGGGGTATCGTCAAAATAAATTCCACAACTTTTCTAAAAGCGGTTTAAGCACCTCATTCATTTGGCAAAGAAACGTAGAAAGTGCATTGCATAAGCCAAATGGCACCAACTTCCATTCAAGCAAGCCTTGGCCAGTTTTGAATGTCGTCTTCCACTCATCCTCGAGGCGAATTTGGATTTGGTGAGAAATGCTACGAAGAACCAATTTGTAAAAGATGGCCAACCTAGCTAATTTATTTAGTAGTTCACTAATTCATAAAACCAGGAAATAGAATTTGACTCAATTTGTTGTTGGCATGGTTGACACCAGGTGAACCTATCTTGACTTGTTCATCCAACCAAACCTACTTCCTCTCTATTGTTAGATGTTATTTCTTTCTTTTATTGTAATTTCTATTTTAAAAAAAAAATAATTCCCTCCAAAATGACCCTTGAGGCTACCTTATAAATAAAGGGTTATCTCCTCCCTTGTATTCCATTTTTGGAGATTTGAAAGAGTTTAGAAAAAAAAAAATAGCTAAGTTATTCTGGTTTCTTTGTATCCTAGTTTTCTCTAGGTGGTGGCCGATTTTTCCACCTTAGTAGTCTGATGTCATTTTGTATCCAAGCTGGCAAGATGTGACCTCAGGAGAGTTTTGTTTGATTAATTATCTAGGTTGGAGGTGGTTGTTGCCTCCCGTGTCCGTCAGCCCAGGCAGGGCTAACTATTATATCAATCCAACTTATTGGCCTCTTTTCTCAGTATGTCAGTCTAACATTAGCAATTGAAGTTTAGCTAACGCCACTTTGCCCTGTGCCGAGCCCTTTCCCTTTTCTCTTATCCAGTGGAAGCATAAAAGAAATCCCTTTCCCCTTATTCCCTATTCCCATTCTCCCATGCTCGAGCTCCACGCTCTCTTCCACCACCACATCTGACATCAGAGCTTGACATTCCATTGTCAAATCCGTTTGTGACGCTCCCAAAACCAGTGATTGTCATGGGCTCAACGAAGGCATAAGGGAGTTCAGATCCTAACTCCAGGCTGCCAAATATAGCACCACAAGTTTTCTTTATCGCCACAAGCTTCCAAAGTATTGAAATTGCACTTGGCTTATCTATACCGCCAGACTGCTCCAGGAATGTAGATCCACTTAGAGAATTGGCTTATTTAGTAATGCTCATCACCATCGCTCTTCTTCTCTTCAACTTTGCTTCTTAATTTCAGTTTGCACTGTTTCACACACACAGCCCAAGGTCGCGACCCATCTCCTCCATCGGTCCAACCAATCTCGCACTCTTCGCTCAACTCATTTCTAAGCTTAGTGTGCTTATATGTAGCTAAGTGACATTATCTATTTGTAAACTGCTATATTTGTTACACATCTTCCGCACTCTATTCGTTGGCATATCATTGTGTATTCTCCTACTACCATCTATATGTAGCTTGTTGTATACATTACATAGCCTTTGTCTTCGAAGGTGATATTTGTAATGTGCATAATGAACCCGACAACATTGCTGGTTGATATTTACATTTTAAATAACACAAAAACTTTTAATATTTGTGGGAAACTTTATGTTATCAATTGTTGTCACTTACAAGGGTCTAGTGTATTTGTTTACACTTAAGTAACATCAGCTGTGTGTGAGCTTCTGTGTTATACTCATAATCACACTATGGTATTTATTATGATCACGTTATCCCCCATTATTGTCTTCAAGTGAGGTTGTATGCTCATCACAAGTTTCCCTGCTCATACAATTGAACTGTTGTATTTATGTAAGCATTACATTCGTGTTTATAACCATATACAGGCAGTTGTATTTCCTTGCGCACATATTGTTCTTTGCAAATAACAAGTTCTTTGCTTGCTTATTTACGATCAATTGAGTAATTGAGTTTGTTAGTTAGTGATTGTATTTTTAACTTGATTGTGTTTTCATTGAATTAAAGTTTGGTTCCATATACTTATGAGTTCGGTTCCCTATAAATATTATTCATTTGTTATCCCATGTGTTAAATTCAAATCTAAATATAGTTCCCTGTTTAGTAAAAAATCTGTCACCCTCTTGGCATCTCCCCCGTTTAGGGGAAATTACAAGAGTCCTAGGCTGCCTGCCACGTGAAGAAAGACACTCATGGTCAATTTCAGGTGACACTATGACTATAGTCTACAATCCTACCATAAATAGAAAGGGGTGCATAGATCTTTAGGGGTACCTATTTTAGATGTGTAATTCTTTCCCTATATACATTGAGGCATCTACGAGTACTCAAAAGTGTTCCGCCATGCTAAGAAAAACATGCATATGACTTGTTTGCTTGTAGGGGTACCTATATATACATGAATAATAATTAATATTAGTTAATAGGAATTCTAGTAATACTACTTACATTAATTAACATTAGTAATTATACTAATAATGAAAATGAATAAAGAAGCTTACTGCTTGGGTTTGGGTTGATGAATAAATGGGATAGTTGAATGAAGGTTTGATGGATTTAGGTGCAAGAAATTAAATTTGAAGTTAAGCTTGACTAAATGTGGAGTACGTGTGGGAATGAGGTTAAGTGGAGTTTGCCTGTAGGGTGGAATCGGGTTGCAGGAGGGGTCACATGGATTTCAGCTTTGGTTTGAGGTAAAGAGGAGTCTCAATTGGGGAAGATCAGTAAGAGGTTGGAAGTAGTGCCATATTAATCATGGGTTTTACCTGTGTAGGGGCGATCGGTCTTCAGATATCAGGTAAGAAGGGCTTTAGTTGTGATGGAGGATCAGTCGGAGGCATATGTAGATCAAGGCTCGAGTAATGAGATGAAGGAGGTGTGATCAGTCCCAACAGGTGGATGGGGGTGGCTCGTGTAGCCTGGATGTGTGAGACAAGGTGCAGAACGGACTACAAGAGATGGGATTGGGAGGATAGGAAAGATCTGTGTGCCATCGGGTTGGCACTAGGCGGAATCAGGATAATATGGAGGCTTGTTTTTGGCTGAGGTGTGGGCTCCAAAAATTTGTGCCCCAGCCTCCTGGTTTCGAGGGAGTTTTAATGGATTAATTTTAAGGGTAAACTTTGGGAATATAGATTTGGGTTGTATATAAGTCACTACCCAGAGATTTTGCTCTCATTTTACGAAGACTTTATGATCTGAGTTCTGGTTTCTTATAGGCGCAAGCCCCCATAGTTAATTACCCCTCCTTATAATGAGAGAGAATTTTTTATTAAGGATAATCATTAATCAGATACATCATACCCATAGATATGTGATATCTGGAATATAGTAGCTGCTTGGGTGGGGCGTTTGAAGGTTTGATATTTAAAATTAAAAATTTCACCATATTGCACTTAAAACGGATGGTGGGGGAATGGATGATAAGCCCGATCAAGATCCCATGGTTTTGTCATCCTGGGTTATCATGGTCCCTGATCTATTTACTCATAGAAGGTAGTCAACCCAACCTAATAGAATGATCCTTGTAGGCATCCATGGGTAATGTCAATCAAGGGTACCTTATAGATCGGGGTGGATGTTTGTCTAAGAGGATAAATTTCAATTTACCTTAGCTCATAGAGAGCTTTATGCCTTATTGATTATATCCTATTGATTCATATCTACAAAAATTGATTTTCTTGGGGAGCATATGGGCTATGGCCATAACCATAATTTAGTGGTGACATTTGGAAATAAATCACCCGGTTCAAAGGGCCCAGATCATATCTATTTACTTACGATGTCATTTGAAGGAAAACGATAAGTTAGGGAACACGTGTCATGCCCTTACTGATGGGAGACTATTTAAGAATAAATCCTAGTAATATTCTCGATTATACATTAGCTTTTTATGAACTGACACTACAGGAAAAACGTCAATTTCTGACGTCTATTTTTCGTCGAAAAATGGTCAAAATCTGCCGGAAATATTAATTTCCGGTAGAAATATTTACGCAGGTTTAACGCACGTCGGAAAAGTATTTCCAGCGTAAAACTTTCTGCCGGAACAATTTCCGGTGAGATTACGACGAAAAATTCGTCGGACAGATTTCTGGCAAATACAGTCCCCCACCCAAACCCCGCCCCCAAATTCCAGAGGCGCAGGCGGGATTCGAACCCAGCACCCCTCATATGCGTGCTTACTAACTTACCACTAGGACAATGTTGCAAAACAATTATAGTTGCTGAGTTTTATTTATTTGAATTAGAATGACAAAATATTAAATTTAAAATAAATAATATATATAAATAATAAGCTTAATAAAATATAAACTTAATCAAATAAAAAAATAATTAAATTAATTTATAAAAGCTTAGCTGTTTTAATTTAATTTATATTTTATTTAAATTTAATTTAAATAAAAATAATTATTATATTTAATTTAATAATAAATTTTATAATAATCATTTTTCTATATTATAAGATTAAAATAATTAATATATTTAATATAATTTATTTAAAATTTTTATAATTTGAATTTATATTTTATTTAAAATATAAACTTAATAAAATTCAAAATAATTAAATTAATTTATAATATTTTAATTTAATTTATATTTAAAATAATTACTATATTTAAAAGCTAAATTTTTTTAAGATCAAAATAATTATTATATTTAATTTAGCAATAAATTATTTAACATTTTAATTTATTTTATTTTAGTAAAATTTAATTTAATTTAACAAAATTAATATTTTTAAATAATACTAATTTCGATTTTTCAGGAAATTTTTAATTTCGTCGGAAATTCCGCCAGAAAAACCAACAAAAAAATGCACAGGAAATAACTTCAAAAATTCCGTCGGAAGTACACCGGGAAATCCGTCAGAAATATTTTGTCAGAAATTTGTTGAAAAAGCTGTAGGAATTGTGGACGAATTTATTTCCGTCGAAAACTAACGTTTTTCTTATAGTGTAAGGTGATATTTTCAAAATTTTCCACTTTAACAAACTATTATGGATGATGGATGCATTTTGATTTAAGTGTGAAGGTTGAATTTTGATTTTAAATATTTTAGATTATAAAATTTCTAGGAGTTTTGAATTTTATAGGCATTTGAGTGTTCTTTGAAATATTTAGAATTGACCCATCTGGTTGAGATCTTCGTTCAACATGACCATCATCGGGGTGTATGTTTAAAAATATTTATATTTTGTGAGAGTTTGAAGACACTTCAAATATATGATCCCCTTTGATTGATATTCATATTCAACACGATCATCATCATATGCACTTCTGTGTTTGTAAAATTAATAAGTGTGCATGTGCACTTCTGTGTTTGTGTATACATGTTATAGTGCACATGTGCGGTATTTTGGATATTTAACGGGTCTTCAGTCTGTAACAACTTGTAGAGGTTTGTATTCGTTATAGTTCTGCAACATTCGCCCATAGATGACATGACAAGTGCATAATGAGTCTTCTATAGTGGCTTGTAGGCTCTTATATTTGCTACATATCATCAGGTATTTACTTACATATAGCATGTAGCATTTATAACGGGTCTCCTACAATTGCTACAATAGCTTATAGTTATGTTTGCATTTGTTGCATTCCTTATCCATTTTACTTTGGTCTTTTGTCCTTGTAGTATATCCTCTACTACTACATTTGCACTTGTAGAGGACCCATGTATATTGCAGATATTTGTCTTTACTTACAAACGATGCCTCACATGCGTATTCATATACACTGGATATTCATCATATCTGCAACATATCTCATATCGTCACTTGTATACGAGTCAATGTGTTCATCTGTGATTCATCATTGACTATTGGTTGAGCTATATTTATCGTCAACACCTTCATGCACATCATCCAACGAATCATCACATTCATCGTATACCTTTACTTTTAGGAGAGTGGTGTATTTGCTTGACTTTGAATAATGATTGGTTGCAAGGGTGTCTTAATATTCATTGCTTCTCTAACTACATAGCTAATGGGTACTTATTTTTTTAGATAGAAGGCCTATTACAATGACCCATAGGTGATTGCATTTGTCGCATTTCTCCTTCATCTTTCTTGTGATCTATATGACGAATCTTTTGTTGCAGCCCGTAGGAACCTATGTTTATCGTAGTCTTTTTGTATTTTGTTCATAGTCATTCATAGGTGGGCCACTTTATACATGGCAAGTTATTTACATTTGTTCGTAGGTGCACATATGCATTTTAGATCCACATCTTTACTTGTAAATATCATGCCGCATGAGTATCTATATGCATAGGGAATTGATCGTACATGTAACATACCACCTACCATCATCTACATACAAATCAATTGATGATCTACTACATTCATTAGCATTTTCATTAGAAGCTCGTTTGGTAGATTTACTAAGCTCGTGATTTTTTCTCCATGGATTAACACCTTCATTGTGCATTCTACATGACCACAACTTTCATGAGTTATTCACTACATGCATTATGGATCATTGGTAGTTTGATGTATATGCCTGCAAGTTGACTTCGTAGAGAGGTTGTTATATCTCTATACATTGTTTGTAAGTGTATCACTGCATATATATATATATATATATATATATATATATATATATATATATATATATATATATATATATATATATATATATATATATATATGACTTGAAATCAATCTTATTATTTCTATGAAAAAATGGTCCATTAATTTTTTTAATTAATTTTGTTCAATATTATTTATATTATAAACAACTTTGACTTAAACTAGGATTTGCCTTTAAGCCTTCTTAGGTGTGGCAACTAGGTTTAAAGGCTTAGATAAGGAAAAAAATCAACCAAATGAGATTATTAAAAATGTATTAGTATATTATTATAAAATCATGTATAAAATAAATTAAAATATATTTATTAACTGATAAATGTAATGAATATTTGATGAAATAAATCGTGTTTGCATTTCTGGAACAAAAATATAATAAAATGGATTTCAAAGCCCTTAAAGTTCTAGAGACATTACTATAATTCATCATATGAACAGCTGCAACTTTTTATAAAGTTGATTGTGAGGTTAGTGTAGGGAAAATAACTTAGCTACTCTGATTTCAAAAATAGATTTTCATCATAGTAATTTCCAAAAAGCAATAAGAAAGTAGCAAGAAAGCAACAATCAAATAAATTTTGATAGTTGCTCAAAAGTAAAGTAGCTAGAAAGCTATCCTTAACAGACCCTTAGGCTTCGTTTGGGACGGCTTTTTTATTGTTTTCTAAAACGGAGTTTTAGTACAAAAATAAAAAAATTTGTACTAAAACTCTGTTTTAGAAAGCAATAAAAAAGCCGTCCCAAACGAAGCCTTAGTCATCTATTGGATGCACAAAGTTTTTTAAAATAGGCGGCTTTAACAGCATGATTAGTAAACCATAAAAAATGATAAAACTCAATCCAAATATTATTCTTACATTTTAAATAAAAATTAAAAATATATATGATATAGAGTTTGATGATATCTTACATGTATTAAACAAACAAGCCTTAATGATATATGTTCGTGAATATATTTAACAAAAATTTTTAAATTATCAAACAAGCATGTTCATGAACAAATCTAACGTGTATTCTTAAGCTTTTAAATGAGCAAGATTTAACAATGTAATATAATAAATTAGCAATTGTAAGGAAATTAAAACTACAACATATATTATAATATTTATATTATGTTTATTTATCAATTTTAAAATTAAATATAAATCGAGTTTTTTATCAAGCTATTCACGAGTTCTGAATTGAACACGAATCGAGTTTAATGTCGAGCATGTTCACGAGCTTCAAATGATGTTGTTCTTGAATATAAATGAACCGAACACATTAGTGTTCAAGCTTGTTTATTTAAGTATCGAGTATTAAAAACGTTGTTCAAGTTTGTTTGTTTGTTTAGTTAGTTAACGATCATAAACGAGCTTTAATTAAACAGAGCAACGAGTAGCTCGTCGAACATTTGGTTCGCTTGCAGCCCTACGTGTCAGGTTGACATAGACCCAAAGTAAGTCAGGTTCAGGTCATAAAAACCGACATGTTTGCAAAAATGGGTCGGGTTCGAGTTGACCCGAATAGTACCGGGACAGTTCCGGGTTCAAGCCGAACCCAACTTGTGACCCGAAATTGACACCCCTACGCAGCAATAGCAATAACTCAACTCATATTTAGCTTGCAAAATGAGTTAATTAAGTTTGATTTAAACAAACTTAAAATCAATTTCACTTTGCTAAGCTTTTTAAATTATTCATCTTAAATTCAAAAGAATATCCACGAATATAAGGATTTCCCTTATTGGAGGTATTTTAGTATAAAAAAATAATTTAGAAATATTTGGCTAAACATTTTCATGAAAGGGATCGATCGGTTATTAATAAAAAAATATAAATAAAAAAGAAAGAAAACTCTTAACTTTTTGTGTGGCTGTGGAGGGCACACGCCTTGTTATAGAACCAAAGGTTATTTCCTCTATATAATTCAGAGAGTTGGATAAGATGAAGGCTTGAAGAATCCTTCTTAGTGGGGGTGCAGATAACAGCCACAAATTTATGAAATGCTAATATTATCAACAACAAATATTGTTCTATCTGTCATGAAAGATCTATCAGCTTCCACACTGGAAATCTCTTTCCTTTGCTGAAAAAATTTCGCTGTGATCCAACTGGACAAAAGCACTCTGCTTCAGTAGGACAAAGTTTCCCCACATAGTAACAAAACAGTCAGATTCAAATGCTTAGGAGAGTAGTAAAAAGTAATTGGCATAGAGTAAGATTTTTTTTTTTGGAAAATTTGGGCTTAGCCGGTATATTGAATTAAAAAATAGATTATAAGTAATAAGAAAAACAAAAACAGCCCCGCCAAAAAAGGAGCAGCAAAAAATCAGAGGAAATAATAGAATGAGGAGGCTAAATTCACATAGAAAAAGAGCTCCCACAGCCAAAAAAGCCTGGACTCAGGAGATAAAACCTACAAATCAGAGAAAAACTCAAAGCCTTGGTTGCCCGAAGACATTCCAAGGGGAACCTGCAATAGAAGCTACATCATTGTCCAAGGATAGGCATTAACGCCAGCACTAAAAAGCGAAAAGGCACCGAACCGAAGTGCAAAGGGGAAACCAACCCATATTGAAGCATATCCAGAAATTTGAAGCATACAGAGGGGCACGAATATGAATATAAACCACTAGTAATAGAAGCAAGAACGTATAGAGAATCAGGCCCCAGTTAGAGCAAGTCCAAGATATTAGTGGATAGCTTCCACTTGATAACTTTCTCAAAAACAATTTTTTTTATGCTTAAAGATGTAGTAGTGCAACTATTCATAATATTCCTGAATCTCCTACTATTCCTTTCTTTCCAAAGATAGTAGATAGAACAACACGAAAAGAGCATAAATAAGTTTTAACCGATTAAGATGCGCTAAGTTCACCATCAATCAACTCAAAGAGGTGAAGGATCGTTGGTCTAAGAAGAAGTCTCTTAGTGCAAGGCATGAGTTCAGATATAATAGCAAAGGAATAAGAGCATTCAAAAAATAAATGTGAAGCACTTTCAGGATTATCATGACACAAGATGCAAGTTAAAGGAACAATAATATTTCTTATTAGCAATGCTTATGCAGTTTTCAATCCACCAAAAATAGCAAGCCATGTATAGCACGAATATCTCAAGGCATGCTTGGAATGCCAAACCAATTTATACCAAGAGTACCTTGGCAAATGAGTGTAATACTCATTGACATAATAACCAAATTTATTGTTATTCAGGTTCCCCCAAAGTAAACAAGTGTTTTTGCTTTCTAGAATAAGGATCTCAATAATCATTGTGAAAAAAGGAGGGCAAGTGATCAGGGAGAGCCCAAATTCCTCCTGAAATAAAATTCCTAATTAGAGTATTAGGATGTATGGCATTAAGCAATAAGTGCCCTTCAGAAAAATTCCGCTAACTTTCCATTATAACACCAGTGGTCCCAGTGC
Source organism: Dendrobium huoshanense (assembly GCA_016618105.1). NCBI lineage: Eukaryota > Viridiplantae > Streptophyta > Magnoliopsida > Asparagales > Orchidaceae > Dendrobium > Dendrobium huoshanense. The sequence continues at coordinate 7,052,891 of CM028351.1, forward strand.
AAGGAGATGGGAGCATCAAGAGTCGTTCTAAAGAGGAAATTAGCCCTAGCAACAACAGTCGTGTTACACACAGCTTTCCAAAAGTTTGTAGCATAATGTGGTGTGGGACGCCAAGGAGAAGTATATTTATTAGTAAGCCAAGAAGATAATGGAGATTATGTGTTATACATAATGAGAATAACATAACAATTGAAAGCAAACTGAATTGTTGTCAAAGAAGGCAGACCCAAACCCCCATTATGCTTAGGCTTGCAAACTATATCCCAAGAGATCATATGAGTTTTTTTACTAGCAACAGAATCCCCAAAAAATAGAAACTTAGAGCAAGCTTTCTTGAAGAATTTAATGACAATTTTTGGCAAAATAGCTCCATGTATCCAATAAGTAATAGAGTTTAAAATGTTGTATTTTAGAAATTGCAAACGACCTGCAAATGAAAGAAGATTGGCATTCCAGCCAGACAATGTTTTAGAGATGCTATCAGTAAGTGGCAAAAAATCTGCTACTTTTAATCTCTTAAAGGACAATGGGATCCCTAAATAAGAAATCCTTGGGCTAGTATTATGGATAGAAAGCGCTTGAAAAATAGCATCCTGATTAGTCAAGTTCCTAGGAAGCATGACAGAGCTTTTGTCTAATTTAACATGAAGCCTAGAAGCAATGGAAAAAGAATTGAGGATGCTTGTCAGTTTGTTACAATTCTCTAAAGTAGCTTCACCATAAGTTTGACATCATATGAAGCTGTAATATGAAATATGAACAGCCCGTGGCTTAGGATGGTTGGTGGCAAGCACGGTTGAAAACCCCCCATCCCGGGTTCAAATCCCCTCTACTACGGCCTCATCTCTTTAGTGGGGCAAAGCAAGTGTGGGCTCGATGCCGGTGGATGACCTCCCTAGATTTCGTTAAGGGATTAGTTACGCCACGCCAAGCGCTTCCTTTAGAGTGGCAGCGGGTGAATACACTGTTCAAAAAAAAAAAAAATTTGAAATAGGGAGCAGGACTCTTCCTTTGAGTTTGTTCTTCTCTTTTTGGTTATTGAGGATAGTGATTCCGTGGCTTTGTCGATCTTTGGGATTGTACTTGTTCGACTCATAATGTTTTGATGAACACCCATGCAACAAAATTTGGATAGCAAAAATCAGTCTCTGGTTGCTGAAACTACTAGCCAAGGGGTAAAACCTGGCTGCCGCGATGATTTTTCTAAAGGAAGATGATTGGAGGTAATATAGACTTATCATAGTCTAGACTTGCCCCAAGTTTCTCCAACAAATAAGAAGCATAAAAAATTTCCCATAAAAAAGACAAAAACAAAATAAAAACAAGCTGAATATTCAATAGCTCCTACCAGAACCAGTTAACCAATTGAAAGCTGCAGCAACCAAACACAGAAGATATTTCCTAGTTACCATAAAGCATTACAAGAAACTTAGGCCTAACATTAATCAGTAAATAATAGCAATAAGAAGGCCCAACAAAATCATAGACGATCATCAAACCAAAATTATCCATCCAGAGAAAGAACTGGATAAGCAGAACCGACAGCATAAGGATAAATAAAGATATTAAGTAACACACACGTCGACATGACACATCACTTGAAGAGTCAAATGACTTCTAATTGCCAAATAGATTGCGATCATCAGAACATTATATTCGTCTAAGTGGGAACCCTTTGCAATCAAATCAGATAAGATCGATCAAAAGGAGCGACGAACACCAATAATTGACGAGCGATGTCTCCCACACGACATTCAATCGCAAAACAGACTTTGACATTGCAGGTAGAACATCATTAATACCCAAAAATTACTATCAAATTGTTAAATAAAAGTCGCGTGAGGAAATCGGCACGCATTCCAAAGCAATAACACAAATCGATAAAATTGATACGCTGCATATCTAAACGACCTCTGATTGCAAAATGGACCATGTCATTGATATCATAACATCGACAATATAAAAAATAGCTCATAATTTTGCCCAATGAAAAATACGAGTGCAAATTAGCACAAGTTCCAAGACGATTGCATGCAAAAAGAGGCATTTTTGGGCCAGTTGTGTTGTAGGGTATTTTAAATATTATTTTTATAACAATAAAAACTTTTCAAAAATCAAAATAAGAAATTAACTCAAATCAAATTTATTGCTGAAATTACCTCAATCAAAGTAACATCAGACGTCTCTGCTCAAATCTTTGCAAAATTAAAGCTGAAATTACCTCAAATGAGCGCCTGATCTCGTCGTTAAAACAAATCCAAAGCTTCGTGTTTTATTTCTGGTTTTCTTTCCTACCAACACGAACACTCTCAGCCTAAAAGCCACAATCAAATCTAGACCTGTCAATTTCGGGTTACGGGTCGAACCCGACCCGACCCGTAACTGACCCGGATTTATTCGGGTTCGTGTCAACCCGACCCGGTTTTATAAACGGGACGGTTTTCGAAACCCGAAACCGACCCGTCTCGGTTTCGGGTCAACCCGACCCGGCCCGGTTAACCGTATGTACAGTAATTTTAATTATAATTTAAGGAAAAAAAAAAAAGAGCTAAAGTGCAAACAACAAACTGCAAAATAGCAATTATATATTTAGAGAAATACTAATTTACAAATTGTCAAATTACAACCCATCATTTACACATTTGTTTTAGTTACAAAATTAAAAACTCAATTCAATTTTAAAGAAATACTTATTTACAAAATTTCAACATTCAAAATTCAAATTTACAACCTCAATCTCAATTCAGAATAATTATTTATACAATTAGACATTTATATATTGAAATGCTCAAATGCTCCTCGAAATCTCGAATTGCTCCTCGAAATAACAGCCTGCAAGAAAAATACTTAAATGCTCATGCTCCCCTCGTCTCCTCGAAATAACAGCTACAAATCTGCAATGACCTGGAATAAAATCAATTATATAGTTTGCAAACTCAAATAGACAAATATGTAAAAAAATATATTGCTCTGCTCAGATTAAACCTTCAGATCCATTAATCATTTAACCTCATAATGAGATCAATGCGATGTACGATGTAAGTTTAATCAATATTGTCATATTGACAAATTACCATTGATACGTTATGCAAAAATTATCTTGATCGGGCGCGAATCTCGAGGCAAAAGCTAGTTGGAAACTTCAAAAAATAATTTCGGGAGCATATGAACTCCGATTTCAACGAGCTTATAGTCAAACTGAGCGTCTCGGAAATACAAACCCAACGACACCAAGATCAACCCAATCCGAGCCCAAATGAGTCCAAATCAAAGGTTCGAAGCGCTGTTGGAAGGTTCAAACCGCAATTTGAGTTACCAAACGGTCTCCGATTTTGACGAGCTTATACTCGAATCGAGCGGCTCGACGAGACGAATCCAACGAGCCCAAGATCATCAAATTCCGAAATCATTAAGGCCTTTAAATGTCCAACGAACGATGCATGATCGAAGGATTCGATATCGGCCGTCCATTCGGATCACTCCCAATTCGCCCTTGATCTCACGCCTATTTACGGGCTATGCCACTCCGGAAAAACTATAAATAGAGCCCTCATTCTACACCAAGGGGCTCAAGTGAAGAGAGGGAAGAAGAAGAGAAGGAGAAGGAGAAAGGGGAAAAGGAGATTCCTCACCTCCTCGACCACCGCCGCCGGAGCTTTTCCTGCCGCCTGAAGGCACCGGAACTCTGACGGACTTTCAGGAAACACTAGGAACTCGCAGAAGAAAGAAGAAGAAGAGGAGAAAGGGGGAAAAGGAGATTCCTCACCTCCTCGACCACCGCCGAAACTCTTCCTGCCGCCTGAAGACGCCGGAACTCTGCCGGATTTTGGAGAAACGCCGGGAATTCGCAGAAATTTTGTAAACTCACTAGAAGAAACAAATTGTATTCTGATTATTCCAACTTGTGGGACGAATCAGCCATCTGTAATCTGCAAAATCACTAGTGGAATTTTACAACTGGGCGAGGCCCCGTGGTTTTTTCCCTTTTTGGGTTTTCCACGTAAAAACCTTGGTGTTCACTTTCTCTTTTCTGTTTGTGTGCGAAATACTCGTGCAACGCTCGGACGCAAATTTACAAACTCTACCGCCGTGTATATTCTCGCACGCAACAGTTTGGCGCCGTCTGTGGGAAACACAATCCCACTACTTCGAGTACTGCTACGATGGTGAATAGGCGTAGCAGTCGTTTAGTTGGAGCTTCTCGCTCCAACTCTCATCAGTCTAGAAATTCGTCTATTAATCATAGACGACCAATCTCAGTATCTTTGCACCCCGGGGGGCAAAATGCTGCCGGTGAAAGGTCCTCAGGGCCTTCTTTGGAAGAAAGGATTCGGAAGATGGAAGAATCTCAGAACGAGATTCTTCAACTCCTACGAGACGATCGACAGCCGACGTTGGAAGAGATCCTTCGCCCTCGGGATCCACCAAGGGTTGAAGATGTTCAATTCGAGCAGCGTCAAGAAGAAATTCACCTTCCTCCACCTAGGGGACATCCTCAAACACAACACGAAGATGAACTTGCCGATACAGCGAGTTCAACACATCCTCGCATTTTTTCGGAACTCCCAGAAGGCTCTCTCCAACCACACATTGCAGGACTCCCTCACAATATCCTACGTCGTGAACTGCGAAAATTGGTACGAGAAGAGTTCCCCCGAGGAGATGTGAGGCGTGCTCTCCGACAGAGGAATTTCCAGGAATCATCACCTCTAACAGAAGCCATTCTTCAGCACCCCATTCCAGTAGGATTCAAAGTGCCAAATGTTGAGTCCTACGACGGGACGACCGACCCATATGAGCATATCGACTACTACAGAACCATCATGCATATTCAACGAGCATCAGACGCGCTCCTCTGCCAGGTCTTTCCCGCCACCCTTAAAGGACAGGCCCGAACATGGTTCTACTCGCTTCCACCTGGAACGATCCCCTCTTTTGTCAAATTGGCAAAAGTATTCGTCGAACAATTTGTGGCCAATCGAAGAATTGCTAAGGATTCTTCCCACCTCTCCGGGATTCGCCAAAATGAGGGAGAATCGTTGAAGGAGTATTTTCAACGATTTTCCACTGAAGCACGACAGATTCCAGGAGTAGACCCTGAATTACTCAGAGGGGTCTTTCTTGGAGGTCTTCGTCCTGGCCCCTTCTATTCGGCCCTTATGCGAGACACCGTCCATTCGTACGCTGACTTGATCCATCGCGTGGAGGCACAAATCTCTGCGGATGAAGCTATAAATGCTCACAGGAAACAGTTTGAGCAAATCAGCGGGAAGCGCAAAGGTGCACCTGGGATGGATAATTCTTTCCCACAGCAGAAAAAGCATGAGAAGAATAATCTACCTCATAGGTCTCCGTCACCACGACGAGGACCTCGCCAAGAAAAGGAGTACACCCCACTTAATACATCCCAAGCAAATGTATTAATGGCCATCCGGGATCAGGAGAACGTGAAATGGCCACACCCTTTGAAGCCAAACGTAGGAAACCAGGAGCAATATTGCCACTTCCACCGTAGCCGTGGGCACACTACTGAAGCATGTTGGCAGCTCAAGGAAGAAGTTGAGAGACTGATCCGACAAGGATATCTCCGACAATTCATCAAGAATACACCAACCCGAGATGAAGTTGGTCCGACTGGGGGGCAGAATCAACAACAAAGACAACCATTGAATAATGTTCAAATGGTTGGAGAGATTGAATGATCACGCACTTCGTGTATTTGTATTAACAAATATTACTTGTCTTGTTCTCATTTTTATGTTGAGTTGAGTGTCACTTTGATTTCTCTAATATCTTCTTTCAAGTTGAATGTTGTCGTATTGTCACCGTGCGAAGATCTTGTGTGTTTAGTACTTTGTAATTTGTAAGTCGTACCAGGAAACTATTGTACTATGCTTACGTAATGCAGTAATAGAATGTTCATGTTGTTGTGATATGATTTTTCCTCTTATGAAAGATAAGAATAAACTTCTCAAATTCTTTCTCCGTGATTCGAGGAATACACAATTCATATTGTATCTCAATCACCGGACGATCAATCCCAGGGGGATTTGATCCTGACCTCATCCACACAGGTCAAACGTCATCGAGCAGGGCTCCGACATACAACCTCGGATAGGTCTTACATCCTTGGTGGATTCTCTTGACCTCTTCCACACAGGTTAACGTCGTCGAGCAGGGCTCCGACATACAACCTCGGATAGGTCTTACATCCTTGGTGGATTCTCTCGACCTCTTCCACACATGTTAATGTCATCGAACAAATGTTCTGACATACAACATCGGATAGGTATCACATTCTTGGTGGATTCTCCTGACCTCATCCACACAGGTTAACGTCGTCGAGCAGGGCTCCGACATACAACCTCGGATAGGTCTTACATCCTTGGTGGATTCTCTCGGTCTCTTCCATACAGGTTAATATCATCGAACAAATGTTCTGACATACAACCTCGGATAGGACCTCTACCCGACATCGGACTTCTGCTCGTCAGCGGACTCCTATTCGTCGTCGGACTTCTGCTCGTCAGCGAACTTCTACTCGTCGTCAGACTTCTGCTCGTCGACGAATCTTCGTCGGTCTTCTACCCGACGTTGAACTTCTACCCGACATCGGACTTCTGCTCGTCAGCGGGCTCCTACTCGTTGTCGGACTTCTGCTCCTCAGCGGACTTCTACTCGTCGTCAGACTTCTGCCCGTCGACGAATCTTCGTCGGTCTTCTACCCGACGTTGAACTTCTACCAGACATTCGTCGGACTTCTGCTCGTCAGCGGACTTCTACCCGACGTCGGACTTCTGCTCGTCAGCGGTCTCCTACTCGTCGTCGGACTTCTGCTCGTCAGCGGACTTCTACCCGACGTCGGACTTCTGCTCGTCAGCGGACTCCTACTCGTCGTCGGACTTCTGCTCGTCAGCGGACTTCTACTCGTCGTCAGACTTCTGCTCGTCGACGAATCTTCGTCGGTCTTCTACCCGACGTTGAACTTCTACCCGACATCGGACTTCTGCTCGTCGTCAGACTTCTACTCGTCGTCAGACTTCTTCTCGTCGTCGAATTCTCGTCGGTCTTATACCCGACGTTGAACTTCTACCCGACGTCAGACTTTTTCCTTTCAGCAGACTTCTACCCGACGTCAGACTTCTGCTCGTCAGCGGACTTCTACCCGACGTCGGACTTCTGCTCGTCAGCGGACTTCTACTCGTCGCCAGACTACTGGTCGTCGACGAATTTTCGTCGGTCTTCTACCCGAAGTCAGAATTCTTCCTGTCGTCGGACTTCTGCTCGTCGGCAGACTGCTACTCGCCATCGGCTTCTCGCTTGAATGCTATTTGCAACGCATTCTCGAACTCTCCCCTTTGGCTCCACACTCGATCGTTGACTACTAACGGGCTTCAACTCGATCGTCCATCGCCAACAAACCTCCGCTCAGATGGAAGAAGAAATCCCGTAGGTTTCTATCGCCAGTAAACCGGAGGGGGAGAAAGGAAATCCCGTAGGTTTCTATCGCCAGTAAACCGGAGGGGGAGAAAGGAAATCCCGTAGGCTTCTATCGCCAGTAAACCGGAGGGGGAGAAAAGAAATCCCGTAGGTTTCTATCGCCAGTAAACCGGAGGGCGAGAAAGGAAATCCCGTAGGTTTCTATCGCCAGTAAACCGGAGGGGGAGGAAGAAATCCCGTAGGTTTCTATTGCCAGTAAACCGGAGGGAGAAAGAAGGAGGAGTTGCAAGTTTCCTAAGGGCCTAGGAGGCCTATTTATAGGTTTTGGAGAGAAAGGAGGGAAGTTATTGCCATTTTTTAGTTCCCCTATTTTTCTAAATTTTTTCCGAATTTTTCGGAATTTTTTGGAATTTTTTGGGAGTTTTTTGGACCCAAAAAGGACAAAAAACGACTAATTTCACGTTTGTGGGGCCCGCATTGGCGGTGCAGCCAACCGGCCGCACCGTTTCGCGCAGCCAGCTCACCAATCCGCGGCCTGAAGGGGCGGATTGCCACAGGCCACGGCGCAGGCCAGGCGCGGCAAGCCCAGCTTGGGCGCGTGCGAATCCGGGTGCAGCCGGCGATCCGCGAAACCGGATCCTGTTCCGCGCGTTTTTCCCTTCCGCCAGCCACCGGTCAAAGACCGCGCAGCAAAGCCAGCCCGCGGTCAAAGAACTGCGCGGTTCCTTCCTTCCGCGCGGTTCCGCGGGAGCTGCCGCCGGCGAGCGGCGGCGGGCTGCGGCCGGCCGGCCGGCCGGCCGGTTCGGCCGCCTATGCGTGTCCGGGCTCGATTTTCGGCCCGGACAGTCCGATTCGGACATTTTTGGGGTCACCGGACACGTTTTTCGACGTTCCGGGCTCGATTTTGACGCTTCCGGAGCTCGACGGGACCTCTATAACCAAATTTGTGCAAATATTTAACTTTTGGAACGAAATTTTTGCTATTCGGCCATTGCAAAAATGTCAACACTTGTATTTTCGGATTCCTGGAGCTTCGACATCCGAAAATAGGGGGGCAACTGATACGTTATGCAAAAATTATCTTGATCGGGCGCGAATCTCGAGGCAAAAGCTAGTTGGAAACTTCAAAAAATAATTTCGGGAGCATATGAACTCCGATTTCAACGAGCTTATAGTCAAACTGAGCGTCTCGGAAATACAAACCCAACGACACCAAGATCAACCCAATCCGAGCCCAAATGAGTCCAAATCAAAGGTTCGAAGCGCTGTTGGAAGGTTCAAACCGCAATTTGAGTTACCAAACGGTCTCCGATTTTGACGAGCTTATACTCGAATCGAGCGGCTCGACGAGAAGAATCCAACGAGCCCAAGATCATCGAATTCCGAAATCATTAAGGCCTTTAAATGTCCAACGAACGATGCATGATCGAAGGATTCGATATCGGCCGTCCATTCGGATCACTCCCAATTCGCCCTTGATCTCACGCCTATTTACGGGCTATGCCACTCCAGAAAAACTATAAATAGAGCCCTCATTCTACACCAAGGGGCTCAAGTGAAGAGAGGGAAGAAGAAGAGAAGGAGAAGGAGAAAGGGGAAAAGGAGATTCCTCACCTCCTCGACCACCGCCGCCGGAGCTTTTCCTGCCGCCTGAAGGCACCGGAACTCTGACGGACTTTCAGGAAACACTAGGAACTCGCAGAAGAAAGAAGAAGAAGAGGAGAAAGGGGAAAAGGAGATTCCTCACCTCCTCGACCACCGCCGAAACTCTTCCTGCCGCCTGAAGACGCCGGAACTCTGCCGGATTTTGGAGAAACGCCGGGAATTCGCAGAAATTTTGTAAACTCACTAGAAGAAACAAATTGTATTCTGATTATTCCAACTTGTGGGACGAATCAGCCATCTGTAATCTGCAAAATCACTAGTGGAATTTTACAACTGGGCGAGGCCCCGTGGTTTTTTCCCTTTTTGGGTTTTCCACGTAAAAACCTTGGTGTTCACTTTCTCTTTTCTGTTTGTGTGCGAAATACTCGTGCAACGCTCGGACGCAAATTTACAAACTCTACCGCCGCGTATATTCTCGCACGCAACAACCATCCTAAGTGACAAATTGCCATCCTAAGATTAATCAATATTGTCACTTAGGATGGTAATTTGTCAATATGACAATATTTGTCTATTTAAGCAGAGCATGAGCATGTCTATTTGAGCAGAGCAATATATTTTTTTACATATTTGTCTATTTGAGTTTGCAAACTATATAATTGAGAGAAATGTTTCTTTTAAGACATCTCTTGAATGGCTCTAATAGCAACCGTTGGAAAATCCTCCTTGATAGTTAGCTAATATTTTTTGGGTGCTTTGCTTTAATCGCCACACTAAGGCTTATATTTCATTTGAGATAACTTTTTTACTATTTTTTAGAGCAAATTTTTAGTACAAGAACTTCTTGAATAATAAAATTTTATATTAGAAAGCTGTTTAAGAAAACAATAAGAAATTTGTCGCAAATGAAGGCTTTGTTTGGGACAGCTTTCTTAATGTTTCTTAAAGCAACTTTCTAAATACAACAAATAAATTATTTATACTATAAAGCTGCTTTAAGAAGCAATAGGAAAACTGTTCCAAACAAAGCCGAAGCATTAGTTTGGGATAGCTTTCCTACTGTTTTGGTTTTCGGATCGCAACCATAATTTCTTTTTTTTTTTTGCTTTAAAAAAAATACTGAAAAGTTATTTTCTTTACAGTAATTTTACAAAATGGTAAGAAAAATATTCCAAATGAAACCTAAGTCCTACGATAGCTTTCTATTTATTTATTTTGAAAGTTTGAGGATCATGCCCATCCAAATCTATTTATAAAAAACAAAATTATAAGGAATTACATATAAACATTTGAAAAAGGTGAAATGAAAATATAATGTTCTTCAAGAAACTAGAGAAAAATTGAACAAATCTATGATTAATACAAAATCATCACATATTAATTTCTATTGTAATATATTTTCAATGTATTGCGGTAGGCTATTATTTTCTTTTTTTTTTTTAAATCTTTTTATTTATTAATTTTTTGTATGCGAAAGAGAATAACGACGTTAAGAAGGAATTTTTATTTGGTCCGGTCACAGGACGTAGCTCTACGTTCGACCGCTAGAAGAATCGCGCCACGCGTTCTCACTATTTACCGCGAGCCCTCACAACCCGACCCGAAACGGACCCAGGATGGCTCGGTATTTCTCGATTTTTCTAGGTATTGCTCGGTATTGCTAGGTATTGGTCGATTTTGCTCTGCAATAATCAATACCGAGCAAATACCGAGCAAATACCGAGCAATACCGAGCAATACCGAGTTGTACCGAGTTTTTCTAGAAAAACTCAGTACAACTCGGTATTGGTCTTCACAGAGCGGTATTTCTCGTTATTGACAAGCACTACCGAGCAATACCGAGTAATACCTCGCAATACACGAACATAGTATTCCCGGGTTCCGATTCGAGTCAAGTCGTATGGCCGCGAGGTAAAGAGTAAGAGCACGTGACGATATGTTATTGGCGGCCGAACGACGAACGTAGCTCTACGTCTGATCAGAGGATGTAATAATTGTTCGCTGAGAAGGGGTCGACTGACATCACAAATTATTTTATGTTGTAAATAACATTTCTTAATAAATAAATAAACAAACAAAATGCTGCAGCATTGGGTTTGTCAACTCATCCCAAATATTTAAGAGAAGGGATGACAAGGATAGAATATCTGCCCAATAAGTCTTTTTGGAATCCGTGTTTATTATTATTATTATTTTGTCAATATTAATCTGTTTGTTAAGAATAAATAGTTTTTTTAATATTGAATATCTTCCTTCATAATATAATTTTGCAACTATTTTAAAGCAACATTTATTTATTAAAAAATTATATTAGTGATATACCTGGATTTTTTATAATCATTTATATATTTCAAAGATGTAACTTTTACCCTATTGTCAACTTTTAAAATGGAGCTCTTTTTTCTTAATTTTTTTGATAGATTTTAAAGATAGGGGTGTTAAAATGGATCAACGGTTGGGTTCAGTTTTCGATGCAAAATTGAGTAGATCTACTCCAAACCCAACACATTTAACAAATGGATAAAAAATAGGGGCAGAACCTGTCATAATTTTCAGGGGGCCAAATATGTAAGTAAATGTTGGCATATATATCAGGTGCCCAAGGGAACAGCGCCCCCTGGCAGGGTTCGACTTGCCCGGTCAAGTAGCGGGGTCAAGGGGCAGCGCCCTTGTGGGGATTTCCGGGGGTAGCACCCTAGCCTCCAAAGGGTTCTGCCCCTGGTAAAAAATATGGACCTGAATATGACCATCTAAAAACTTAAACCCGTTCTGCAAACTTGCTTTAATGAAAAAAAAAAACATATTTTATTAATTTTTCAACCATTGAATATAGGTTAACTGGTAAAAAATGTAAGATTATGCCAACAAATAAAAAAATTAAATAGGTCGTTATCTAGTTTAAAAGTTTGTGGGTAACTCAAACCCAAACCATTTAATAACTAGGTCGAAATACATGACCCGAATCATGCCCATTTATTAAACTGATAAACACGGGTTTGAATTAATTAGTTTGGTGAATCTAATCATTTATTAACAACCCTATTTAAAGATGAAACATAAACATTAACTCTAATTATCTCAATATTTTGGCTACATCAGATTAATCTTACGTAATTTTTTTTTCATTATTTAAAACAACATCATTAAAATTTCATGATGGAACAATGGTGATTACAAATTCTTGACTTTGTTTCGTGCTTCATGTATCTGTTTTATGAGCTTTGGTGCATAGCTGCTGTTCAGACGTTCTATTCTGTCGATCTGTCTTCTTTTGCTGCTCTCGCCTCTCTGAGTATCCTATTTTTTTCGACGGGATTTTTGGATGGCACGGACAATGAATGTATCCTGTATCCTGCCTGGTCTTCCTAGGATGATCTTCAGGCAACCAGGGGTGCCTATCGAATTCAAATTGCTGCTAAGAAACTCATTATCTTCATTATATGAGTCCTGGCAACACATGTTATGCTCTCCTTTTTTTTTTGCATTTTTCATGTAGTTCGAGCTCATATAGATCCATTTTTTAACCAGTTTTTGAGATTCAGCCTTTCTTGCCTCCTACCTTGGTAAGAAAATTATTATGTGCGGTGTTCGGATGTGGTATTCGAATGCGTCACATCATCCAATATACAGTATAAAGAATGATGTGGCACTGAGGCCAATCTGCCCATACATAATAATCTCTCACTTGGTAAGAGTTTTCTATGGCTGCCTCAGTTTTGGGCTTAAATGTAATTTTCTTTACTTAATAAATGGGCTTTGCCCCTAATTTCTACCTTAAAAAAAAAAAAAAAAAAACTTCTAACGGCTCATTTTCCACACAGATATTGTTGCTTTCCTGAGATTGTGTATCCCCTTCAACGATTCAGTTCCCACCGCATGAAATGCGAAATTACGGGGAAATTCAATGAAAATGAAAACGACAAATTTCATTCAAATTTTATAACAATATCGTTATTTATATGATATATGCTTGATATATCATCGAAAAATTATCTTGATCGGCACAAATCTGGAGACAAAAATCAAGTTGGAAACTTCAAAAATTAAATATGGGATTATCTGAACTCCGATTTCAGCAAACTTATGCTCAAACTGAACGTCTCGGAAATACGAACCCAACGACACCAAATTTGATTCAATCCGAGCCCAAATGAGTCCAAATCAAGGACCCGAAGAGCTGTTGGAAGATTCGAAGCACAATTTGGATTACCAAACATTTTCCAAACATGACGTGCTTATAGTCGAATCAAGTGGCTCGATGAGACAAATCCAACAAGCCCAAGATCGTCAAATTTCGACTCCACTAAGACCTTCAAATGTCTGAAGAACGTTCCATTATCATGGGATTCAATCGGCCATCCATCCAACCACTCCACCTTTGCCCTTGATCCTCCTCCAATTTACGGGTTATGCCATCCTAAAAAAACTATAAATAACCCATCATTTCTCTTGAAAGGGGACCCAAGCAAGAGAAGCAAGAAGAGGAGAAGAGAAGAAGAATAGGAGGGAAGAAACTCCTCGACCACCACCTGAGTTTGTCCGACTTTCAAGTGACGCTGGAGTTTCACCCGAACTCTGGGTGACGCTGAATTTCTGTCCAACCTTCAAGTGATTCTGAAGTTCCACCCGAACTCCAAGTGACGTTGGAATTCCGCCCGACCTCCAAGTGACGCCAAAATTTTGCCCAACCTCCAAGTGACGTCGGAATTCTGTCCGACCTCTAAGTGACGCCAGAGTTTCATCCAAACTTCTAGTGACACCAACGTTATGCCCAAATACCATCTAATGTCGAATTTCTTCTCAGCCGCCGATTGACGTCGGACTTCTATCTTAAGAAGTTCTTTCAACCTCTATCGCCAGACAACTGTTCTTCAAACCTCCGTCGACGGCAGACTACAATCCTTCTGACCTCCATCGTCAGCTGACTACGGTCCTTCTAACTTATGTCGTTCATCGACTACAGTCCTTCTGACCTCCGTCGTCCACCCACTATGGTCCTTCTGACTTACGTCGCCCATCAACTACATTTCTTCCGCCCAAACTAACACACCACCAAAGATTCTTTGTATTCTCATCATGTAATATACTCTATAATATGTACATCAAGCTAAGGCATTCCCCCAAGGAAGGGCCTCATTTGTAATCAATTGCAATACTAGTGGATTCATTCAAACTGGGCTAGGTCCCATGGTTTTCCCCCTTATTTAGGGGTTTTCACGTAAAATCATGGTGTCTCATAAAATGCTAGACTCTCTCCTTTATCTGATTGCGTGCTAGATTTTTGTACAATGCTAAGACAATAAATTTTATATTTCTCTATCACCGCGAATACTCCAGGACGCAATAGTTTGGCACCGTTTGTGGGAACGTGGTTCCCGACTGAGGGGCAACTTTAATTAGCTCTAACCTTAAAAGGTTATTCAATTTTTATTGATGCATGAAATTCATGGGAATCAGATTCGGACTGGGGGACAACCTTGACTATAATTTTAGTTAAGAAGATCCCTCCAAGACTTTCAAAACTAAGATGATATATAAGGAAACTCTTGACAAATCCAAGGATGATTCTGATAAATTTCAAGCCACATACAGTCCCTTACTAGACTTCTACTCCTTGTACAAGGTCTTAATCTCGACCTCAAAAAGGCTGTAATGGTTTAAAGATAGACCATTCTCCACCTTTGATTCGGAATACACGCGGCATTCGCCCCTCCCAATCAAGGCAAAATAAATCCCAAGGGGATTTGATTCGACCTCTTCCACACATATTAACTTCATCGAGAAGTGCTCTGACATACAACCTCGGATAGGTCTTACATCCTTGGTGGATTCTCTTGACCTCTTCTATACAGGTTAACATCATCAAGCAAAGGCTCTAACATATAACCTCGGATAGATCTTATATCATTGGTGGATTCGCTCGATCTCTTCTATACAGGTTAATGTCATCAAGCAAAAACTCTAACATAAAATCTCAGACAGGTCTTACATTCTTGGTGGATTCTCTGGACCTCTTCCACACGGTTTAACATCATCGAGCAGGGCTCTAACATACAACCTCATATAGGTCTTACATCCTTGGTGGATTCTCTCGACTTCTTCCACACAGATTAACGTCATCTAGTAGTTCTCCGACATACAACATTGGATAGGTCTTACATCCTTGGTGGATTCTCTCGACCTCTTCCACACAAGTTAACGTCATCGAGTAGGGCTCTAACATACAATCTCAGATAGGTCTTACATCATTTGTGGATTCTCTCGACCTCTTCCATAAAGGTCAATATCATCAGGAAGTTCTCTGAGTTAATAATATTCTCTCTATAAAGATTCTATAAAAGTAAGTGGTTGATAAAATCACCACTCATATAAAAATCTTAACAGACTAAAAAGCCTCAAAAAAGTATATTATGTTATATATCAAAGCATGACTTAAAGATGCATAAATAATTCAGCTTGCTTTGAAGTACAAGTTCTCAACTTCTAATTATATAATATTAATGGAGTTATATAGATACATATTCATGTATATATTTGTTCTCACTAGAAGTTGAAATTAAAAAATATATTGATATGAACAGTATAAATTGCAATCATCAAGAAATAAGTAACTTCAAAATAGTCAAATATCCATAATGGATTTAAGTGACTTCTTATCTACTGCACATCAATGCATTTTCTAAAACTTCTTATTCAAAAAAAGATTACAATTTAATCTTCATCAGGCCTCAACTCAGTTAACACTATATATGTATTGCTAGATGACTAACATAAAATACTGCTTTGGCTCCTTGAATCAGAGATATCTAATGTCGACACACTTTCGTATAAATGCATATTCCTTAGCAAAATACCACTGGACATCTGTGATCATTGGCCCTTCGTCTGATATTTATCAGCGGTCCTTTACTTCAGTCATCATCGGATTATCGCTCAATTGTTACTTGCAGCACACCCTCGAACTTTCTCCTTCAGCTCTCCACTCGATCGTTAACTGACAATAAACTTTAACTCGATCGTCTTTCACCTACGAACTTCTTCTCTAATTGCGTCAAAATTCTTCTCGTTTACTCATTACTTTTGGTTCTCCTCCCGAATACAATTACCACCAGATCTTCTCAAATCACCCTCACATACAAGCAACAATTAATCTCCTTGTATTACGAGTTGTCTATTTAGAAGATAATCTCTCATCGTGACTTCTTCTACACAAGAGAGAGGCATTAAAGCATTATAGGGGAATACCGTCTATTTTTGATAATGGAATGCCTTAAATGCATGAAGAAGAACGTAAGTGAAGAACAAGGAGAAAAAAATCTTCTTCTACATAAGAGAGGGGCACTGAAGCTTGATAAATGAATTATACCTATCTCCGATAGTGAAATGCCTCTAATGTAAGAAGAAGATGAGAAGAAAAGAAAATGTTATAAAAATTCTAACTTCTATACCAGAAGATGGACACTGATTTTATATAGGAAAAATCACACACGAAAAATAATAGAATGTCACCACTATTAGAAAGTTAGAACGAGTGATGAGAAAGAAAAGAAATGACCGCAAAAAGTTTAATTTATATACAAGAAGAGGGGTGCTGATTTAAGTAGGAAAAGTCACCTATATAAAATAGTGAAATATCTCAATTGTAAGAAGATTGATAGAGAAAAAGATAGTGGAAGGAGAAAAAATTACTTTCTATATTAAAGAGGAGCACTGAATATATGTAGGAAAAGTCACCTACAAAATCAGGGAAAAGCCTCTATTGAAGAAAGAAAAACGGGAGAGAAATTAAAAAAAAAAAAGAGAAATTTCTAACTTCTGTATAAGAGAAGGGGTGCTGAATTAAGTAGGGAAAGTCACCTATGTAAAATAGCGGAATGCCTTGGCTGAAAGAAAGTCAGAAGGAGAAAAGAAGAATGTACAAGTTTCCCCTAGCCCGTGGGGGTATTTATAGCCTTTTTTGGGAAGAAAAGAACATTCCTATTTTTTTTAGAATTTTTTTAATTTTGATGGATTTTCTGATTTTTTTTTTAATTTTCAAGTACTTTTTGAAAATTTTTTTGAGTAAAGAATCAGGTGGGCCCTATTCAAAAAAAAAATATATAACTGCAGCTGGCAACCACCAGCTACTGGAGCCAAACAATGCGCCCAAGGGGCGCGCTAATTCGCGCACAGTGCGCTTGTCGGTGCCACTAGCGGCAGGCGGCGACCAGCCTGCCGGCCGGCCTATTCGACCTCCTATGCATATTCAGGCCGGTTTTTTAGCCTGGACGGTCTAAATCAAACATTTTTGGGGTCCCTGAACATATTTTTTAATGTTCTAGACTAAATTTTGATACTTTCGGAGCTCAATAGGGCCTCTATGATTGAGTCTGAGTAAGTTTATGTGTTTTACAAGGCAATATTTTTTGCGATTCAACCAATGTAGAATATTAAAATAAGTATTTTCATACTTCTGGAGCTTCGACGTCTGAAAATAGGAGGGCAACTAATATGTCATAAAAAATTTATCTTAATCTAGCATGAATCTCGAGGCAAAATCAAGCCAGAAACTTTAAAAAGTAAATCTGGGATCACCTGAACTCTAATTTCAGCAAACTTATAGTAAAATTGAGCATCTCAAAAATACAAACTCAACGACTCCAATTCAACTTGATCCGAGCCCAAATGGGTCCAAATTAAAGACCTGAAACACATTCAAAAGGTCTAATCCATAATTTGGGTTACTAAACAGTTTTCACATATGACGTGCTTATAGTTGAATCGAGCGGCTCAACAAGATGAATCCAACAAGCCCAAGATCATTGAATTCTGACATCATTAAGACCATCAAATGTGTGATGAATGGTATACAATCAAGGGATTCATTATTAGTCGTCCATTGAACCACTCCACATTTGCCCTTGATCTCTCACCTATTTATGCGTCATACCACTCCAAAAATCTATAAATAGACCCCTCATTTCTCTTGAGAGGGGACCCCATGAAAGAGGAAGAAGAGAAGAAGGAGAAAATAAGAGAAGAAGATTATGAGGAAAGAAACTCCTCCTCGACTACCACTGGAATTCTGACCGACTTCCACGGGACGCTGGAATTCCGCCCGATTGTCATATGACACCGGAATTTTGCCCGACTTTTGAGTGAAGCTAGAATTCCTCCTGAATTCCAAGTGATACTGGAGTTCTCCTCAGCCGCCAACTGATGTCGGACTTCTACCCGATGCCAAACCTCTGCTTGTCGCCAAGTTTCTACATGACGACGGACTTCTGCCTGTTGTCAGACTTTCACTGGACATCTATCCAATGCTGGATTTCTACTTGATGTCATCCTTCTGACCTTCGTCGTCAGGCAAGAGTCCTTTTGACCTCCGTAGCCCGCTGACTACGATCCCTCTGAGTTATGTCGCCCCCCCGATTATAGTCCTTCTGACCTCCTTCGACCGCCAACTACAGTCTTTCGAAGTTATGTCGCCCACCGACTACAATCATTCAAATTAAACAAACACATCAGCATTGATTCTTTGTATTCCCATCATGTAATGTACTCCATAAGATGTAGATCAAGCTAAGGCATTCCCCCAAGGAAGGGCCTCATTTGTAAATGACTGCAAATAATAGTGGATTTATTCAGTCTGGGCTAGACCTCGTGGTTTTTCCCCCTTTTCAAGGGTTTTCCACATAAAAATCATGGTGTCTCATATGAATGCAATACCATCTCTCTTATCTGATTACGTGTCGGATTTTTGTACAACACTAAGATACAAAACTTTATATTTCTCTACTGTCACGAATGCTCCAGGACGCAACATTGCTAAATAAAAGAAAATATGATTATGGTTGGGTCTAGCTTAAGCCACTTCTCATTTGAGCCTGAACTTGATTAATTAATCTAATTTGAGTTAGGACTCGATCTAATTAATTGTAAGAGTTCAAATAGACTCACGAGCTAATTCCCGAAGAATGAAAGAAAGAAAATTATTATCATTAAAACCATTATTATACTCCAATTCTAATATATTTTATATTAATAGCTTTTAAACGAGTCGGCTCGTGAGCTAAAGAGTCTAGTCGAGGCTGGCCCAAGCTTATATTGTTACTTCGTTGAGCTCGGCTCATGAGCCTTTTATCGAACCGAACTTAGGCCAACTTTGAGTCAGATGAGTACCTTTAAATATAGTATATAATATTAATTTTAATGTAAATTTAATGATTGACAGACACATTATTACGTAAATGATACGTAAAGGATACTTTGACGTAATTTTTTCCATTTAATTGCGATTTTATTCAAGTGGATAGTGACCATTATATTCTTAAAGTAATTTGAATGGCTTTCATGTGAACTAAAAACTTAGATGCAAAACATCACATCATCATTAATTTAGTGGCTCTGGACTAATGCATTACTAGCTATGAATTACTAGATATTGTTTTATATTTAATTATGTATTATTGCTTATTAGCTAATACATAATAATATACAGCTAAATACATATTAATATATATTAATACTAAGTCCACACATCATATTTTTATTGGAGTTCGGACGTAGCTTCTATATTTGATATTTACACATAATAATTCTCCAATACTATTCAATCTCTATCAGTATTGATTTTGGAGTTTTATGCCTTGATTAAATTATGGGTGTAAGTGACATGAGTCGGATCAATCTCGACTCATTAATGAGTTCATCTTTAATTTTTTGCTATCTAAAATAGATGAAAAATCCATCAAATGAATGAAAATTTAACTTTTTTAAAGGATGCTCATGAAGAAGAAATCTACATCAAGCAACCATTAGCGCATAAAGTAAACGAAAAGAAGATAAAGTCTTGAAGTTAAGTGCTAGTTTTGTGTGGAATCTCATTACCTCAATAAATCGGATTGTATTATTAGCTAAGGCATCAATTTTATCAGCCAAGCTCGCGGGCATGACTCACGAGCGGGCAGCGTCAGGCAGGGCGCGTGGCCGCGCGGGCAGCCGATGCAGCCTCGGGTAGCTCATTCTAAGCGGGTTTCCGAGTTGACCTGCCAACCCGTTTTGTCAACCCGAACCCGACCCGTTTTGAAATCGGGTCGGGTCCAACCCGAATTTTTCGGGTCGGGTCAAACCCGAATTTTTCGGATCAGATTTTCATGTCGTGTCAAATATTGGCACTCCTAATATCTCATATATACTGAAAGCCTTCACCCACTACCCTTTGATATTCAAAAAGTTGGCTACCAAAACTTTCGACCACTGGAATGTTGTTGTTTGGTGCTTGAAAGGTAACTTGATAAAGTGCTTTATGTGTCATTTTGTTCTTTCATTACCTCTTTGGTATTTCTACGACTTGATCCATGTCGCTATCTTCACAGAAATTATTATGAGGGCTATATATATATATTAATAGTTGTCAAGCTGTAATGTTGTTGTTTTGTTTTGGCTATATCTCTTGAAAAATCGAACGAGGGAAAGAATAAAGAAGCTATGTGATATCAACCATGTATATTTCTAAAGTAATTTTTTAGTATAAACATTTTTTGAAAAAGAAAATTTTGTTCTAGAAAGCTGATTTAAAAATCAGCAAGAAAGCCGTCCTAAATGAGAAAAATTCTTCTGTATGGACACCGAACGTTGTCCGGATACCAATGAAAACGCGCCACGACATTTTTTTGCTCCGTATCACTGTATACCGGGTGACGTGACGCGTTTTGATTGGTCTTCGAACCGTTCGGTGTTCGCACAGAAAAATTTCAGCTTAAATGAAGCCCTATGCTAAGCACTTTCCAGGCACAGGAAAAGTGGGGTTCTTAAACTTATGGAGGTTTTTACACAAAATCAGTAACAAATTTTGGTAACAATTCCTTTAAAATTTAAGAATTACATATGATTTTGTCCTTAATGCCAGTATACACCAGCAGCTAAAGCAACTAACTCATAATTAATCTCTAATTTGGACTATGTAAGATTCAACTTTATCTACATATGTGAAATAAATTATTCATATTTGGTGCTTCAACAGCAAAAGAGGTAGCAACGATTCTCCTGTTAAAAATACTTCTTCTCCTGAGGATGATAAAGGTGGTCACAATCCCAATTTGCTACTGTGGGGTTAAATATGAGTATTTCCAACGAAGTGTAGCTTTCATATTGGTGTCAACAAATCCATGGATCATGGCTCCGAGCTACACGACACACTGGCATCCACACTACCTGGACCCATTCTCTCTCTCTCTCTCTCTCTCTCTCTCTCTCTCTCTCTCTCTCTCTCTCTCTCTGTGGAAATTATTGGGTTCGGACACCGGACGACGTCCGGAGCCCAATGAAAATGCGCCACATTACTTCCTACTCGATACTGAGCTTGGTATGAGCTCGGTACTATGAAGTACCAAGCAATTCTGAGCTCAGTACTGCTCAGTACTGCTCGGTACTGTGAAGTACCGACGTAAGCTGTGTCCGATGTCGGAACCCAATAATCTCTCTCTCTCTGTACATCTCTCTCTTTCTATCTCTTTCTAGATTTCTCTCCCTCCCTCTCTAAAAGTGCTTGTATACATCTCTGAGGGAATAGAGAGATAAGCAGGAGTGATCCAAATTAGGTGAACGTATCCACTCTATGGATCATAGAAACAGAAAAGAAGAAGGATAAATTAAGAGGACTTCATCATTCCATGAATGGTCATTGACCAGATAAGATATGAAACAAATTAAAACCATTGGCATATAAATCCAATGTGATCTCCATTAAAATATAATTTAAGTACAACCAAGCGTTAAAAAATTGAGCCTAACGTTAAAAAGGAAAATAATAAAATAAAATAAAGACAACATGATTGATCAAAAGTTGAGGAAAAATAACTATTCGCACAATATTAATTAGAAAGAATGAATAATGAAAATCTTAACTATCAAATATTTTTTAGATAAAGTCCTGTTGCAGATATTTTTATTAATTATAAAGAAAAAATAATACTAGTTATACATTTTTTAGTATAAGACTAACTCATAAAAGCTTCGGTTGAAATAATTTTTTTACTTCATAATGCAGTAATAAATCGAAATGCAGAAACTCGTCTCCAATTGAACTCCATTTTCTAACATCAAAAAAAGAATCTTCCTAATATATTCTTTCCCATACTTTTTTTATATATTTTTAATCTTATATTTATATTTTAAAAAGACATATAGCTGGTGAACAATGCGGCTTCAATATTAGCGTCACACTGTTCACTGGCAAGTAAATAGCGAAAAGTTTGAGGTTCGGCTAGAGCGACAGAATCACACCATACACATGTTTGACGTTATACTGGAGAAGGACTAAACCCTAATTTTTCAATAGAAATGTTTATAAAATTATAAACTCGATAATTATCTGATATTATATGTATTATATTACATGGAATGATTTACAAGATATGCAAGAAAAAAAAATGGTGATGCTGCTTGAAGATTCTTCTGTGTTCATACTGTGCACTGAACTGCATCAGTGTTGACCCAATTGCTTGCTTTACCGTTTGCTAAATTCAAATGAGAAGAGAGAAGCAAAAAAAGAGAGGCTGAAACAGTAGGAAGATGAATAACTTGGAGGATCTCGAGGAAAAAGTTGCAGATTTTGGATTATACTGATGGAGGCATGCAGATCTATGGGATAGATATTTCTTATATAAGACCCATAGGACATGGTTACAAAAGCTGTAGGACAAAAGAGTTATTTTTTACTGAGAGGGAAATCCGATCCAAAGCCCAAGAGAAGTATTATTGAGATCAATTCTTGATCCTGTCCCTATGGCCTGCTCATGCATTTAATAATTTTGGCAATATTAAGGAAGTGGGAAGAGAGAGAGAGAGAGAGAGAGAGAGAGAGAGAGAGAGCTAACATGCAGACCAATGAAAACATATCTGCATCACCAAATTGCAATATTCCTCTGGAATTTTTTTCATCTTTTATGCATCAACAAAAATGATCTTGGTTGGGAGAAAATCTTGATGCATATTTTATTTAAAAAATTTCAAAATTAACTTTGGAGTCATCTAAGCTACAATTTTAGCAAACTTATTATTCGATGGAATGCCTCGGCGAGGCGAGCCCAACAACACTAGAATCAGTCCGATCCGAGCCCAAATGAGCTCAAATCAATATATTGAAGCATTTATGGTAGCTTCATAATATTTATTTGGGTGATCAAATGATATTCAAATATAGTATGTTTATAGTCGAATCGAGTGACCTGACGAGAATACAACAAACATAAGATTGCTTAATTGTGACATCATTGAGACACTTAAATGCTAAAGAAACACTATATGATCGATGAGATCAGTATGGATCTTCTGATGGAGCACTTCGAATTGACCCTGAATTTTCTTCATATTTACGAAGCATATCACTCTAAATTTATAAATAGGCCCCCATTTCCACATGAAAGGGGCTTGAACTTGGAGGGCTTGGACCTTGGGCTAGATAATAAAGAATGCTCTAAGGCATGAATATTAGAGCATCACCGTAGACGAACCCTCGCCATCGAGCTGTCTCCACCGATCTTTCACCAGCCAATCTTCCTCGGGCTTCCACTAGGCTACCACTGCCATAGGACCTCAGCCATGTTGTCGCTGCCAGAATTCTACTCGACAATCGTCGTTGAATTTACCTCCGTCTGATAGCCACCGTTGGGACTTTTCCCGACTATAGTTTCTTTGACCTCCATCGTTTGTCGACCATGGTCTTTATGACCTTCGTCCCCCGTCGACTATGATCACTCTAACCTCTATTCTTCACCAACTACGTACTACCCCTTCAACCTCCATTTCTAGACTACGATCCCATCGATTATAGTGGCCCACCTACTACGACCCCTCCAACCACCGCTGCACAACAATGCTAGCTCCCTCCGTCGCCTTTCGATAATGGTCCCTTCGACCTCCATCGTTTGTCAAGTATGATTCCTCTTACCTCTGACACCTCAAACCAATCCCATCGACCTCTATTTCCCGACAATATTCCCTTAGACCTCCTTGCCCGACTGCAGTCCCTTCGATCCCAATCGCCTGCCAACTATGGTCCATGTGACAACAATAACACACATACTACGGAACCTCTGACCAACGTCGCTTGAAAACAACCCCTTCGACCTCTCTATTTGTTGACTCAATCTATTTTACTCTGTCACTATTGAATACAATCCTTCGACCTCTATTACTCAACTACAGTCCATTCAACCAAAGTCACTTTCTGACTATGATCTCTTATACAATCATCACACAACTATAGTCCCTCTGACCTCCATTGTATGTCGACTATGGTTCTTCTGACCATCTTTTCCTGACAACTCTATCCTTCTAATCTTTTTTACCCATCGACTACACTCCCTCTGACCACTATTATATGACACTGGTGCCTTCAAATCCTATCACCTGGCTGCAGTCTCTTCGACCTCCTTGTCCAAGTACTGTCAGTTAGACCACAGTCATCCATCGACACTATAAAAAAAATAGTAATTTTTGGTAAATGTTTTTGGCATAATATTGTTCGTTGGAAGCTTATTTCCTAATTAATTTATACCTTTCCGGTGGATTTCGATAAAGATTTCCATTAGTGAAGGCTCTATTTCCCTGCTCCGTCCCTTACTATGCAAATTTATATGAAATAAGCTTTATAAGTCTATTTTCACACAAAATGGAGCTACAGTTTGCCCTTTTGTCCTGATCGTCACCATTCACCATTCTCAGACAGATTTGACTCTGTTCATGGATGCATTCCCCATGGAGTCCATGATTCCTCTATATATAGTTTTTACTCATCATCAGAGACATGTTTTGGAAGGTTCCAATCTTATTTTACATTTTCAGAAGTTTTAAGAAATATTCTTCTTCCTGTTGTTGGTTCATGCTAGTTCTTTACGCAATTACCAACATACTTCCTCTAGTTCAACACCTAATAACTCTTTAAGGATTTTGAAGTGGAAACTTTAAAAGAAGAATTTCTTATGTATTTTGAAACTTGGGCATTGAGTGTGAAGTACATTTGCTCTAACTATTATTATATTGCTTTGTTATATTTATCAACTGGTTTAGAGAATTTGCTATGTAAACCTATTAAAATTGTATTAAATAGATTTTATAGTGGATTTTTCATCATGAATAAAAATAATGTGTTCAATTCATTTGGTATGATTAGTTACAGTAATGTGTTATGTCAATTTTTGTGGCACACAGTATATTATTAAACTTAATAAATTAGTTTATATATATATATATATATATATATATATATATATATAGTTAAACCTAACAAAACTGTTTACTAACATTGTATAAATATTATTGAAAAATTCAAATATACCTTGGGGCCTAATTCTTTGGGGCATAAATGAGGTATATAATGATGTAAATGATGTCAATTACACATCTAAATGAGTTTATAGTGATGATAAGGTATGTATTGGTTTTGATGAAAGCATAGCATATCGAAAACATTGAGCCTAACAATACAACCACATATGCAGTGATTGAAACCTCTTAACTAATTTCTTTTATTTTATTAATAATTGACCTTAATTATAACCCAATATTTTCAAGTAGGACTTTATAGCTTACACCTGATATGGATATTTGAAATCAAAGAAGAAAAATATATAATCAACTATTATTTGGACACATGACATTAGTAGATGAATTCATCAACAGAGTAAATTTTGTCATAAAGGCAGCATGCCAACTATCTTCCTTCATATAAGATGGGAGGTTTTATTATCATTATTTAAAGAATAAAAAACAAGTGGACCTAACGCTGGACAAGGTTACTATTGATTTATATCGTAGAGGATTCATGCCTGAATATTAGTTTTGAACTTCACATGGTGAGTATGAGCCACATTTCAACTCTCAATATTGTCCGTAAACATGTTCAAACATAATTGAAGAAGAAAAAACTAGGACATGCCATGATTTAATTTATGATGCAATTTGGCCATAATTTTGATGTTATATAAAAGAGTCATCAAATATGGGATGAAATTCGGAGAAAATTTGATGCTCCATATGTATCATAAAAGAAAATACCTTAAGAGGTTCGATCATGTGTTTCTAAGAGTTTAAGGTTAGTAATCAATGGTAACCGTAATATATATGCATTTTAATTAGTCTAATAAATATTTTATATGTTGTAATGTCAATATGCAAAGAGATTTTGTCTTGTTACCTTAGCATAATGTAAAGATTATAAAGAAGTTTGAAAAGCATATATATACTTTCCTGTGAGACATTTTTACATATATTAGGAAGTCAAGCGAGAGACCAATTTGGATCAGTGAGAGTGTGTGAGATGGCTTGAAAAGAACTTCAGCCAACTAAGACTATAGTAGGAGGAGGGATCATAATAAGCTAAATAGAGCTTCAGACTTTAGGGGCAAGGGTAGTTCCCTCTGTACTGGTACGTGGCCCAGTTTCACACACTAAGCATAGACGATGATTGACAAGAATTTTGCATATAATTCTTATGATATCATATTTAAATGATTTGTTTAACTATGAATACTAATCAAGTATATTGCAAAAGAAATATTGGGTAAGATACTCATTGCTATTAAGTTGCACGTACATTCGCATCCATTAATTAACACTATGTACTTTATGAGTTTCAAAGTTTTGAATATTAATATTTTAAGTGACATAGACTCAATATTTATATTTATTTTATATTTTCAAGGAGGAGTACACACGGCTTTGAGAGATCTAGGCTTTAACTAGTGAGGGATCATCTAAGGGATCAACAGATTTTTTCGACTATAGCATATGGCCACATATTATATGAAAATTGTAGAAGAGTGGAGTTTTTGGATTAGGCTCACAGGCATATGCTTTCAAGGGACAGACCTCTAGTTCATTAGGCTTCTATCTAGCGGCTAGAAGGAATTAGTTAGAAAATAAGTGGTTCCGATGGATTTTTGAAAGTGTAAAATCATAAGCGAATATGCAAATACAGCAAAGCCTTGTACTGGATGAGCTGCACATAATTATAGAGCAATTCCACAACAAACATATATAGCTCCTGAGGAGAGTAAGGAGATGGAGTCATAGTAGAATATTGTTTGTTGTATTTTTTGTTGACTATTGTAATGTTTAATAACTATTGGCTTATTGTAGAATAATTGACTTTTGCTTCTACATTACCTTGTTCTAACATTGCATAATGAAGTTTAAAAGATGTTATTCTAGGAATGTTTAAATATTTAACCAAACTTAGCTCTTTTATATATTTTATATTTATTTTATGAATTATTGTAGAATAATTAGTAGGACAAGGTGTTTTATGTTTTTTGTTACAGGTTTCCGATGATTTTATGACAATTTTTTTGCCAAAAATTTGATACAATGAATTCTAGGTGAAAAAACCTGTGGAATTTTCTATCAGTATTATAGGCATATTACTAGCAAAATTTTTTGCCTGTAATTCTAGCAAAATTTTTTTGTCACTAAACAACCAAAGTTTGTCGTATCTTTCCTCAGAGATCCATAAAAAATCTATCATAAATCTATTGGTATAATGTTTTACAGAATAATTATTGCAATGGCTTTTTTTACCCTAATTTTACTAATGATAGATATTCTGCCAGAAACATGTCTGATCATACTCTATTTTTTAGTGACAATGTTAATCTTTTTTTATGTATAATTCCACTAGAAATAACAAGAATTCTTGTAGTGTGGCCCCTTTGACCACCGTCGCACCATAATGATCCCTCTAACCTTCATCGTCTGGCGACTATGATCCTTCTAACATTCTTTGCTAACATTGATCCCATTGATCTCTGTCACCCGACTATGGTCCCTATAACCTCAATAGCTTGACTACATTCCCTCTAACATCCATTTTTTTACTATGGTTCCTCCTTCCTTAGTCTCCTGTCAACTACAATCCTTAGACCACTATCGCTCGACTATGATTCTTCTAACCTCCGTCCCATACCATTTTCCTTTTGACCTTTGTTACTCGCCGAGTATGGATCTTAGTCCACAATTGCCTTCTTACTAAAATCCTTAAACCACTCTTACCCAAATACAGTCGCCCCAACCTTCACATTCATATAATATGGTACTTATACCACCATTATCCAACTAAGATGCTTTTTACCTTTGTTACAAGCCTTGGTCTGTTTGACCTACGTCACCCATTAATTACAGTCTCTCTAACTTTTTTACCTATCGATTACAATCCCTCTAAATTCCATTGCCTGATTATGATCCCTCCAACATCCGTCTCTTGACTATGGTCCCTTCGACTATAATCAATAATTAACTATGATTCTTAGGCCATTAATGCCCACTGATTATGATCCCTGGACCACAAATATTCGACTAATGTCCTTCTAACCTTAATTTCCCTATTACGATCCCTTCAACCTCTGTCGCTTGATAATGGTCTCTCTGATTCCATCACTCAACTATAATCTCTTTGACATCTATCACATGACAATGGTCTAACTATAATTACCCTACTATTGTCCCTCATACCTTTATTGCCTGACTATTATCCCTCCGATCTTTATTGCCCAACTATGGTTCCCCTAACCTCCACCGCCCAACTATGGTTGCCAGATTGTCGTCACTTGATTATGGTCATACCAACCAAATGAATAGCCCAATATTCTCTTTAGAATAGCTCTTATGTCATTGGATTCTTCCAACTCTAACTATATAATGTGCTCTATACAATGTATATTTTCTACATTATATTAACACATTCTCCAAAGGAAATGTATCATTTTTAGTCAATGATAAATACTAGCATAATCATTTCAATCGGGCAAGGCTAAGGTAATTTTTTCACTTTTAAGATTTTCCACATATAAATGTTGGTGTCTCGTATGATTCTTAAACCCATTATATATATATATATATATATATATATATATATATATATATATATATATATATATATATATATATATATATATATATATATATATATATATATATATATATATATATATATATATATATATATATATATATATATATATATATATATATATATATATATGTTGGATCTTTGTTCAAAACTTAGACACTAAACTTTTCATCTCTCTTTCATCATGAATGTTTCAGCCTGCCAAATAGTTTGGTGCCATTTATGGGAAAAGATTCTTAGCTGGGGGGGGGGGGGGGGGGGGGGGAACCTTTGTTATAACCTTAAAAGGTCATACTCAACAATGTCCTCAGCATGCTTTTAACAAGGTAGTTCATTTACCATAAATCATTATCAAGTTTGCAAGAAGTATTTTAATATTGAGGGTAACCTCTTTACAATACCAAACAACCAGTTCTATCTCCTAACTATCACCCATTACTACATCAATTTTATGGGAAATAGATTTAGATTGGGGATAACCTTGGTTGCAACCTCAACACAATTATGGCAAAGCTAGTTCATCTAATATTATCAACATCCAATATAATATTTTTGGAAACCATCTTTTATAAAACCTCAAATAACAAAAAGATTTCAAGTGAATGCCAAATTCAAAATAGTCCCTAATTAAACTTTAACTAATTGGTCAAAGTCATAGTCTCAACCTCAAAAAAACCATAATAGTCTAAAGACAGACCAATCTTCAATTTCTATTTGGGACAGACACGACATTCACCCCCTCCCAACTAAGGTATAATTGATCTTAGGAGATTCGATTCAACCTCTTCCACATAAGTTAACATCATCAAGAAATGCTCTAACAAATAATATTGAATAGGTCAAATATCCTTGGTGGATTTCTCATCGTCTTCTACATAGGATAAATACTCTAACAAAGAATCTCAGATAGGTTAAATATCGTTATTGAATTTCTCCTAAATTCTTTAATACAGGTTAAAAGTCATCAAGTAATATTTTGACAAAAAATCTTGAATAGATCAAACATCTTTGTTGGATTCCTCCTAACAATATCTTCCACACAGGTTAACATCATCAAATAACGCTATGACAAATAATCCCATATAGCTCAAACATCTTTGGTTTATTTATCTCAACCTCTTTTACATATGTAAATATTATAAAATAATGCTCTAATAAATAATCTCGAATAGGTCAAATGGATTCTCTTGATCTCTTTCATATTAATTAACATCATCGAGCAACACTTTTATAAGTAATCTCGGATAAGTCCAATATCCTTGTTAGATTTCTCCATATCTCTTATATAGAGGTTAATAACTTTAAGTAATATTTTGACAAATAATTATGGATAAATTAAAAGTCCTTACTGGATTCCTTCCATCAAATTCTTTCATATATGTTAATTTCATGAAGTAACACTCATCTATGATTTATTTCTCTTAACATCTTCCACATAGTTTAA
Source organism: Dendrobium huoshanense (assembly GCA_016618105.1). Taxonomy (NCBI): domain Eukaryota; kingdom Viridiplantae; phylum Streptophyta; class Magnoliopsida; order Asparagales; family Orchidaceae; genus Dendrobium; species Dendrobium huoshanense. Next base: position 7,083,268 of record CM028351.1, read on the forward strand.
TGTCATCAAGCAATGCTTTGAAAAATAATCTTAGATAAGTTAACATCCTTGGTAGGTTCTTTTGATTTTTTTTCACATAGTTTAACATTAGGAACAACACTCTGACAAACAACCACAAATAGGTCTAGCATCCTTATTGGATTTCTTTCTATCTCTTCCATATAAGTTAACATCGTTAAGTAATATTTTGATAAAAACCTTTGACAGGTCAAACATATTTGCTAGATTCCTTCCATCAATCTCTTCTATATATGTTAAAATCATTGAGCAATACTCTAACAAACAACTTATGATAGGTCAAAAATTTTTGGTAGATTTCTTTTGAACACTTTCATACAAGTTAACTTCATCAAGAAATACTCTCGCAAATAACCTTGAATAAGTTATACATCATCACTATTTTTTTTTACTCCTTTATAAAATTTAACACCATAATGCCATGCTTTAACAAATAACCTCAAACAGGTCAAATATGCTCAATGAATTTCTCGCAACATTTTATACACCCATCAACACTTTAATGTATATCTTCAAACACCTTCTTTAAGTAAAGATCAGAGCATCATTGCCATCAAGCACTCTATCAATTGGAAACATCAATGTGTCAATCAGTATATATGGATGCCTTCTACATTCAATTGAATGTAATATGTTCATCTCCAACATTGGTGCTTTTCTTGAGTACTACAATTGTTGGCTCTTTACCTCTCAAATACCATCATCATCTGCCCTTTACCTGATGATGGTCATCTTTAGCCCTTTGCCCTACTTCCACTGTCGATAAAACCCCATGGTTATCTACATTAGAGATCTGGCCTTTGATAATCATATATGATCTTTAAACTCTTATTAAATAGTAATTCCCTATTATTATGGGGAAGAATTAGAGCTTGTAAATGGGGACCTAGCCTTTGCTATCACACACAATCTTTAAACTCTTTCTAGACAGTTTTTCCCTCCTATGGTGGAGAATTGGAGCCTATGTAAGAGGACCAAGTCTTTACTATCCCCGATGAACTTTGTACTCTTGTTGGATAGTTATTCCATTTTTTATGGGAGAAAGCTAGATCTTGTGTAAGAGGGCCAAGTCTTTGATCATCATTGATGACATTTAGACTCATGTCAGACAGTTGTTCTCTCCTTTTATGGAAGAAAATTGAAGCCTGAGTAAGAGGACCAAGCCTTTGATCATCCATGACTGTCTTAGACTCTTCTCTGATAGTTGTTCTCTTCTTTTATGGGGGAGAACTAGAACCTACGTAAGAGGATTGTGCTCTTTTCCCCACCCCTAAGGGTGGTATTTATAGATCCAAGAGAAAGAAATTTTGGAAATTATTTTTTTCTATTTTTGTTTTATAAAAATTATCAAATTATTGAAACTTTTAAACTTTTAAATTAAAAATTTCATTTGTTTGAATAAATAAAAAAATTGATACACTTAAAAATTTTAATTCAATTATTTTCTTCCCTAAAAATTGTCATATTTCAACAATTTCATATAAGAAAATAATTTAAAAAAATTAATTAATTAAAAAAATATTTTTGAAAGGCATTATTGTGCCACTATTATAACAGCTCAAACTCTCAACTATCAAGATATTGTCCGCTTTAGCCTAAGGGCTTAACGACTTCATCTTATTGGTGTAAATTCTCAAGAAATAGCCCAAACTTTAACAATCAAGATTTTATCCACTTTGTCCTAAAGGCCTCATGATTTTATCGTATTTGTGTAACTTTCTATGAGGTCACCCATCCCAGGGGTTTTTTAGGACAAGCATGCTTAACTATGAAGTTTCTTAATGAAATTCTGACTATTTTACCAAAAGATTTGTTGATAACTAAGAGTTTAGCTTTTTTTACTTAAGGGACTTCACACATACATACAAGTGACCTGTCGACTGGCTGGTAAGCCAGCTTGGCTTCCAAATTATCTTTGGGCCTAATTTTCAGCCTAAACAATCATATTAGGGCATTTTTTAAGTTTCAAAAAATATTTTTTGATATTCCAAACTCAATTTTGATTTTTTTAGGCCTAACAAGGCCTCTACAATCAATCTCAAGGAATTTTAAAAATTTTAATGCAAAATATTCTGACATCTCATTCTACTGCTCTAATTATAATCAAATTCTACTTTTAACCATTGTTCTGATACTAATTTTTTCATGCCTCAAGATCTTATATGAAAGAATCTCATCTCTTTTCTTTTTAATTTTCATGTTCACTATTTTTAATTCATATTATTATCCATTTTTAATTAGCAATCAATACTAATTTATAACCAGATCATTATCCACTAGAGCTAACAAATTGTATTTGGAAAAAATGTAAACAACATATAACATAATTTTATTATTATTATTGATATTTTAATCCTGATTTAGAAGTCAAAAGTTTAAAATAGTATATACAATAGTCACAATAGACTACAAAAGGATATATAAAATAAAAGAGCTGGAAATAGAACTAGACGAGCATCAATGTTTGGCTTCACACTACAGTCTCCTTACCTTTTCCTAAAATGAAATAAGATCTAGTAATGAGCATAAAAGCTCAATAAATAACTAAAATCTTAAAATTAAAATTAATGCACAAAAAGACATATATATATATATATATATATATATATATATATATATATATATATATATATATATATGGCAGCTCTGGCGATTTAGGGTTTCTCACATTCTCCTTCGTTTTCGCCTGTTTCGGAGCGGATTTCTTCTACTTTTCATTGATTTGTCTATTTTCTGGTGCGTTGTGGAAGCTCCTTGGTTTTTTGCCCTGTGTGGGCTTGGTTCTGATGGCTGCTTCACTGCCCCCAAATCCTTGGGGGTCTGTTGGTGGTGACAAGCAGATTCTGAACAAAGGTTTCTTCAATCTGGAGGTGGGAGAGACTTTGCCTTCCAAATCGAGTTCGTTTAAGGACGTTCTTGCTGGTTCAAATAATACCCTTCCTATCTTATCCCAATCTACGTTTAATGGTGTTCCGGCCGTTCTTTTAACTGATGAAGATGTGCTTAAGCAGGCTTCTCCTTTCCAGTTCACTTTGGTCGGTAAATTTGGTCTCAACAGACCCAATCTTGACTCTATTTGTAGTTTTTTCACTAACTTTAAACTGTCGGGATTTTTTTTTATCGGGTTGTTGAACTCTAGGCATGTAGCCATTCAACTTTCTAACGATCTTGATTACAGTAGGATTTTTGCTCGTAGATCTTACTTTTTTTTTAATTGTCAAATGCGCATTTTAAAATGGATGCCATTTTTTGATATTAAGGAAGAATCACCCATAGTTCCTATTTGGATTTCTTTCCCTAATCTCCGATTACACTTTTTTAATCAAAAGATTTTACATGCTTTGGGATCTATTTTCAGGAGACCCCTTCAAACTGATCAAGCTACTGCTTCACGCACAAGGCCTTCTGTGGCCAGGATTTTAGTTGAAGTCGATATTACAAAAAAACATTCGAAGGATATATGGTTTGGATCGAAAGCATACGGCTATATGCAAAATGTTGAATTTGAAAAAGTCCCTGAATTTTGTTCTCATTGCAAAATGCACGGTCATGCTCCCACGGATTGTTTTAAACTTCATCCCGAACTCAAAATATCTACCTCTCAGGCTGATGGTAAGCATGGATCCACCGATCAAATTTATGTGCCTACCGAGAAGTTAATCCAGTCTGATCTGGTGGAACTGCTTCCATCATCTGACAAAACGGAAGTTGAAATTGATGCTTCTCAAGTTAATTTGCAATTTCCTAATGTTGATACTATTACTGAGAAAGAGAATCATGAAATTGTAAGAAAAAACCATGAGGATGCTGATCCTAAAATATTTATTTCTGTAGAATCTATGCTAAAAGAGATTGATAACAATGCTAATGTTCATTCTGATTTACTTCCTAAGGTTATTGTAGGAAATAATCCTATCTCTACTTCTAAGGATGTTGCGAACAGAGAGGATGAAGAAATTGGTGAAGATAGCTATGATGCTCGTGAAGAAGGGGAATTTCTTCCACCTTCTAATGATGAGCATATCGACGACCATTTGGGACAAAATATGGAAAAATCTATGAGTAATAATTTGGACCCTTCTACTTTACCTAATACTGCTAATATTTCTAATAACAAAAATGTCGTGGCCTCTTCTTCTTCTATTCCTAATTCCTCTAATCTTCAAAACACTTCTGATGATGGTTATTCGAAAGTTGCCAAAAAGAAAGGTAAAAATGCAAAAAAAACTCTCAACCTTCTACCCCACGGTCTACCCGTGCCCAAAATTCTTCCAAATATCTTAATGAGTAAAGCTCTCATTTGAATTGTTAAGGGTATTGGGGGTAAGGACTCTATTGCTAAAGTTAAAAAACTTGTCTAGAATTCACTGTATCATGTTTTTAGTTTTAATTGAGCCTCTTATTGCTTATGATAAAATTGGTAAAACTGCTTCTAAATTAGGCTTCTCTAATTGTGTTGCCAACTGTTCTAACAAGATTTGGATCATGTGGAATAATAATATTAATGTTAACATTATTTCGGATTTACCTCAAATTATCAACTGTGAAATTGAATTTTTCAATTATAAGTGTTATGCCTCTTTCATATATGCTGCTTGTTCTAGATGGAATCATTTTCCTCTTTGGGATCAAATCCATCAATTTGCTAGTAATGTTAACGGTCCTTGGTGCATTGGAGGAGATTTTAATATTATCTTTAATGCCTTGGAAAGAAGAGGAGGTAATTTGCCTAATTCTGCTGCTATGGAAGATTTCAATTCTGTTATTACTGATTGCTATTTGAATGATATTGGCTTTAGTGGTAGTCTTTTTACTTGGAATCGTTCCAAGATTTGGCAGGGGCTTGATAGATTCCTTTTCAATAATGAATGGCTTTCTGCTTTCTCCATGACTTCTATTGAGCATCTTAGTAAAACTTTGTCTGATCATTGTCCTTTGCTGCTTAATATTAATGCTAATAAAAATATTGGTACTGCTACCTTTATATTCCAAAATATGTGGCTCACTCATGATGATTTCAAAAATGTTATTAATACTAATTGGAACGCTCCTATTTTTCCTAACAATGATATCAAGGGTATGCTTAGACTTTGGTCTAAACTTAGTAGATTAAAACATGTTTTAAATTGGTGGAATAAAAACGTTTTTAAAAATGTCTTTACGAATATTAAGGTTGCTGAGTTGAATGTTCAAGAGCTTGAGAATAACTATATGACTCAGCCCTCTAATGATAATTTGAATCTTCTTAACTGTGCTAAAGATTCTCTTGTCCTTCTTCAGGATCAAGAGGAAATTTTCCGGAAATAAAAAGCCAACTTTAAATTTACTGTTGAAGGTGATAAGAATACCAAATTTTTTCATGCCATGGCTAATCGCAATAGATCTAAGAATTATATTCATAAAATTTTCAATAGTGATGGGTCTACTATTGACACCGAGGAACTTATTTGCAAGTCTGAGGTGGAACATTTTAAGAATAGTTTCAATGATCAATTCACCAATAGTTCTTTGGTTAATCCTCATATCATTCCTAATATTATTATTGATAGTGATAATAATTTGCTCTGACTTATTCCTTCTGAAGCTGATATTTTAAATGTTGTTAATGATTTAAACGGAGATTCCATAGCTGGTCCGGATGGCTACACCACTAAATTCTTTCAAAATTGTTGGGAGATTATTAAAGATGATATTATTGAAGCGGTTAAGGATTTTTTCCAAGGGTCTCCCTGTCTGAAATACTTTACTTCTACCAATATTGTGCTCATTCCTAAAATTAATGGGGCTAATAGATGGAATGGTTTTAGACCTATAAGTCTTTGCTCTTTTTTCAATAAGCTTATTTCCAAGATTATTTCCAAAAGATTGGAAAATATTCTTCCTAGACTTATTTCGAGTAATCAAACTAGATTTGTGAAAGGTAGAAGCATATTTGACAATGTTTTGCTAACCCAAGAGCTTGCGCATGATATTAATACTAAAGTGAAAGGTGGTAATATTATTTTAAAGTTGGATATTTCTAAATCTTATGATTACCTTAACTGGAATTTTCTTTTTAAGATTCTCTCTTTATTTGGCTTTAGTGAAATTTTCATTAAGCTCATTCAGAATAGTATTGATAATTGTTACTTTTCTATTTTGATTAATGGTAGGAATCATGGCTTCTTCAAGTCTTCCAAAGGATTAAGACAAGGGGATAATATTTCCCCGACCCTATTTATTATTGCTATGGAATACTTGTCTAGGAGTATTGAAGATTTATTCTTTCGTAATCCTACTCTTTTATTTCGTACTACTAGAGGCATTCCCATTACCCATCTTAGTTTTGCTGATGTTTTCATTCTATTTTCTAATGGTTCTATTAATAATATTTCTTCTTTACGTAATTTTCTTTTGCAATTTCATTCTGTTAGCGGTTTGGCCATTAACAAGGACAAAAGCAGTTTTATTGCTGGGAAATCTATCAATAACGAGAGGATTTTAGCTATTCAAAGAATTTGTGGGTTTCAATCTAAAACTTTTTCCATTAAGTACTTGGGCACTCCTATTTATAAAGGTAGAAAGAAGAATCATCTGTTTGAAGATATTTTTACTTGTTTTAAAAAAAATTAAATAATTGGTCTTCTAATTTTTTGTCTTATGGTGGTAGATTAACTCTCATTAAATCGGTTCTTAATTCAATTCCTATATACTTACTTCATACTTTGCAACCGACTGCTACTATTTGCCGTAGAATTGAGAGAATGACAAATAAATTTTTTTGGAGTTCTAAGTTTAATAGTAATGGTATTCGTTGGGATTCTTGGAATAATATGTGTGACATTTACAATGAAGGTGGTTTAGGCTGCAAAAACATTCCTGATATGGCTCAAGCTTTTTCTCATAAACTTTGGTTTTCTTTTAGAACTAATGTGAGTTTATGGGCTCGTTACATGAATGCTAAATATTGCAAAGATTCTCAACCTCTTCTTAGCATCTGTAAACCTACGGATTCTTCTACTTGGAGAAGGCTTTGTAAAATTAAGTGGTCAGCTGAACAGTTTATTGATTGGGGTATTGGCAAAGGTAATGTTTTCTTTTGGCAAGACAACTGGATGGGTCCTTGTTCTATCGATAATTACTTTAACACTGCTTCTGTGGAGAATATCAAGGTCTCTAACTTTTTTATTAACGGGACTTGGAATATTTCTAAACTTTTGGAAGTTTTACCCTCCTTTTTTGTTGGCATCATTCGACAGATCCCTTTAGATCTAACTACTAAGGATAAAAATCTTTTTTCCTTGTCCGCTTATGGTCTTTTCCAAATGAATAAGGTTTGGGAAACTTTTAGGTTTAATTATAATTACTCCCTTCTTTTTTCTTCTTTATGGCATAATAGTATTCCTGTTTCTTACTCTATTTTAGCGTTGAGATGTCTTAAGGGGTTTATTCCTGTTGATACTTTAATTATAAAAAAAAAGCTTTTATTTTCCTTCTAAGTGTCAATGTTGTGCTAATATTGAAAGTGTTAATCATCTTTTTGTTAATGGGAATATTGCGAAAAAGGTTTGGCACCACTACTTTGAATTGGCTAATCTGTTTCAGGTGGGTAACTATTCTGACCTTCCTTCTCTTTTAAGTCAGTGGATGATTAACTCTAAAGGTCATATTTTAAATCTTATACCTATTCTTATTTTATGGTTCCTCTGGAAATCGAGAAATGAATCCAAGCATGGTAATATTAAGATGGAGGCTTCGAGTATTATTTCTAATATTAACCATAAAATTGTGCATTTGTCTTCTTGCAATTTGATTTCTTTTAAGAACTGTAAAAATGCTAGAAAGTTAGCTGATCTCCTTGGTATTAATTTGAGTAAGAATTCTATTAATAGTTGTACCATATTGGTTATTTGGAGGAAGCCTTATTTTCCCTATGTTAAATTGAATACGGATGGTTCGGTTAGGGACTCTTTATCTGGCACTGGTTGTATCATTCGGGATCAAAATGGTAATGTGCTATCTGCTTTTGCTAGTCTGTTGCATTATTGCTCTGTCCTTACTGCTGAACTTATTGGTCTTGCTATGGGCATTGACAAGTGTATCAATATGGGTTTTTATTATGTCTGGATTGAAGTGGATGCGGATCTTGTAGTCCAAATTATTAATAATAAAATTCAAGGTAACTCTCAGAACTTTTACTTGATTAGGAAAATTAAAAAGTCTATTTCCACTATTAATTTTAATATCTCTCATATTTACCGTGAAGTGAATGCCTGTGCTGACTGGTTGGCTAATCTCGGTTGTCAGCTAGATAGCTTTCAAGACATTTGTATTTCTAACTTAAATCCTATTTTGAAAGGTATGGTAACATTGGATAAAACTGCACTTTCTTATATTAGACATGTTTAAGTATTGTGTTCTCACATCCTGTTTTGATTATATTTTGGATTTGGCCGATTTATTTATCTAGGTTGCTGCTGTTATGGGTTGGAACTCTTTACTTAACGTGATATCCACTTTAACTAGCTGTTCTTGCGACTTGCTGTTCAATTACTATATATTATTTCATATTATTAGTAATCAGTTGAGATATTGTGGGATCCCATATGGTTTCTATCTTTGCAGTAAAGTTGATAGTAACTAGTTTCATGATATCACTGTTAGGAATATGAATTCTGTTACCTTGATAAATTTGCTTCCTAACATTGTTGTTTCCTGCTGTTTATCGTTGCCTGTTGGGCTCTTTCTGGTTGATATCTGGTTCTGTATGCCTTTGCTGGTAGTGTCAAGACTGAATATGCTGGGTATTGATGAGTGTCTGCAGAACTTTGTTATTACTCCAGCTAAGTTGTTTTTTCCTTGGGCTATAGTACGTTAATTATAGTGTTATGTTTTATTAAGGTTTCTATTATCAATCATTCTACTAATGTCAAGATGTCGATTCTGGGAAATACGATGTATTTGAGTGATATGAATGCCACTATTACATTAAGCCTGGGCTGGTATTTTAATTTTTTCTGGCATTTTAAGATTGATGTTAAGTTCGTCGGGCTGGGGAGGCGTTTCAGCTGGCTGATTTCCTTAAGATTAAATTCGATGTGGAAACTGGTTACCTACTTAGTTAATCTGCTTGGATAGGAATAATTTTCTGCTGACCGTTCTTTACCCTAAAATTCTATTTGATTTTAATATCTCTTTTTGGAGTATCTTTTGCAGATTACTCAACTTTAGTGGCTTTGGGAGCTTTAATGAATACAAGGTTCTTTTCTTTCCCTTTTCGCAGTTATTTTCCTTTTCCATTTTGAGTTTTTGCAGGAAGTTCGTGCTGAATGCGATTAATTGGATCTTCCCATCAGTAAATCACATGGATATTGAGGGTATCACGTGTGGTTATATATATATATATATATATATATATATATATATATATATATATATATATATATATATATATATATATATATATATATATATATATATATCATTTTACCAAATTAACCTTATGGTATTTTATATTAATTATTCGACTTTCCAATTCTATACACATATATTATATATTTTATTTTATCTTATCATATTCATATTAGTATCAATATTACATTCCAACACATATCAATCATATTAATCATTTTAACATATATTATATTTCAATATTATCATATTAAATCATAATACATTATTTTAAACCCATTTTCAGCTTACATTTTCCCTACTCATTGCACATAGAAATACTTATACACATATTTAACCAATTAAAAAATAATAATCATATGAAATTATTCAAAATGCTCAAATCTATGACATATCAAAAGTACATGGTGAAAGCTTATAAAATGATAATATAATATACTTTTGACATATTTGAGATAGATAAAATCCATAAAAATCAAAACCATTGAAAAAAAGAGTGAGAGCATAACCACTTACTACGAGTAAAATAATTTTTATAATAGGAATAATGAAAGAAAATGTCCCTAAGGATTTTTAATCTCCTCTCTCTCCTCCCCTTCTTCTTTTCCTTTTCTTCTTGGCCAATCAACGAGAATGAGTGAGGATGTGGGTGGTGGTGAGAGATATTAATAAAAAATATAAAAAAGTATTTTTTAGTGCTTGCACCCAGCACCACTTTGTTATTTGCTAGATACATAATTATTATAGAATAGAGCCTTTAAATGTCATGATAATAATTTTTGGTGAAACTGCCCTATTAAGCACAATGCTGTAGCACTCCAGTTAAGATAAAAATTCAAAATTTTATTTTAAAATTATTTTAATTATTATTAGATTGTTACATACGGTTCCAAGAGAAGGTCAACTTTGACTTCCTAGGAGAATTCATGCATAGTAGTTTCTTGAAATTATAATATTTACTCAAAACATTTTAAATATAGGGAGGCAACCTATACATCGCAAAGAATCCCATTGATTGGGAATGAATCTTGATGTGTTCTTTACTTTGAAAGTTTCAAAATTGAATTTGGGGCCATTTAAACTCAAATTTTATCAAGCTTATAGTGAAATTAAACTTTTGATGAGACGAACTCATTGATATTAAAATTGATCCAATATAAGTCCAAATGGGCTAAAATCAGTAGCTTGAAGCTTATTTGGAAGTTTCATAATATTTATTGGTTCATTAAACTATATTCAAATATAACACGCTATTAGTCAAATCTAGCGGCTTGATGACATAAATCTAACAAGCCTATGATTGCTAAATTCTAACATCACCGAGTTACTTAAATGCTGAACAAATGCTTCATGAATGAGGGGATCAATATCGACCATCCGATGGAGCACTCTTAATTTGCATTTGTTCTTCTCCATATTTATGAAGTATGCCATGCTTATATTCTATAAATAGGCCCCAACTTCATACCTGAAAGGGGCTTTAACTTGAAGGGCTTGGACCTTGGGCTAGATATTAATGAAAACTCTAAGGCATGAATCTCAGAGTGCCACAATCGATGAATCCTCACACCTTGCGGTCATCTCCCAACTTTCATCGGCCGGTCTTCATCGGATGTCCACCCGGCCTTCGCCACCATAGGACCTCATCAATGTCATCACCTCTAGACCTCCACCAGACCATCACCCTTTCATCTCAACCCTATTATGATCAGTTCTACCATAGTTGCCAGCCAACTAAGGTCCCTTCGACTACCATTGCATGATAATGTTACCTTTGACCTCCATCACCAACTTACTATAGTCATTCTAACCTTACGTGAAAATGATCCCTCCTACCTCCAATACCTATTGAAGACAGACCTTCTGACCTTCACACTACATGAAAGTTAACAATTTATGGAAGATTTGTGGCATAATTTGTGACAAAAAATTTCATCTCTCAAATTATGATGACTTTGGGAAAAAAAATTTCATTGAATTATTTATGACAGATTTGCAGCAGAAAATTGTCCACAAATTTGTGACAAATTTTTCATCACAAATCTACCATAAATCCTTCATAAATCAGTTGCAAATCCAACACAAATAGCCCTATCTAAATCAACTGATTGGCCATTTCTTTCATTTGGCAAAATAATTCTTCTACAGGTGATGAGCCCCATATAAGATTGATCACAAATATTTTTCAGGCACAAAAAGAATATCAGTGGAGGATCCAATAGGGGTAGAGGTACTGACCTCTTCACAGAATGCCACTCATTCCTAGCCTAGCCCCACTATAATTATACCTCCTGTAGGGAGTCCTCCATTTTACTTTGCAGCCTCCCTTTTACCAGTACTACCCCCATTATTATCTCAGGGATTCCTTACTACTTATCCCTATGTTCCTCCATTTTACTACCCACCATCCCATCAGCCCTATGCAACTGGACCGTCCTCTTAAATTATTGAAGCACCGACTATAGATGGGCACATGCTGATTCAGCTTGAGAGTGGCACATATGTAAACATGTATATTTTATATTTCATATATATTTGAGAAATAATATTCTTTAACTAGATATTTTGTGTAGGTTTTATCCATCAAAGTAGCCCACGCATAAGATATGAGATATCACACGGAACAGGTTTGATGCTCCATATGTCTTTTGGAAGAAATTCCTAAAGGAGTGCGTGACATGTGATTTAGGGAGTTTAAGGTTAGTAAGTTGTAATATTATTAACATCTTTTTATATTTTATTAAGTTAATAAAGAATTTTTTTAATTTATTGTACACAATGAGATTTCTATTGGTTGCCTAAGTATGGTACTCAAATCAAAACAAATTTTGAGAAATACAGAGTAACTCTCATGTAAAACATATTCACTCCCATTACAAGGAAAGGTGAGTCACCACTTTATATTAGAGAGGGCGTATTGGTAGACTTCAATAATGCTTAGGGCTGCCCATATTTTATAGAGAGGAGGGAGGAGAATAGATAAAACCAAGCTTCTGACATCAGAGGCTTGGGTAGCTCCCTCCATATTGGGGGCTTAGTTCCACACACTGAGCATAGAAGACGATCTGTAAGAATTTGAATATTTCTTATTTATATATTGTAATCTAATTATATTTCAAAAGGAGTTGCTTTTTAGAGAACCAACTATAGTTAAGTTATACAATCACACTCATAAGCATTACGAGGATCAACAGTGGGTAGATGAGTATGAGTGTGAGGAGGGCATATGTAAGTATATATTGATATTACACTTACAGAAAATATTATAAATGATAATTATATGATGATTAATCTTATGCTATATTTTAGAGGATGAGTATACACCTCTTCCACCAACCAATCTATAGCTGGAGAGGGATCCTCTGGCGGTTCCACAGATATTTCTAACTACCGTACTTGGTCGCCAGTATGTGGAATGTAGAAGATACAAATTTATAGATTAGTCTCGTAGGCTTACATGTATGAGGGATAATCCTCTTTTACTACCATCTATTTTGCAAGTAGTCAGGAGAGTTTATATAGCCAATAGGTGGCTAACATGACATTGGAGTTATAAAATGTCTGAAAAACACAAGCTAGCGGATATGAACATTCAGATACTAGAAGAGCTCAAGAGATGAGAGAGCATATTAGAGAAAATCAACTTGGTCCTATATCGACTGAGACGGAGAGCAAGGATAGAGATTTTGCCTAGAGTGTCTGTAAATTTTTTATGCATTTTATTTCTTTTTATTTATAAAAACTATTAAAACTTTAACAACGTTAAAAAAATTGTAGAATTTTATGGAATGTGGTTATTTATTTAAGCTATTGGAATATTACTAATTATTATGGCTTTTTATTATTACATTTAATTATTACTTTTAAACTATTTGAATTTATAATGTTGGAAACTCAATAATAAATAACATGAGCTCTTTTTTTTTTAATTTATGCTACATGTTACTAGAAGATTTGTGATGAAATTTCCTTTGTAAACAATAATACAATGAATTAGTATCATTGTTTGTGATGGAAGTATCCATCACAAATGGCGGCGGCTTTATGACAAATTTTCTATCATGATGTATGATAGATTTTACACCATAATTTGCGGCAAATTTTATATCGCGTATCCGTCGCAAATGTATTCATTGGTACATACTTTTGTGATGCGGGTTTTAAAGGAGGAATCAATTCCATTGCAAATATGATGCAAACCATAATTTATGACAGATTTCTTTTATTTTGTGGTAGATTATTCCACCGAAAAAGTTAAATTTTTAGTAGTGTCATCGTCTACCGACTATGATCCCTCTAGCATCCATCAACCAAACACCTATCACTTTGACATCTGCAACCCGATTACTCCCTCTGACCTCCTTTACCCAAGTAATGTCTCTTTAACCATAATTGCTCATTGACTATGACCCATCTGACTACCATTGTATCTTTGACCTCCATTATCTACTGACTCCATCTCCCATCAATTATCATCATTTTGACCTATGTCCCCCCTATGCATTCCTTTGATATATGTTACCAAACTATAGTCCCTTTACAACAGTCGCCTATTGACTACAATCACTTGAACCACCATCATATAATAATAATCCATCTGACCTCCATTCCTTGTTGACTAAGGTCTTCCTAACCTCCATCACCTGTTGAGTATAGTCCCTTCAATCTCTATCACTTGATTACGGTCCCTTCGACCTCATTGCATGACTGTAATCCCTCGAACCACTATCACATTATTTGGGTTGAAAAGGTATTGAAAGCTTAATATTTTTTTTGGAGAATTTGAAATCAACTTTGAATTTTAATTCTAAAATCATACATCCCATTAGAAATGATATACTACCTTGAGAGGTAGAAATAAGGTTTTAAAATAAGGGTCCATATTTAGAATTGCAAATCTCGCCTTGAATATCATAGCCAAATTTAAGAAGAATGATATATGGCCCCGAAGATAAAGAGGCTTAGGTTAACCCAAATTAACCTATATCATTTGGGTCAGTTTGGGTGAAACTTGGGTTAAGATAGGTGGTGGGATTGATCGGGAAGAAGTATTGGGTCAAGGGGCACGCAATGCAAGTGTTAATTGGGTCTGGTCTGGTCTGAGGTGGAAGTTTCCTCGGGTCAAAGTTGTTTTGACAACTTTAGGCTAGCCTAGAGGTTAAACCAAGTTAACCCAAGGGCTAGGCTGATTAGGGTAGATGCCTTGGGTCTAGGGCAAGCCAATATAAGGGTTAATTTATCTTAGTGAAACTTAGGTTGAGAAATGGCTCAACCCATAGTGGTTTTGACCACTTTGGATTAGCATAACCCAAGTTGACCCATGGTTGGGTCAATTAGGAAAGGTGTGTTGGATCATGGGGGACCCATTTCCAGCATTGGTTTGATTCATTTTAGCTTATAATGGGATTTGGCTCAAGGGAGACCTCTCTTTGGACACTTCGATCAAGACAAATGGCTAGTCCAAGTGATCCCAAGGCTTAGGTCTTCAAGATGGGTCTTTTAGGGACACAATGGGTCACCCTATAGGTTTGAATAGGTTTAGATAAGTCTTGGTCAAAAGGTTTGAGAGGGTGGAAGTCTAAGGGAACTGGTTTGGTCAAATTTGGTTCAATTGGTTAACCAAGTTGACCTAGGGTCAAGTGTTGGGTCCATTGAGTTCAAATTGATCATATGCACTCAATGGAGGTGGTTTCAGATCAGGAGTATGTCATTTGCATGGAAATAGGTGTTTAAATCCTTAAGGGACACTTTGGTCAACCATGTCAAACCAAAGGATAGTTTTGGGTCCAATGTGTTCCTAGTGATATTTAGGATCCATTAAAATAGGTTTTCAGGGTTGAACTATATTGAGTTTTGGGGAAAGGATAAAAACCCCTTTAAAGAATATTTTGGTCATTTTGACCCCTGCTTAATATTGAGTCAAACTGGGTCCACAAAGTATAGGTTATTGGTCAACAAGTCATAAAAAAAGGTCATGAATGTGATTAGAAGGTTTAGAAAGAGTCCCAAGTTCAAATTCCACTGAATGACAAGTCTAGAGACACAACCTATAAATATTTAAATATTTTACAGCCTTTGAAAATCAATTTAGTTCATGGGGGTAGAGACCTCAAATTGAGTTCAAATTTTGTGGGTTGACTTTGGAGACATATTTAAATAATATGCAATTGATAGACCCCACATCGGAGGTCATTTGGGTAGGTTTTAAGGTGGTACAAAAACCACATAAATGGTTTTAGGATCTGGGTCCTTAACCTTGGGATTTAGTTTGGAATCTTGGGTTTGGAATGGATTTTGAACTTTAATGGTTGAGTTTGAATTATCCACATCAATGAAAATCAAATGAATGATTGAAATTGATTGGATAGGATTTGAAAGTAATTGATGGTGGTGTGAGCATTGTAGTCAAATGATTGGAGTAGAGATTAAATTGAAGTGTGGAACTGGATTTGATGAGTAGACTTAGATTTGGTTTTTACTGGGACATATATGATTGAAAAGTGGACATCTTCCAATCATTAGATCATCAGAAAGAAACCTAAGCAGGTCCTACTAAACTCATAAAGAAATGAGTTCAACACGCATGAAAATAATCCCTCTAGCCTCCATCCTTTATCCATATGGCCCTTTCAACCTCTACTGTGTGCTAACTACGACCCCTCTGACCTCCTTAACCCAACACTGATTCCTTTGATCTCTTTCTCCTAACTATAGTCCCTCCTACCTCCATTGCTCAAATATGGTCCCTCCAACCTCAATCGTCAACCTACTACAGTGCTCACACCACCATCACTCGACTTCAATCTCTTTAACCTCAATCACTTGCCACGGCTCTTTTGACCTTCATCACCCATCAACTATGATCCCTCCAATATCCATCACTGGTTGACTATGGTCTTCAGACCATCATCACCTAACTATGGCCCTTCGACCATAGTTGTCCGTCGACTATAGTCCTTAGGTCATAGTTGTACAATAATTATAATCATCAGATCACCATCACTCGCTTATGATCCATCCAACCTTCGTCACCCTACTACGATCCCCCCTCTCCCGACCTCTATCGCTTGCCTACTACGATCCTTAGACCATCTTCACCCAACTACGATCCTTCTGACTTCTGTACCCCAACAAAATCCTTCTAACCTTTATCACCCACTAACTATAGTCCTTTTGACCTCAGTCATCCGACTACGATCCATAGTGCATCATCACTCAACTACGGTCCCTTTAATCATAATCAGCTGCAAACTAATGTCCTTAGGTTATAGTCGCCTGACTAGAGTCCTCGAATCACCATCACCCAACTACGATCCCCTCAACCTCCGTCACCCACATATTATGGTCCTTAGATCACCATTGTCTGACTACAATCTTTTTGACCTCCATTGCTTGCCACGATCCTTCTGACCTATGTCACATGTCGATTATGATCCCTCCAACTTTTTTCACCAGCCAACTACAGTCCCTCCGACCCCCGTCACTCAATTACGATCCGATCCATTCGACCTTTGCCTCATGATTATGATTCCTTTGACCACATCTCCTATCAACTACGGTCCTCAGACCACCATCACTCGCTGACTATAGTCGTCGAACCATCATTGCATGACTATGATTCCTCTGACCTCTATCTCCCGACTACGATCAAGCTCAACCCATTAATTACTTTACAATTGCAGATCACAATTAATGTGTACGTTATATTAACTTTAAAGTTCTTCAGAGCCAAATAAAATATAAGATCATTCCTTTTTTGCAAAAAAAAATTTAAAAAAAAATTAGAGAGTTACACCCAAATTTTTAACCAAAAAATAAAAATAAGAATAAATAGATGTATCGTCACTGGTTCAATAAAGAGTTAGTGTAATTATCGCCGGTTTAAAAATTATCTTTTCTTAGGCAATTGAAAGGGTGGTCCTCAAAAAGATGAGCGGTTTTTTTTTTTTAATTTTTTGTTTGCATGATGAGTTGCCATATTCTTCTTAGCATTTTTACCATCGTAATTTTGTTTTGTCCATATAAAGAGGGTAAAAAGTTCACGTGAATACCTTCCAAGCTTCTTATTTTTTATACTTCTTTATCCTTATAAAATAGTACCATTTCTCGAAGAAGATGGAAACCCCATCAAACTTTTGATCTCTTAGATCATTCTAGTCACATATCTCTTATAATCCTACATCTATCTGCTGTTTATTAGTTTGAACCTCCTCCATCATCTCTTCCTCCTCCTCATCCTCTCTCTCTCTCTCTCTCTCTTCACCCTTTCTCTCCATCTCCATGACTCCATTCTACAATTGCCAAATCCCCCAATTCCCTCTTGAAAATGAAAATCAACATCAAAGCCACATCCCCTTTCTCTCTCTAGCAACTAGTACCTCTTCTACTTCTCCATATCCTTTTTTCTTACATAACCAACAAGATCACATAGCACTTGATCATGGAGTTCTCCCTCATCACCAGGCTCATCTACAAGAAGAGGTAATCAAATAAGTCATCAGGTTTACATACTATTTATAGATCATATGATCCATGTACTTATAATCTTTCAAAATTGTAATAAAATTTTTTTTGTTATCTATTTTTCAGTATGTTAAAACACTGGATCAACAACAAGGACCTGTTAAATGGATGTCTTCCAAGATGAGGATCATGAGAAAGATGTTAAATTCAAATCAAACTCCGAAAATCAAAACCAGAAGAAACAATCATCAACACCAAGATCAAAAGCAAGCAACCCAAGACAATATTATTCGAGTTTGCTCTGACTGCAGCACCACTAAGACCCCACTATGGAGGAGTGGACCTCATGGCCCCAAGGTATATATATGGAACTAACATCTTACTTTATAACTATAAAAACATCTCTAAAGTTTATTTTTATTTTTTATTTTTTTTATCTTTTGGTCTTCACGTGATGAAGTCTCTGTGTAATGCCTGCGGAATAAGGCAAAGAAAAGCAAGAAGAGCAATGGCTGCTTCTGCTATGAGCAGTGGTGCAGTACTAAAAGATGGAAAAGATAAGGCATCAGATTTTGTCGACCGAACAGTGCCTTTTAAGAAGAGGTGTAGGTTTGCTACTGAGGGTTGTGAGACTACACAGAGAAAGCTTTGCTTTGAAGATATTGTAGTAAGTTTAAATAAGAGTTCAGCTAATTTCCACCGAGTGTTTCCTCAGGATGAGAAGGATGCTGCTATCTTGCTGATGGCTTTATCATGTGGTCTTCTTTGAAGTTCTTTGTGATTAATTCATCTTCAATTTGAACAATTTAGCTAGCTAGTATATGCTTGCTTGATATCAAATGTTTGTGGAATGATATGAGAGTAAGTAGAATAAAATTAAGGTGAGAAGTGATCTATGAATGAAATAATATTGTTGATTTCAAATTGAAGGTTGATTTTTTTTTTCTTTTTGTGTGTTGTTATGTTATTTTGTTATTGGGAGTTGTAGTATATAAAGTTTTCATAGTTGATCTTTTGATTTTAATGGTTAGTAGTGTTGTCCAATTGAATTGAATTACTTCTGATTTCTTTGAGACTTTTGAGCATATTATCCTAAACTTGCACCCACATCACATTCGTAAGCTTTGAACTGAAGAATTTTTGGTTGATAGCTTTAAGCTCCCAACCAATAAATCAAGATGGGATGCAAATTGCTTCTAATGATCTTCCAGTGTGGCCAATTTATACATACTACCGAAATTCGTCGGAAACTTCTAAATCTGCCAGAAAATGAACAAATTTCCACCGGTAATAGATGATTTTTTTGTAGACATTGGATGCTATTTCAAATGTCTGTTTTTTTTTGCTTAGATTATTTTCTATGCATCAGATAAATATATATTTGTGTCATTATTAAATTATGATCTCAAAGGCAGCTAGCACATGCTTGCAGTGGTCTCAAAATTGCTGCTAATTTGTACTTAAACAATGATAAATACCATAACTAAGTGTGCATGGAGGCTTATTATGCTACTGCAACAAAATTCTAGTAGCAGTTTTTATCGAAAATTGGATTTTCATTAACAACTATCAACCATCCAAACCGGCCTCATCTCTTTCATTCATGCCCAAGCCTTCTCACAATTCCTTCTTGTGCTCTTAGCAGATCTAATCCCTGTGCTCACCACTGCCTCGAAACCAGTCTTCCCCCCACACATCGCCACCAAACCTGCTTCCTCTCACATGGCTCCACGCTGCAAAACTTCTTTGTCGTGTAACCACCCTTCATATAGCATCTTCGCCGATGGTCCTTCATCATCGCCGATGGTCCTTCGTCATGTGAGGTAACACTTGACATTACTTTTTAATTGCACCAGTAGTTCCTACAGGCCACCATTGCCACCCTTTGCTATGGCTTCCCGTCGTCATATATACACGATAAGGTAGAAATTACATGTGCTTTTTTATGCTGTAATTAACTGCTTCAAGGCTGAAAATGTGAGCATGTTTCTCAAGTTTGAGAAAAGCATGTTCGTATGTTGAATTCTTATATCTTTCACTCCAATCCTTTGAAGTTTTTTGTCAAAGTATTTATTCAAGTACTTGGAGTCAAATCCGCCGGTATTCTCGCGGCATAAAACGGTCGATAATCATTTATCCTGTAGTAAGATTTCTTATGGTCTCATAAAACGACAGCATTCCGATGACCCAGTTAGGAAAGTAGAAGTATTAGATTTGACTTATGTTAAGAAAGGTAGAGATAGACCTAAAAAGACTTGGTTAAAAATATTAGAAATGATTTTTTTTTATTAGATTTAAATTAGAAATTTATTTTTAACAAAACACAATGGAGAAAAAAATTTCATGTAACTGATCCTACGTAGTGGCCGGACAAAAACTTGATGTTATTGCTGTAAAATTTCTTATGGTCCTTACAATGTTGCATGTCAGTGGTCTTTGATGTGTAAAACATATATCATCTATTGAATCGATAATGTAGAGTTTTTATAATTATATTACTTGATGTTACGATGATGGTTTAACATACAATTGTTGCCCATCTTTTAAGGATAAGCATAATTAGATGAGGAGAGTTAAGTAAACCCCTCCAATGTATTACTTGTAGAGTTGAGATAGATATGTGGAAAGTCGATGGGACTTTAAAGCCTATATTTTTTTGTAGCATGTATAGGTTTCAAAGTTTTTTTAGAGCTTTCATATTAACTAAACAATTGACTTTCTTATATAAATCAGCTGCTGAAGTTTCATGGCTTGCATTAGGGCTGTCAATATTTCACACGACTGTGGGCTCCGAAAATTCGGCCCCGGCCTCCCCGCCGTTCTTTTTCTTTTTATTTGAGCGAGGGGAGTTTTAACTAAGTTCCGAGGTAAATTTTGGAAGGCAGATGGGTTTGTAGATAAGACACTACCCAGAGATTTCTCCCTCATTTGCGAGGACTTTATGATCTGAGTTATGGTTTCCTATAGGCGCAAGCCCCTATAGTTAATTACCCCTCCCGATCACAAGAGAGAACTTTCGATTAAGGCTAGTCGTCAATCAGATACGTATAGAATACGTGTATCTGGCATATAGTAGAAGCAATAGGTATGGATTTTGGTGGAAATTGGATTTGGATTTGGGTATGTGAAAAGGTTTGAAAAGTTTGATATTTAGAATAGAAATTTCACCATCGTGCACTTAAAGCGGATGGTGGGGGAATGAATGATAGACCCGATCAAGATCCCATGGTTCCGTAGTCCCGGGCCATCGTGTTCCCTGGTCTACTTAGTCAGAGGAGGTAGTCGACCCAACCTGACAGAAGGATCCTTGTCAGCAGCCATGGGTTGCTTCGTCCAAGGGGACCTTGTAGACCGGGGTTGGATGTTTGTCTAAGGGGACAAATTTAAATCCACCTTAGCTAACAGAGGGCTTTGTGCCCTATCAATCATATCCTATTGATTCATATCTCAAGGATTTGATGCCAATAAGGAACGTAACGGTGCTGGCCATAACTGATATTTCGTGGTGCCATTTGGCGGCAAAACCACTCGGTTCAGAGGGCCCCGGGTCGTCGTAATTGTTTATCCTGCGGTACCATTTGGCAGCAAACCGTCGGTTAGAGGACACGTACCACGTCCTTACTGGCATGAGACTTTTTGAGAATGGATCCTAGTGATATTTTAAACTAGGCATTTAGCTCTTTTGTGAGCTGAAGTAAATTTTAATTTGTCCGCCCCGACAAACTGTTGCGGAGGGTGGATGGATTTTGCTTTAAGTGCTTGAATGGATTATTTCAATTTTAAATATTTTGGAACTTAGGGATTTTTGGAACAGCATTTGAAAATTATTTGTGGACCCCTCCGGTTGAGATTATCGTTCAACACGGCCATCATCAGGGTGTTTGAGGTCATTTCTATTTTTATCTTGAGCCTTGTCAACTCAGTCGAGCTATTGACTGAGGATCGGGTTTCGTATGCTTTATACCCTTGATAGTGAATTCATATTGTTGTAGACCTTGAAGGCCTAATATAAATGTTTTAAAGCAAATATATCGGTCGCCACAACTTTATATTTGCTTAATAGTTCGAACCCTGTCGACTTCTATTGACCCGTATAGAAGGATCAGTTTCGAACCTGAATTCACTTGTCAACCCGCGCAGCATCCCTAGACGTCATGTGTGTACCAAAAACACGCTCGTCGTGGCCCATGCGGGTTTTGATTACAATTACCCCTTTGTGTACCTATGTGTATACAAACTATGGTGCACTTGTGCGGGGGTACTTTGAAAGTATTCGTAGACGCCTTCTGTCTGCTTGTACGGAGGTTGCAGATCCGGTGGCGTGACGTAGCAGCTTCTGAATTTAGAGGTTCGCTGCTTTATACAGGTAGACTGTCGTGCATTATTTGTTTCTTTCAGCAGGCGGATTGATATGCACTAACAAATCTCCTGCTTTGGGTCGTAGGAGCTTGTACTTGTCATATTCTTCATGCATTTTGTTGTGGTCTTTAGTCTTTTCAGTGCATCCGCTATTACTGTATGTAGGTAGGTAGATGTCTTCTTTCACAGACTGAAATTGACTTCAGGATACTGCATTTACTGAAGTCTTTTTGTATCTACCTATGGGTGGCATGTTATACATACATCCGTATTCGTAGAGAGATCGTATGTGTTGCAGATCTTTTATAGTCATTCATGGAAAATTTGTATTGTCTTCTACCTTTTTGCATTCCATCATGCTTATCTCATAGTATCTTTCTCTTTTATGATTTCTGCAAGTGGAGATAGTAGGGATTATTGTATCTCTCCACATATGGTTGTCGTGGAGATTATAATCAGCTTTAGTCTTCTTATTTGAATGCGTTCATTTGCCAACCACAGAGTATCGTCATCTTTGCTGCAAATATTATGTATTCATTGCTCATCCCTTGAGTTCATTTGTATGTTAATAATAGATTTCATTATTTGGAAGGATTATCATGTGTCCTTAATCCTTATCGATGGTTGCTTGTAAATCAAATGATGGTTGAATCTTTAAGCATAATAAATATTTTTATTCATTATAGCTCTTCTGATGTTACTCACTAACATGTTTCATCCTTTGTGCATGATACTTTGGCATTAGTTCCATGCAAACCATGAACCATCATATTCATCAAGAGCCTTTCTAGTGAATCAATACATTTACTAAAAGTAGATTATGGATGAACTAGCTCTGATCTTATGAATCAATTGGTATGATCCAAAAGCTTATATCATGAGTTTATAATCAAATCAAGCTTCTTAGTCTTCTTTGATTGCTTACGAACGAACCTCATGCACAAACTTCTTACTTTGATGATTCAATATGCATGATAAGTCTAATATCATCACTTATCAACATCTTTATCCCAATTAAGATGATCTTTGCATATTAGAAATTATCACTTAAGAGTTACATGTCAAAGTTTTGGAAAGCATTAATACATGGGTCCTTGTTTGCTTGCTTGGATGAAATTCAAATGGATCACTCTCTTTAATTTTGCAACTCCACATGTTGTTTGCAATATGCATGATGATTCCACATAAGCCTTTTATTTGTTTATGAGCAAATTACATTCATTGAGATTTTAAAACAAGTCTTTTGTTTCCAAATCAAGCTTGGGTTAATATTCAATTTGCTTCATTTGAGTTCAAATTGTGCAAGCGCACTTGAGTCCAAAATCAAGTTCCTTTCATTGTACAAATTCAAGTTCATGTCCATTGTGCTTGACTCAAATCAAGTCAAAGTATAGTTTGTCATGTCATATTCAAGTCCAAATTCATTTTCAAGTTTAAATCATTTGAGTTATTCAAGTTAATATTAACTATTTAAATTTTATGTCATTTTGCACTTTGTCCAAGTACAAGTTCTAGTCCGAGTTCAAGTTCATTTGAGTGTCAAAATGAGTTCCATGTTGTCCAAAAGATTGAAAGTTCAAGCTCTCCAAAATTTGTCCAAGTACTTGGTTTCAAAGGAAATTTCGGCAGCCTCCCGGCGTCTCCCCCGTTTAGGGGAAAACTATGGAAAAACTGGGCCTCCCGCCACGCTAGAGAAAAGCGTGTACGGTAGGTGCCCTCGTATGAGGACACCGCGGCCGTGTAATCGTCGCCCCCCCGCCACGCCAGAGAAAGGCGTGTATGGGTCTTCGGTACCTGTTGCAAAAGAGAAGCAATTGTTTCTCCGCGAGCGGGTACGTATGAAAGAAAGCAGTTGTTTCCCCGCGAGTGAGTACTTATGAATATCCCGGTCTCGTCGTAGGCGTCGCACCGTGTTCCCATCCCACCACGCTAGAGAAAAGCGTGTATAGGCGGTTTTCCGGTGCGCCACGAACGCCGAGAATAGGATTTGGAACCGAGGGACTCTCGCCTACCTTGTCGTGGGTGTCGCGCCGGTTGCCCCTCCCACCACGCTAGAGAAAAACGTGTATAGGCAGACCACCGGCTCGACACGCATGCTGAGGTAGGGGAGAGAGAAATGGTTCAAAAATCGAGACAAATATATATATATTTTTCTTCTTCTTCTTTTTTATTTTTTTGGAAAGCTCTCTCCTCTTTTTTTTTTCTTTCTCTTTTTTTTTCTTTTTTTTTTTGTAGCTCTCTTTTTTTTTCTTTTTTCGCTTTTTTTTTTTTTTTGAAACATTTCTCTTTTTTGGAGCCTCATCAAACCCTCAATTCTCTCATTGAACTACCAACAGAGCCTCATTTAGGAAATAAAATGTTTAAATTAAAACCATGGATGGAAATAATCGTCATCCAAATATAAATTTGATATCAACTGAAATTAAATATCCTAAAGCAAATCTATCATGCTAAATCACACAAATGTTTTTTACAGAGGAATAACTCAAGATGAACTATGCATCAATTTTCAAGTCAGAATATCACAACCTGACACTACATGAGTTGAATGTACTCAAACAATCGAATAATAAATGCATAAGGAACCTTAGATCAAAACCCATCACTTAAGATATATGAAAACTGCTATGCTTAATGCATTAATAGTTTTTTTTTAAACTTCATGATAAATCCCCCTAAATATGGAAGCATGATTTAAAACCTGAAAAGATATATATATATAAACTAATGTCTGGAATGATGAAAAGCTAAAATATGTAGTGATGAAAAGCTGCCCTTAATGGAATACTCATTTGACTAAGAAGATAGAACAACCCCTTTTTTTTTTTTTAAAGAATCTGTACTTCAAGCCTTGAGGTAGAGAATATTTTGATGTTGTAAAAGACCTGAACCAATGACGGGTTGGAGAAGGCGTTGAAGGAAGGTTGCTGCAAGAGCTAGTTTGTGGTAGAAAAGGAAACGGGCAAGTGGAAGACTACAGTCGGCCTGATCGACTGATTTGGACTCTCTTCTGTAGACTAATGTGCAGGATTCAAGGACGTGGAAGAGATATTTGGCTCGTATGCTGAAGAGGCCGAAGGTTGTTGGAGTTGTGGCTTGATGAGAAGCTAGTTTGGAGACCTTATACACAAGGAAGAATGGTAAGGAGGCCTTGCATATTCGACACAATTAGAAGTCTGCAGGCCGATGGGTTTAGGGACGGATGGCTTGGAGCTCTCGGCCAAGAAGGGTTTGTGTGTGGGATTGCAGAAACGCTTGGCTGCTTAAGAAAAATAAACTGTCTTGGAAGGATTTTATGCAAGGAGTGGCTGTAGTAGAATGTAATAGAGGTAGATTGCTATTGTTGTGAGAAGCCTTCACGTGGAGAATGAAGACTGCGCCTCCTACTGCTGTTCGACTTTAACAGAAAGCAGGTGACCAGCATTCCGAAGCTAAAACCTGGTTGTAGAGGTGTGAGTTGGGTTGGAACAGTGGGAAAAGCCGTGAAATTCTTGTGGAATAGTAAAACAAGAAATCGGCTAATTAGAGCAGGCGTGAGAAATAGGTTGTAGAAGAGGTGAAAGGTATGTGGTCGGTCTTCACACCAGGGGAGGAGGCGGAAAAGGAATGGAGCAGGGAAGAGAGGTAGAGGCCTTTGACAGAGAGAGGGTGACTCCAGGTAGTTGGGACGGACATGGAGCTGTTTGGCCTCTTGTGTGAGGGAGTGGAAGCTGGTCGTGAAGTGAAGAAAGAACAGAGAATGAGAGCTTGAGCTTGGAATTTTCTGAAGACCGACCAAATAAAAGTTTCCACTTATTTGTTTTAACCACGAGGTTTGATTTACTACCCAAGGTAAGAGCAGCGTCCAAGGCTTGTTCCTTCAGCGGGATATCAGAGATTCAAAGCAGGGATTTTGCACAGAGTCTTGTACAGAGAAGTTCACTCATCTGAGGTAAAAGTATCAATTAAGATTTGATTTCATATTTGACTTGCTAATTTTGGTTAAACTGATATGCATCTCTAATAATAACTTTCCCTATTTAGTTTTAACATTAATTGAGGAGGGCAGTAATACATTGACGACCCAAAATGATATTGGTTTGCGTGCAACATTTTTTTTATTTAAGTGTTGAATGCTTCGTTTTACGTGTCAATTCGCCAAATATCGGAATTAGATAAATTAATAGTGAATTGAGTGAATTGAGGGTATTGCTTATGTTCCGATCGCAACGACGCAGTCTGTTTCGTGATCGGACATCATTTGGTTGGCGACGATGCTTAATTCCTTTGAAATGCTTGTTATCTTGATTTGTGTGCAAAACCTTATTCGAACAAATTAGCAGTGCATTCATAGAATAGACGGTGTTCTGGACCCAATGACACAGTCCGATTCACGATCGGACATTGTCCAAACATCGTCGAGGCCTGATTTTTATCAAAATGCGTATTGTCGTATTTGAATCATCTCAGAATTTGTGCCACCACATCGAACAAACCAAATTGATTAAAATATATATTTTCTTAATGTTGATGACATTCCAGACATAATGGCGTCATCCGTTTTGTAACCGGACATCATTTCATAACCGACGAGGCTAATTTACCTCGTAACACGTGCCTTCGCATCATATGTGGTTCGCCTTTGAAATTTGTGACATCACATCAAACGATCAAATTTGATTAAATAAAATGTAGACTCTGAATGTCGACGGTGTTCCGAACGCAATGACGCTATTCGTTTGTCAATCGGACATCGTTCGAATATTGTTGAGGCCTCATTTCCGTCGTAACGCAGGCCTTAATATCATATTTGCATCGCCTAGAAATACACCAACATCTCAGATGATCCAAATTTATTAAATAAAATATATATTCTGAATGTTGACGATGTTCCGGATGCAATGGAGCGATCTGTTTGTTGATCAGACATTGTCCGAGCGTCTTCGAGGCCTCATTTCCGTCGTGACGCAGGCCTTTATATCATATTTGCATCGCCTACAAATTCACCACCATCTTAGATGATTTAAATTTATTAAATAAAATGTTTATTCTGAATGTCGACGATGTTTTGGACGCAATGGCGCTGTCCGTTTGTCGATCAGACGTCGTCCGAGCATCTTCGAGGTCTCGTTTCCGTCATAACGTAGGCTTTTATATATTATTTGAATTGCAAAGAAATTCGCCACGATCTCAGACGATCCAAATTCATTAAACAAAATATATATTTTGAATGTAAACAATGTTCCGGACGTAATGACACTGTCCGTTTGTCGATCTGAAATCGTTCGGACGACATCGAGGGCCAAGTTCCTTGATATGCATGTTATTACCTTGGGATCCGTGTCACCATTACTATTGATCCCAATTAATCACAAAAGATGTATATTTTGAATGTCGAGGACGCTCTGGACACAATGGCATAGTCTGTTTCATGATCGGACGTCATCTGAGCTACGTCGAGCCTGATTTCCTCGAAATACGTGTTGACTCGAAATTTATGTCACTCATTAGAATAATCCAAATTGAATAAATAAAATACACTTTTTGAGTATTTGAACCATTCTGAACACAATAACGAAATTTGTTTGTTGATCCGGCATCGTTTGATCAGCCTCGCGCTTTAATTTCGAGTGTCGGTCATCTCTTTTGACCAATATCATCCGATTCAGTCGTGAGGGGCATCGACCTAGTGGAATTTAGTGTCCTGATCGCAACAATACCATCTATTTGACATTTGGAGGTCATTTGACACCTTAAGTGACACGTGGTGCTAAGGCGCGTAATGTTTTATTCACCAATTGAGGTTCTTTATCCCGTGGTTTGAGGTATAGGGGTCAACAAATGTGGTACGCGCCCAGAGCGAATCACATTTGTTGTATGATGATTGACCCTGTGGATCTCCAGATATTTATTCTGAATATTAAACCAAGGGTTCTCATCAGCGGATGTCCAAGATTTTGATTGGATGTCACGCTGATTTTTTTTTTATTTAGTGGATCTCCAAAGTTTGCTTGGATGTCACACAATGGTTTTCATTTGTTGGATCTCCAAAAATTTGTTTGATCCTTCTGTCATGTGCTTTGTGTTGCGGACCTGGTGAAGAATTGTCTGATTTGTTTTTACTGACTTGTTAGAAATTTTGTATTCCTTCTACCCTTTGCTTCTAGCTTTGGCGGGCTTGGTGAAGGAGTAGATGCCGGTGACCTAAACCCTTAGGTTTGTATTAGGTCGATGGCGAAAAGTCATCGGTCCAGAGCTTTGTGCATAACGGACTTAATGATTTCAAAATTCCCTTAGTTCGGCCTAAGGCTTTTCATGAACTTTGGGATAGTTTTCTTCGGTCCTTTGCTTTGTGATTTGGTGGACTTGTTGAAGAAAAGTTATTTCGATCCTCGCTTTGTGCTTTACGGATTTGCTGAAGGATTTGCAGGTTTTGGATTCAGTTGATAGTACCGAACGTAAGTAGTATCTTGATCCTTAACCACTTGAGGAGACTTTAATATGAGTTACTTGAGTTCATCAGATCGGGAGAGCTGGGATTTGACAGCTCTTCATCATCTGGTTGCTGAGATGGGGGTTCCTCTATTGTGGCCTTTCTTATGGCTTGTTGAGTAGACAAAGATGCCAGCGATCCGGCCATATTTGGGATTGTTGGATCTGACCTTTTACACCCATTCAGGCTTTAGACTCGAGCTATGAGAATTGTGCTTCCCAATACTGATTTTACTGAAGTTGACAGATTTGGAGTCATCTTTCGTGGTTGCATATTTTGGAGCCTACGAACATTCATTGGTTGTTTGAGACTCATCCTTCCACTGGAAATTTGATTCTCCAATCATTTTGGAGAATTTTGCAGACTACGACCACTTGAACTTGTCGAGCCAAATTTGCCTTCGTGCTTCCTACAGTCTCTACTGACGGGTTGACGAAGTGGGGCTTCCGCTACTACAGCCTTTCTTATGGCTTGTTGAGTAGACGGAGCTGCCAGCGATCCGGCCATATTTGGGCGTGTTGGATCCGACCTTTTACATCCATTCGAACCTTAAGCTTCAGGCTATCGAAAGACTTTAAGCTTTTCTGGCTCAATTTGTCAGACTGTGTAGTTACAAAAGTCTCTTTCTTAACTTTTGAATCTTTCTTCGTTGAAGAATGTGTTGTTTTGATCTTTTGAGAAATCATCTGCAATACTTTGAAAAACAAGTATTTATATTCTTGAGCACAAAGAACATTTGAACTGATAATTTTAAATATTTATTCGGGGATCTTGGCATGCAGATCGATGTCGACCCGAATAAATATTTAAAATGCCCCATGTCTCGTAGGGAGATTTTAAAATAGAATAAATTTGGAATATAAAAGTTTAAATATTCATTTGGGGATCTCTGAGTATAACACGATGTTGACCCAAATGAATATTTAAAATGCCCCTGTCTCACAAGAACATTTCAGAATAGAATACATTTGGAATTTTGAGATTTTAAATATTCATTTGGGGATCTCGGCATATAGCACGATGTCGACTCAAATGAACATTTAAAATGTCTGTTGACCTCGATTTTTCCCAGAACCTTGGTCAAAGGGTTAACTTGGTCAAATTGACCAAGTCAGACCCCAAGGCCCTCTCCAATAGGTTCGTGGGGTCGAGTCGAGTCTGTTGAGCCCGATCTTGGACCCTGAGTCAACCCGGTTGACCAAGTCAACCAGAGTTGACCAATTTAGACCCTTTAAGCCTAAAATCAATTTTAAATCCTTTTCATGGCTTCACGGCTTGATCATTCTTCCCCATGGACCTAATTGACTAGGTTGACCAAGTCAACACTTGACTTGGTCAACCCACGTTATATGGGTTAAATATGACCCATTAAGAGCCCATTATTACCCAAATTAATGCCCAATTGATTCACAATCAATTTTAAATACAAACCACGGCCAAAACCGCCCCTTTTCCCTCCTAATTCGATCTTGAAGTAATCCTAGCCGTCCCCCTTAGGTTTAGGAGTTTAAATAGGGAGAAAATTAGGTTTAGGAGGATCTTTTTGCTCTTGCTCTAGACTCAGACCTCCTTAGGCTTTGGGATTTGGTGAGAGCACTCCCACGACTTCCCTCCACTTTTTCAAACCAAACCCCAACGTCCAGACCCCACCGGCGGCGATCCTCAGACGAACCCGAGGCTTTTCGCGTTCCAGGACGAATCCCGGCCGATCGAGCGAGCTTTGGATCTTGACGTCAACTAGGAAGTTGCTCTTGAGGATTCCACGAGTCCAACAAGACCAAGATCGCCATAATCCACCAAGTGGATTGAGGTATATCTCAAACCCTAGTTAGATCACACAAAGTTATTTAGCTTTCTATAGGGTGCATATTTTTCTATAAAATTTATTCCCCATGAATGTTGTTCATTACTGGAGCCTGTGTTTAAAATTTCGTTCGATTTGATCCATCCAATCGAGAGAACGAGGCGTTTTTGTTTTTAGGGTTTCGGTCCGACTGGGGCTCGTGCTGCGGGTGATTCGGACCGTGGATTTCATGATTAACGGTTCTGATCACGTCCGTTCGACGGTCTGATACGACCGTGTATTCATTTTTGCAGAATTCTCCTCCGTCCAACGCGTTCACGACCGTCGGATCAGAACCGCGTTGATCCAACGGTCGCCCGCCGTCATCCTACGTGGATAAGTGACCGCGGCCCGCGGTCGTTGATTGCGGCATGATTGCCGCAATCATTGGTTGGCGGCGCAATGATTGCGCCACCGCCAATGATTGGCCGCAGTTCCGCTGACCAACCCGTGTCCGCCACATGGCGCACCGACAGCTGCCGCCGCCAAATTTTATTTTTAATTTCTTTTTAATTATTTTAAACATATTTTAACTTTAAAAAATCATAGAAAATTCATTTTTGATCCGATTTTGACGTATAATATCTGGTTTTGTTCGAATTTTCATTCTCCACACTAGAAAATTTTTTAATAAAAATAATACATATGTCATTAATTATTTATAAAATAGTAAAAATGCTCCCTTTTAAATATTATTTTAATCATTTTTATTATAATATTATTATTTTTATTATAATATTAGTAATAATATTATATTAATTCAATCCTTATTATTGTTATGTATTTATTAGTATTATTAATTATTATTATAATGATTATTATATTTATTTATATGTTAATGTTTTATTGTTTTAATTAAATGTTAGTTTTTTTAATTAGTTAAATTATTTAAAATATTATTGATAATTAAAACATTATTATATTATTTCAAATTATTGTTATATATCAGATATTTATCTTATTATTATTATTATTATTATTATTATTTTTTAATTATTTAATTATCCATAGATATAATTATTTTAAAGCCTTTAAGTATTTCAAACTTCGAAAAATCCATAACTTTCTCGTTTTTAATCCGCTGTCAACGCACAGCAGCTTGATTTGAACGTATTTGGATTCTGTACATTATGAAACTAGTTTTACTTAAAACTTTTTGGATCTGTATGCAGTTATTTTGAAAACAACCAATTGCACTATGTTAAAACTATCTAATTATTGTCTTTAAACTTTGAAATTGCGTAACTTTCTTATTTTGAGTCGGATTTTGATGTACATCAACTTATTTTGGGTGTATTTGGAATTTTGTATAGTTTGAAATTACTTCTGGGTGTAAATTCTGTTTAGATTTTCTGATATAGCCAAAACAGTAAAATGACACAATTTTAAAATATTCTTTTATCGTATTCAAACTTCGGAAAATCATATCTTCGTCGTTTTAAATCGGATTTTTGTGTATAACCCCTCGATATTTTCAAAAAAGTGTGTATTTTATTTTGAAACCATTTCCAGCCCCTGATTTGGGCTGTTTTGACAGATTTCTGTCTTGGTGCAATATTTGATTATTAAATTATTATTTAATTAGCATAATGATTATTTTCAGGATACAAACTATTTTCAAATCATTTTGAGGCATCGATTGAGTGATCAGTGGGTCTTCCTATATCTATGTATTATGAATTGACTTACTTTTCAATTACTTTATTTTCCAAAAAGGTATATTTATATTTATAAGTATTTTGAAACTATTTTAAAATTACTTATAATTAAATCCTAATTTTGGGAGATCCGCTATTTCACGAAATTTTAAACATGGGTTCTAGATATGAAGAGCAATCATGGGGGAGAGGATTAGTGGGTGATTGAGTTCCAATCATTCACTAATTCCTCCATTAGGTGTATTTCTTCTTTTTTTTCTATAGAATGCATGTGTAGGTCGCACCACGAGCACTTAGCTTAGGCTCTCCTGGATCTAAGGACATGGTGTATTTATTTCATTATTGTACTCCCATGCATTTATTACCTTGAGGGTTAGACAAAACATCACATTGAACCCATATAACGTAGTGACATCCTAAGAACAATAATTAAGGACTCGTCTAGCGAACTTAGAAGTTTTCTAGGAGCTAGAATTGATCCCGGATTGACATGAAAACTTCAACACTTAAACTTAGTGACATTATAAACCTATCAGAATTTTTTAGGAATTTTTAGGAGTCTTTAGACCCCTTAGTTAACTAACCCTAATTAACTGATTAAATAAGACCCCGAGTCCTTCCGAAAATTACAATAAATACATTTTATGTCAGAAAATTATCCATAATACCTCAAACGGACCAGAATCTAATCCTTGACTTTAGATAAATAGGGCTTTCTAGTTTGACTTCAGGTTAACCACTAATTAGACCATAGGTGGAAATCACTTTTTTGCCTCTAATAATTCATTAAAAATTATTAAAAATCCCAAAATTTCTCCAAACACTTGGGAACACCCTCTCAGGTCATCCCTGACCTTTGGGGGTGATTCCAATCAGTTTGGAGCTGATTTGGGGCAAAATCATAAAAATAGCCCTTTATTAGGAAATTTAGAAATTCCCTTAAATACCCTGAACTTAGAAAATCTATAACTAATTGTAGAAAATTCTAAATTAGGCAAAATCACTTGCATTAGACTCCAATTAGGGTCTAGTATTTATTAAAAATTTTAGGTTTCCAGAAACTGACCTAGAATAGAAAGTCAACTTTTTGGTCAATTGTAGTTCATTTAGGACCCGAAACTTAGAAAATTCATAACTTTGCCTAGAAAACTCTGATTCCAGCCTACTACCTGTCTAAATATTCCTTTTTAAGGTCTAGAATTTTCCTAGGATGTTAGGAATCCCAAACCTAGCTTATTTCTCATAGTGACCTTTTGGACCCTTAGCTTAGTTCCTAGGAGGACCCGAGACTTTTCAAAATTGGCTAATAAAACTTTAACTTCAAATATAATTACCCTAAGCTCCTAAAACTGATCAACAAACTGAAATAATTAAAATGCACCCTAATTCACTAATATTTGAATTTCAAACAAAATATCCCTTTTAGACCCCCAACAAACCTGAACTCTATATAACTTTGACTAATTACCCTGCTTAGGATCTATCCAAACCACACTAGCCTTACACACACATAGAATTGTTTGCTAGGGCACCGCTTCTAGATCTAGGTTAGGCCGCTGGGTTTTACTTTTTTGCTGTGTGCCGGAGCTTTCCATGGCTTTCACTACATGCTGTTTGAAAAATAATTGGTGTGTTTGCTTACTTTCTCTGCACTCTGGATGTGAGCGCTAGATTTACACATAGGTTAGGAGAGCCATATATATATATATATATATATATATATATATATATATATATATATATATATATATATATATATATATATATATATATATATATATATATATATATATATATATATATATATATATATATATATATATATATATATATATATATATATATATATATATATATATATAATATATATATATATTCTTCCGTGCAGGTGGCCATGCTCAAACTAATAAAAGGGGGGAGCAATGTCATGATTTCTAATAATTTGTTTTATGCAGGTGCTTGCTCAGCTCCCCCTAAATAAAATGAGGGCTAATTTAATTATAACTGCACAGGCGGAGTGCTTAGCCCTCAAAATTAAGAGCATGGCTTGGCACAGGGTCAATGGTGTTAGCACTTTCATTTTCATATAAACTGCTTGGGATTATTAATAGGATAACCTTGCAGGTGATTTAGGATTTACTGTTTTTCAATAAATGTAAATTTGTATGTAATAATTGTTAAGAGTTATGAAAAATAGCTTTTGAGTTGGGATATTCTTATCCAGCTCGGATTCTAAAAGAAGAAGGCATCCCTAAGGGGAGAATCTTCTTCCATTTGGAAGATCGAGCTGGATAGCTTTAGATATCTAAAGAGAAAAGGCAATACCCCCACACTGGGGGAATTGTCTATTCGTTTGGATATTTAAGCCACGGCAGATCCAAGGAGTTCAAGGAAGAGAGATCCAAGGAGTTCAAGGAGGAGAGATCCAAGAAGTCCAGGGAGAAGATATCCAAGAGACTAAAGATTTGAAGAACTAATATCCCACTCAAAGTTGTTGGCGTATGTCATAGGCTTAGAAATCCGGATTGTTGGCAGTGGTGCCCAGCCAGTTTATTTTCTGCATACCCTAGGTTGTAATAAGGGCAGTTTACTTATGGACATTTAGTTGATTATTTTTGTGGATTTATATTGATGTGCTTACCTGATTGCGCTTAGAACTATCTGCTTTTTCTAGGTTTCTTTCTTGCATGTCGATTTTGTTTTAGCCTGGATTGCGTTAGGCTCTTTTAAGGATTATAAAAAATTTTCTACTCATAACTAATTTCTAAAATTTTAAGGTTTAAATAACACAGAAAACCTAACGAATCTAGGGAACTGTCGGAATCGTCTGGGGTCATATGCATATAACTGCATCTTCTCTCTCCTTCTAATAAGACATCTCCCTGCCTGCGGGTAGAGTCCGAATAATCTGGCCTATGAGGATAAAATGCTAGACCTAGGGAGACTCAGTCTTTTCTAAAAATTATTTTATATTAATCCTGTTTTTAAAATCTAAAGCATTCATGAGCTGACATTTCAACTAACATGCATTGCATTAGTAACCAACTAATTAAAATTTAATTGCATTAGCTAGGGGCATTCACCCATCATAAGTCTAGGACCACTTAGGAAATCATCTAGATGTCGGTCCTATTTCCAAAGAACTGTACTTCCCACCCATCTATCATAAATGGCTTGATATCATGGTTTTAAAGCGATTAGGTGGTTAGCTGGCTCCCCCAATCTAGGACGGGATAAGTCCAGGTTTTGCACTACATTAGTTAGGACACGGGTCTTAGTGTTTCATAGAGCACTAAGCCCAACCTAGATTTAGGATTCGAGGCTACTACATTTGGCCTCGTAGTTTGCCTTAAATAGTAGGTAGATCCCTTCCTTTTAGGGACCTTAAATCCTACTTATCTGCGTCATAGGATGACGCCACCACCATCATTCTCTCATGTATGTGATTGAGGGCTTGATTTTATTTTTCCAGTTTCTCTTTAGTATCCTAGAGCCTCCGAAAGCTGGTATTAGCCACGCATGTTTATTCAGCCCTTCGGACCTTTCTTTCTTTTGGATAGGACTTCCTATTATATACCCATGTGTCAATCCCATTTTGGTAGAGGATAATGTATGATCCATAATCGAGAGTTTTCTCAGGCTCCGGCCTGGGATGTAATTAACCACGGGGGCTTGCGCCCGTGGGAAACTCGGTCCCACATATACTAAACCCCATTCGAACTCTTGCATCGGGTGGGGGAAACCCGTGGTTAGGTCGTGTATATTATTACCCATCGAGGTGTGTTGGCGAAAGCCTCTATCTTCAATGGTCAATCGTATGCGCGATCCAATCTGTCCCTTCCAATTGGCCCGTTTGTGCGGTGCTCTTTCGGAGGTCCACAATGTCCTCTATCTCTCAGGGATATTTTAGATAGGCTTTGTATTTTTTGAGATTTTAAATATTTATTTAGGGATCTCGGCTCGCAGCGTGATGTCAACCCAAATAAATATTTAAAATGCCCCCAGTCTTATGGGGGATTTCCCCCAGTCTTATGGGGGATTTTGAAATGCGTTCTTGCTATACAAGAGAATTTCAAAATATGAATGTATCGCACATAAATATGTATGAAATACATAGCATTTTCTTGGGCAATTTTATGCGTAGTATATTATTTTTTTTATAGATATCGACCGTTGATCGACGATCATAGGTCTCTGACCCTCCAGGTCGAATAACTTATAAGCTTCTCCTTGAAATACCTCCTCGATAATAAAGGAGGCCCTCCCAATTGGATACGAATTTGCCACCAATTTTTTGATGTGAGATGATTGATCTTCTCAACATCAAAACCAATTCTCCTTCTTGAAATGTCGAAGGACGCATCATCTGATCGAATGATTTTGTCATTCTTCCTCGATAGATTTCTAGATTTTGTTGAGCTTTTAACCTGAGTTTATCAAGTGCGTCAAGCTTTTCCATTCTTAAATGAGCATTCTTGGTTTCGGTAATCATCTGTTCTTCTATCTCCAATCTCATTCTCTTTGAAGCTTGCTTGACATGTATGACATCTAGTTTGATGACTAATCTGTGAATCGCCACATCAGGGGATACGCTAGACATCTTTGTGTGTGTCCAGTCAAAGCAATTCCTGAATTCACAGTGAATCTCTTTCATTTTCTCCGCTTGCTCTTTGAGAAGAACATCACTGATGCAAATCGGGCGATGATCTTCTTTAGTCTAAGAGGATATAGTTACAGAGTGATGGGATTTATTTAAGGATTTCTCCAGGCGTAGACCATTAAGAATATTTTTTAATTTTTTTTATAGGGACCATCTTTAAGATCAACTTTTGATAAATTTCTTTAATGGTGGATCTCTAGGAGTACACACTAGATGTCACACCATTCTTTGAAAAACATTTCTAGAGATGTGGGTCTTTATATTTATTTTCACTTATGTCGGGACCTTTCAGCGGTGGATTCTTGAATATATATCCAAGTGTCACACCCCGATGCTAACCATACATATCTTGATTCTTTCTTTACTCTACCATCATAATAGATGGTAGCTTTTAGCTCTATCGGGACCTTTCAGTAATGGATCTTTGGACATAATGACCAAATGTCGCATCCTGATGTCCACCGTACAGAGCTCAATATCATCATTATTTTTGATGCTACTATAGCATATAAGTGACTAGCCAAAGATGGAAAGAGAAACCAAACCCCAGTGGAGTCGCCAGAAATCTGTGGGCTCCAAAAATTCAGCCCCGGCCTCCCCGCCGGTCTTTTTCTTTTTATTTGAGCGAGGGGAGTTTTAACTGACTAAGTTCCGAGGTAAATTTTGGAAGGCAGATGGGTTTGTAGATAAGACACTACCCAGAGATTTCTCCCTCATTTGCGAGGACTTTATGATCTGAGTTCTGGTTTCCTATAGGCGCAAGCCCCTATAGTTAATTACCACTCCCGATCACAAGAGAGAACTTTCGATTAAGGCTAGTCGTCAATCAGATATGTATAGAATACGTGTATTTGGCATATAGTAGCAGCAATAGGTATGAACTTTAGAATAGAAATTTCATCATCGTGCACTTAAAGCGGATGGGGGGGGGGGGGGGGGAAGGACGATAGACCCGATCAAGATCCCATAGTTCCGTCATCCCGGGCCATCGTGGTCCCTGGTCTACTTAGTCAGAAGAGGTAGTCGACCCAACCTGACAGAAGGATCCTTGTCGGCAGCCATGGGTTGCTTCGTCCAAGGAAACCTTGTAGACCCGGGTTGGATGTTTGTCTAAGGGGACAAATTTGAATCCACCTTAGCTAACAGAGGGCTTTGTGCCCTATCAATCATATCCTATTGATTCATATCTCAAGGATTTGATGCCAATAAGGAACGTAACGGCGCTGGCCATAACCGATATTTCGTGGTGCCATTTGGTGGCAAAACCACTCGGTTCAGAGGGCCCCGGGTCGTCATAACTGTTTATCCTGCGGTGTCATTTGGCAGCAAATCGCTGGTTAGAGGACACGTACCACGTCCTTACTGGCATGAGACTTTTTGAGAATAGATCCTAGTGATATTTTCGACTAGGCATTTAGCTCTTTTATGAGCTGAAGTAAATTTTAATTTGTCCGCCCCGGCAAACTGTTGCGGAGGGTGGATGGATTTTGCTTTAAGTGCTTGAATGGATTATTTCAATTTTAAATATTTTGGAACTTTGGGATTTTTGGAACAGCTTTTGAAAATTATTTGTGGACCCCTCCGGTTGAGATTATCGTTTAACACGGCCATCATCAGGGTGTTTGGGGTCATTTCTATTTTTAGCTTGAGCCTTGTCAACTTAGTCGAGC
Source organism: Dendrobium huoshanense (assembly GCA_016618105.1). Classification (NCBI taxonomy): domain Eukaryota; kingdom Viridiplantae; phylum Streptophyta; class Magnoliopsida; order Asparagales; family Orchidaceae; genus Dendrobium; species Dendrobium huoshanense. The sequence continues at coordinate 7,121,801 of CM028351.1, forward strand.
TATTGACTGAGGATCGGGTTTCGTATGCTTTATACCCTTGATAGTGAATTCGTATTGTTGTAGGCCTTGAAGGCCTAATATAAATATTTTAAAGCAAATATACCGGTCGCCACAACTTTATATTTGCTTAATAGTTCGATCCCTGTCGACTTCTATTGACCCGGATAGAAGGATCAGTTTCGAACCTGAATTCACTTGTCAACCCGCGCAGCATCCCTAGACGTCACGTATGTACCAAAAACACGCTCGTCGCGGCCCATGCGGGTTTTGATTACAATTACCCCTTTGTGTACCTATGTGTATACAAACTATGGTGCACTTGTGCTGGGGTACTTTGAAAGTATTCGTAGACGCCTTCTGTCTGCTTGTACGGAGGTTGCAGATCCGGTGGCGTGACGTAGCAGCTTCTAAATTTAGTGGTTCGCTGCTTTATACAGGTAGACTGTCGTGCATTATTTGTTTCTTTCAGCAGGCGGATTGATATGCACTAACGAATCTCCTGCTTTGGGTCGTAGGAGCTTGTACTTGTCGTATTCTTCATGCATTTTGTTGTGGTCTTTAGTCTTTTCAGTGCATCCGCTATTACTGTATGAAGGTAGGTAGATGTCTTCTTTCACAGACTGAAATTGACTTCAGGATACTGCATTTACTGAATTCTTTTTGTATCTACCCCTGGGTGGCATGTTATACATACATCCGTATTCTTAGAGAGATCGTATGTGTTGCAGATCTTTGATAGTCATTCATGGATAATTTGTATTGTCTTCTACCTTTTTGCATTCCATCATGCTTATCTCATAGTATCTTTCTCTTTTATTATTTTTGCAAGTGGAGATAGTAGGGATTATTGTATCTTTCCACATATGTTTGTCGTGGAGATTATAATCAGCTTTAGTCTTCTTATTTGAATGCGTTCATTTGCCAACCACAGAGTATCGTCATCTTTGCTGCAAATATTATGTATTCATTGCTCATCCCTTGAGTTCATTTGTATGTTAACAATAGACTTCATTGTTTTGAAGGATTATCATGTGTCCTTAATCCTTATCGATGGTTGCTTGTAAATCAAATGATGGTTGAATCTTTAAGCATAATAAATATTTCTATTCATTATAGCTCTTCTGATGTTACTCACTAACATGTTTCATCCTTTGTGCATGATCGTAGATGAATACTTTGGCATTGGTTACATGCAAACCATGAACCATCATATTCATCAAGAGCCTTTCCAGTGAATCAATACATTTACAAAAAGTAGATTATGGATGAACTAGCTCTGATCTTATGAATCAATTGGTATGATCCAAAAGCTTATATCATGAGTTTATAATCAAATCAAGCTTCTTAGTCTTCTTTGATTGCTTACGAACGAACCTCATGTACAAACTTCTTACTTTGATGATTCAATATGCATGATAAGTCTAATATCATCACTTATCAACATCTTTATCCCAATTAAGATGATCTTTGCATATTAGAAATTATCACTTAAGAGTTACATGTCAAAGTTTTGGAAAGCATTAACACATGGGTCCTTGTTTGCTTGCTTGGATGAAATTCAAATGGATCACTCTCTTTAATTTTGCAACTCCACATGTTGTTTGCAATATGCATGATGATTCCACATAAGCCTTTTATTTGTTTATGAGAAAATTACATTCATTGAGATTTTAAAACAAGTCTTTTGTTTCCAAATCAAGCTTGGGTTAATATTCAATTTGCTTCATTTGAGTTCAAATTATGCAAGCGCACTTGAGTCCAAATCAAGTTCCTTTCATTGTTCAAATTCAAGTTCATGTCCATTGTGCTTGACTCAAATCAAGTCCAAGTATAGTTTGTCATGTCATATTCAAGTCCAAATTCATTTTCAAGTTTAAATCATTTGAGTTATTCAAGTTCATATTAATTATTTAAATTTTATGTTATTTTGCACTTTGTCCAAGTTCAAGTCCAAGTACAAGTTCTAGTCCGAGTTCAAGTTCATTTGAGTGTCAAAATGAGTTCCATGTTGTCCAAAAGATTGAAAGTTCAAGCTCTCCAAAATTTGTCCAAGTACGTGGTTTCAATGGAAATTTCGGCAGCCTCCCGGCGTCTCCCCCGTTTAGGGGAAAACTACGGAAAAACTGGGCCTCCCGCCACACTAGAGAAAAGCGTGTACGGTAGGTGCCCTCGTATGAGGACACCGCGGCCGTGTAATCGTCGCCCCCCACCACGCTAGAAAGAAAGCAGTTGTTTCCCCGCAAGCGGATACTTATGAAAGAAAGCAGTTGTTTCCCTGCAAGTGAGTACTTATGAATATCTCGGTCTCGTCGTATGCGTCGCATCGGGTTCCCATCCCACCACGCTAGAGAAAAGCGTGTATAGGCGGTTTTCCGGTGCGCCACGAACGCCGAGAATAGGATTTGGAACCGAGGAACTCTCGCCTACCTTGTCGTGGGTGTCGCGCCGGTTGCCCCTCCCACCACGCTAGAAAAAAGCGTGTATAGGCAGACCATCGACTCGACACGTATGCCGAGATAGGGGAGAGATAAACGGTTCAAAAATCGAGACAAATATATATATTATTGTTCTTCTTTTTTTTTTTTTTTGAAAGCTCTCTCCTCTTTTTTTTTTTTTTTTCTTTTTTTGTAACTCTCCTTTTTTTTCTTTTTCCACTCTTTTTTTTTTTTTGAAACATTTCTCTTTTTTGGAGCCTCATCAAACCCTCAATTCTCTCATTAAACTACCAACAGAGCCTCATTTAGGAAAAAAAATGCTTAAATTAAAACCATGGATGAAAATAATGGTCATCCAAATTTAAATTTGATATCAACTGAAATTAAATATCCTAAAGCAAATCTACCATGCTAAATCACACAAATGTTTTCTACAGAGGAATAACTCAGGATGAACTGTGCATCAATTTTCAAGTCAGAATATCACAACCTGACACTACATGAGTTGAATGTACTCAAACAATCGAATAATAAATGCTTATGGAACCTTAGATCAAAACCCATCACTTAAGATATATGAAAACTGCTATGCTTAATGCATTAATAATTTTTTTTTTTAACTTCATGATAAATCCCCCTAAATAAGGAAGCATGATTTAAAACCTGAAAAGAGATATATATATATATATATATATATATATATATATATATATAAACTTGATACGTCATGCAAAAATTATCTTGATGGGCACGAATCTTGAGGCAAAAGCTAGTTGGAAACTTCAAAAATTAATTTTGGGAGCACCTGAACTCCGATTTTAGCGAGCTTACAGTCAAACTGAGCGTCTCGGAAATACAAACTCAACGACACCAAATTCGACCCAATCCGAGCCCAAATGGGTCCAAATCAAGGATCCGAAGCGTTGTTTGAAGGTTCAAACCACTATTTGAGTTACCAAACGGACTTCGATTTTGACGAGCTTATTCTCGAATCGTAGGGCTCGGCGAGATGAATCCAACGAGCCCAAGATCACAGAATTCCAACATTACTAAGGCCTTCAAATGTCCAATGAACGGTGCACGATCGTAGGATTCAATATCGGCCATCCATTTGACTACTCCCTTTTCGCCCCTGATGTCACGCTTATTTACGGGCCATGCCACTTCAGAAAATCTATAAATAGAGCCCTCATTTCTCATAAGAGAGGACTCAAGCAAGAAGAGAGGAGGAGAAGAGGAGGAAGAAGCTCCTCCTCGACCACCACCGCCGGAACCTCACCGGACCACCGCAGGAGCCTCACCGGACCACCGCCGGAGCCTCGCCGGACCACCGCCGCAGTTTCGCCGCACCACCATCTCAAGGCCCGACGTTTAGGCCTGATGTTCAGGCTCGACGTTCTACTGAAGGTCCGACATTCAGGTCCGACGTTCTGCTGAAGACCCGACGTCCTGCTTAAGGCCCGACGTTCAGTCCCTATGTCCCGCTGAAGACCCGACATCCTGCTTAAGGCCCGACGTTTAGTCCCTACGTCTTGCTGAAGACCCGACGTCCTGCTTAAGGCCCGACGTTCAGTCCCTACGTCCTGCTGAAGACTCAGCATCCCACTTAAGGCCCGATGTTCAGTCCCTACGTCCCGTTAAAGACCCGACATCCTGTTTAAGGCCCAATGTTCAGACCCGACGTCCTACCCAAGGCCAGACCATCAACACCCGATCTTCCAAGTGACACTGGGTCTAACACCTGACTCCTTGTCTCCTAACGCCTACGGTCCTTCTAACCTCTGTCGCCTACTATGGTCCTTCCGACCTCCATAAACGGACAACGGTCTTTCTGACCCCGGTCTCCTGCCGACTACGGTCCTTCCGACCAGACAAACATGTATATGTAATTCCTACTATATAATGCAATCTATATGATGTACATTTGCTACATCAATCAAAGGCCTTCTCCCAAGGAAGAGCCTCATTTGTAATCGACTACAAATATTAGTGGATTCATTCAAACTGGGCCAGGCCCTGTGGTTTTTCCCCCTTTTCAGGGGTTTTCCACGTAAAAAACTCTGGTGTCTCTTATGAATGCTACACCCTCTCACTTATCTGCTTGTGTGCTGGATCTTCGTACAATGCTAAGATGTTAAACTAAATATTTCTCTACCGCCGCGAATATTCCAGGACGCAACAGTTTGGCGCCGTCTGTGGGAAAGTGATTCCCGATTGGGGGGCAATTAGTGCTCTAATCTCAAAAGATCACACATAGCATCAATATCATAAGAAGCAGATGCGGACTGGGGGGCAACTTTGAGTCAAAGCATGGTCAAATAGATCCTCCAATACCTTCAACATCAAGTTGATATTTCAGGAATATCCGAGCGAATGCAAGGATACTTCAAATCAATTGCATATACAGTCCCTTGTTGGACTTCTACTCCTTGGGCATGGTCTTAACCTCGACCTAAAAAAGGTAGTAACGGTCTAAAAATAGACCCTTCATTATCTTTGATTCGGGATACACGCGGCATTTGCCCCCTCCCAATAAAGACAAAATCGATCCCATGGGGATCCGATTTGACCTCTTCCACACAAATTAACGTCGTCGAGCAAAGGCTCCGACATACAACCTCGGAAAGGTCCTACATCCTTGGTGGATTCTCCCAACCTCTTCCAAACAGGTTAACATCGTCGAGCAAAGCCTCTGACATACAACCTCGGAAAAGTCCTACATCCTTGGTGGATTCTCCCGGCCTCTTCCACACAGGTTAACATCGTCGAGCAAAGGCTCCGACATATAACCTCGGAAAGGTCTCACATCCTTAGTGGATTCTCCCGACCTCTTCCACACAGGTTAACGTCGTCGAGTAGGGCTCCGGCATACAACCTCGGAAAGGTCTCACATCCTTAGTGGATTCTCCCAACCTCTTCCACACAGGTTAACGTCGTCAAGCAAAGGCTCCGACATACAACCTCGGAAAGGTCCTACATCCTTGGTGGATTCTCCCGACCTCTTCCACACAGGTTAATGTCATCGAGCAAAGACTCTGACATACAACCTCGGAAAGGTCCTACATCCTTGGTGGATTCTCCCGACCTCTTCCACACAGGTTAACATTGTCGAGCAGGGCTCTGACATACAACCTCGGAAAGGTCTCACATCCTTGGTGGATTCTCCCGACCTCTTCCACACAGGTTAACGTCGTCGAGCAGGGCTCCGGCATACAACCTCGGAAAGGTCTCATATCCTTAGTGGATTCTCCCGACTTCTTCCATACAGGTTAACGTCGTCGAGCAGGGCTCCGACATACAACCTCGGAAAAGTCTCACATCCTTAGTGGATTCTTCCAACCTCTTCCACACAGGTTAACGTCGTCGAGCAACGACTCCGACATACAACCTCGGAAAGGTCCTACATCCTTGGTGGATTCTCTCGACCTCTTCCACACAGGTTAATGTCGTCGAGCAAAGACTCAGACATACAACCTCAGAAAGGTCATACATCCTTGGTGGATTCTCCCGACCTCTTCCACACAGGTTAACATTATCGAGCAGGGCTCTGACATACAACCTCGGAAAGGTCTCACATCCTTGGTGGATTCTCCCGACCTCTTCCACACAGGTTAACATCGTCGAGCAGGGCTCCGGCATACAACCTCTGATAGGTCTCACATCCTTAGTAGATTATCCCGACCTCTTCCACACAGGTTAACGTCGTCGAGCAGGGCTCCGACATACAACCTCGGAAAGATCTCACATCTTTAGTGGATTCTCCCGACCTCTTCCACACAAGTTAACGTCGTCGAGCAGGGCTCCGACATACAACCTCGGAAAGGTCTCACATCCTTAGTGGATTCTCCCGACCTCTTCCACTTAGGTTAACGTCGTCGAGCAGGGCTCCGACTTACAACCTCGGAAAAGTCTCACATCCTTGGTTAACGTCGCCAGAATGTCGTCAATAGACTTCTATCTGACTTCTCCATAATGTTAAAATTCTACCCGATTTTGAATTTCCTCCTCTGCTGAACTTTTGCCTTGCAGGACTTTCGACGGACTAATACCCGACGCCGAAATTCTTCCTATCATCAGACTAATACCCGTCGTCGGACTTCTGCCCTTTGACGAACTTTCATCGGTCTTCTTCCCGAGGCCGTACTTCTACCCAACGTCGGACTTCTGCTCGTTAGCGAACTTCTACCCGATGTCAGACTTCTGCTCATCAGCGGACTTCTACTCGACGTCAAACTTCTGCTCGTTAGCAGACTTCTACTTGACGTCAGACTTCTGCTCATTAGCAGACTTCTACTCGTCGTCGGACTTCTTCCATTCGACGAACTTTCATCGGTCTTCTGCCCGAGGTCGTATTTCTACACAACATCGGACTTCACCTTGTCGTCGGACTTCTGATCGTTAGCGGACTTCTACTCGTCGTCGGACTTCTGCTCTTCAACGGACCTTCGTCGGTCATCTACTTGACGCTGCACCTCTACCCGACTACAGACTTCTACTCGATGTCAGACTTCTGTTTGTTAGCAGACTTCTACTCGTCGTCAAACTTCTGCCCGTCGATGAACTTTCATCGGTCTTCTTCCCGAGGCCGTACTTCTACACAACGTCGGACTTCACCTTGTCGTCGAACTTCTGCTCGTCAACGGACCTTCGTCGGTCTTCTACTTGACGATGCACCTTTACCCGACTACGGACTTCTACTCGACGTCAGACTTCTGTTCGTTAGCGAACTTCTACTGGTCGTCGAACTTCTGCCCGTCGACGAACTTTCATCGGTCTTCTGCCCGAGGCCGTATTTCTACACAACGTCGGACTTCACCTTGTCGTCAAACTTCTGCTCGTCAGCGTACTTTTACTCGTCGTCGAACCTCTGCCCGTCGACGAACTTTCATCGGACTTCTGCCCGAAGCCCTACTTCTACATGACGTCGGACTTCTCCTTGTCGTCGAACTTCTGCTCATCAGCGGACTTCTACTCGTCGTCGGACTTCTGCCCGTCGACAAACTTTCATCGGTCTTCTGCCCGAGGCCGTACTTCTACACGACGTCAGACTTCTCCCTGTCGTCGAACTTCTGCTCGTCAGTGGACTTCTACTCGTCATCGGACTTCTGCCCGTCGACGAACCTTTGTTGGTTTTCTACCCGACGCTGCACCTCTACCCGACTTCGTACTTCTACCGGATGTCAGACTTCTACCAGTTAATAGACTTTCATCGGTCTTCTGTCTGACGCTGTATGACTACCCGACGTTGAATTCCTACCTGTCATCATACTTCTCCCCGATGCTGGAAGTATGCCCATCATTTCAAACTCCCTCCTTATAACGATCTCTCTGACCTATATCTCCAACCAACTGATTAACATCAGACCTCCTTAGGATCTCTCGAAGAAGAGGGGGGAATCTCTGGACTTTATTGCCAAGAGAGGGGCCTCGAAAAATCAAGGGAAGGCCTCAATAGAAAGGACAGAGGGAGAAGAGAAGTAGGGGGGAATCTCCAAACTTTTTTGCCAAGAGAGGGGCCTCGAAAAATCGAGGAAATGCCTCAATAGTAAGGACAGAGGGAGAAGAGAAGAAGGGAATATCTCCGGACTTCCTTGCCAAGAGAGGGGCCTCAAAAAATTGAGGGAAGGCCTCAATAGTAAGGACAGAGGGAGAAGAGAAGGAGGAGGAATCTCCGAACTTCCTTGCCAAGAGAGGGGCCTCGAAAAATCGAGGGAAGGCCTCAATAGTAAGGACAGAGGGAGAAGAGAAGAAGGGAAAATCACCGGACTTCCTTGCCAAGAGAGGGGCCTAAAAAAATCGAGGGAATGCCTCAATAGTAAGGACAGAGGGAGAGAAGGAGAAGAAGAAAAGAAAAGAGGAGAAGAAGAGGAGAAGGATAATTTTCTAAAGGCCTAGGGGGCCTATTTATAGGTTTTGGAGAGAAAGGAGGGGAAGTTATTGCCATTTTAGAATTTTTCTAATTTTCTAAAAATTTTTTGAATTTTTTGAAATTTTTTTGGAATTTTTTGCGCTTGTAGGGCCCACATTGGCGGTGCGGCCAACCGGCCGCACCGTTTAGCGCGGCCAGGTCACTGACCCGCGGCCAGCGCGGCCGGATCACGGCTGGCCAGCCGTGGCACGCGCGCGCGGCCACAGCATCCCGCGGCACGCGGGCACAACGCGCGGCAGCACTACGCGCGCGCAAGCGTAGCCCACGCGCGGGCGCGTGCGAGTCCGGGCGCAACCTGCGATTGGCGACAGCGGATCCTGTTCCGCGCGCGGAACAGCGCGCGGTCAAAGACCGCGCGGTCTGCGCGGTTACTTCCGCGCCGCGCGGTTCCGCAGGAGCCGCCGCCGGCGAGCGGCGGCGGGCGGCGGCTGGCCTGCCGGTTGGCCTGTTCGGCCGCCTACGCGTGTCCGGGCCTGATTTTCGGCCCGGATGGTTCGATTTGGACAATATTGGGGTCCCCATACACGTTTTTCGACGTTCTGGACTCAATTTTACAACTTTCGGAACTCAACGGGGCCTCTACGATCAAGTTTGAGCATGCATTTAATTTTTGGGATGCAATTTTTTGCATTTTGGTTAAAACAAATTGTCGACACATATATTTTCGGATTTTTGGAGCTTCGACATCCAAAAATAGGGGGGCAACTGATACGTCATGCAAAAATTATCTTGATCGGGCACGAATCTTGAGGCAAAAGCTAGTTGGAAACTTCAAAAATTAATTTTGGGAGCACCCGAACTCCGTGCTCCGAACTCCGATTTCAGCGAGCTTACAGTCAAACTGAGCGTCTCGGAAATACAAACTCAACGACACCAAATTCGACCCAATCCGAGCCCAAATGGGTCTGAATCATGGATCCGAAGTATTGTTGGAAGGTTCAAACCACTATTTGAGTTACCAAACGGACTCCGATTTTGATGAGCTTATACTCGAATCGAAGGACTCGACGAGACAAATTCAACGAGCCCAAGATCACAGAGTTCCAACATTACTAAGGCCTTCAAATGTCCAATGAACGGTGCACAATTGTAGGATTCAATATCGATCGTCCATTTGACTACTCCCTATTCGCCCCTCATCTCACGCCTATTTACGGGCCATGCCACTTCAGAAAATCTATAAATAGAACCCTTATTTCTCATAAGAGAGGACTCAAGCAAGAAGAGAGGAGGAGAAGAGGAGGAAGAAGCTCCTCCTCGACCACCACCGCCGGAACCTCACCGGACCACCGCAGGAGCCTCGCCGGACCACCGCCGGAGCCTCGCCGGACCACCGCCGCAGTTTCGCCGCACCACCATCTCAAGGCCCGACCTTTAGGCCCGATGTTCAGGCTCGACGTTCTACTGAAGGTCCGACGTTCTGCTGAAGACCCGACGTCCTGCTTAAGGCCCGACGTTCAGTCCCTATGTCCCTCTGAAGACCCGACATCCTGCTTAAGGCCCGACGTTCAGTCCTTACGTCCTGTTGAAGACCCGACGTCCTGCTTAAGGCCCGACGTTCAGTCCCTACGTCCTACTGAATACTCGGCGTCCCGCTTCAGGCCCGACGTTCTGCTGAAGACCCGACGTCCTGCTTAAGGCCCGACGTTCAGTCCCTACGTCCCGCTGAAGACCCGACATCCTGCTTAAGGCCCGACGTTCAGTCCCTACGTCTTGCTGAAGACCCGACGTCCTGCTTAAGGCCCGACGTTCAGTCCCTACGTCCTGCTGAAGACTCAGCATCCCACTTAAGGCCCGATGTTCAGTCCCTATGTCCCGTTAGAGACCCGACATCCTGCTTAAGGCCCAATGTTCAGACCCGACGTCCTACCCAAGGCCAGACCATCAACACCCGATCTTCCAAGTGACACTAGGTCTAACACCTGACTCATTGTCTCCTAACGCCTACGGTCCTTCTGACCTCTATCGCCTACTATGGTTCTTCCGACCTCCATAAACGGACAACGGTCTTTCTGACCCCGGTCTCCTGCCGACTACGGTCCTTCCGACCAGACAAACATGTATATGTAATTCCTACTATGTAATGCAATCTATATGATGTACATTTGCTACATCAATCCAAGGCCTTCTCCCAAGGAAGAGCCTCATTTGTAATCGACTACAAATATTAGTGGATTCATTCAAACTGGGCCAGGCCCCATGGTTTTTTCCCCTTTTCAGGGGTTTTCCACGTAAAAAACTCTGGTATCTCTTATGAATGCTACACCCTCTCACTTATCTGCTTGTGTGCTGGATCTTCGTACAATGCAAAGACGTTAAACTAAATATTTCTCTACCGCCGCGAATATTCCAGGACGCAACAAAACTATTGTCTGGAATGATGAAAAGCTGAAATATGTAGTGATGAAAAGCTGCCCTTAATGGAATACTCATTTGACTAAGAAGATGGAACAACCCTTTTTTTTTTTTTAAGAATCTGTACTTCAAGCCTTGAGGTAGAGAATATTTTGTTGTTGTAAAAGACCTGAACCAATGACGGGTTGGAGAAGGCGTTGAAGGAAGGTTGCTGCAAGAGCTAATTTGTGGTAGAAAAAGGAAACAGGCAAGTGGAAGACTACAGTTGGCCTGATCGACTGATTTGGACTCTCTTCTGTAGACTAATGTGCAAGATTCAAGGACGTGGAAGAGATCTTTGGCTCGTATGCTGAAGAGACCGAAGGTTGTTGGAGTTGTGGCTTGATGAGAAGCTAGTTTGGAGACCTTATACACAAGGAACAATGGAAAGGAGGCCTTGCATATTCGGCACAATTAGAAGTCTGCAGGCCGATGGGTTTAGGGACGGATGGCTTGGAGCTCTCGGCCAAGAAGGGTTTGTGTGTGGGATTGCAGAAACGCTTGGCTGCTTAACAAAAATAAACTGTCTTGGAAGGATTTTATGCAAGGAGTGGCTGTAGTAGAATGTAATAGAGGTAGATTGCTATTGTTGTGAGAAGCCTTCATGTGGAGAATGAAGACTGCGCCTCCTACTGTTGTTCGGCTTTAACAGAAAGCAGGTGACCAGCATTCTGAAGCTAAAACCTGGTTGTAGAGGTGTGAGTTGGGTTGGAACAGTGGGAAGAGCCGTGAAATTCTTGTGGAATAGTAAAAAAAGAAATCGGCTTAGAGCAGACGTGAGAAACAGGTTGTAGAAGAGGTGAAAGGTATGTGGTCGGTCTTCACACAAGGGGAGGAGGCAGAAAAGGAACGGAGCAGGGAAGCAAAATAGAGGCCTTTGATAGAGAGAGGGTGACTCCAGGTAGTTGGGACGGACAGGGAGCTGTTCGGCCTCTTGTGTGAGGGAGTGGAAGCTGGTCGTGAAGTGAAGAAAGAACAGAGAATGAGAGCTTGAGCTTGGAATTTTCTGAAGACCGACCAAATAAAAGTTTCCACTTCTTTGTTTTAACCACGAGGTTTGATTTACTACCCAAGGTAAGAGCACCGTCCAAGGCATGTTCCTTCAGCGGGATATCAGGGATTCAAAGCAGGGATTTTGCACAGAGTCTTGTATAGAGAAGTTCACTCATCTGAGGTAAAAGTATCAATTAAGATTTGATTTCATATTTGACTTGCTAATTTTGGTTAAACTGATCTGCATCTCTAATAATAACTTTCCCTATTTAGTTTTAACATTAATTGAGGAGGGCAGTAATACATTGACAACCCAAAATGATATTTGTTTGCGTGCAACTTTTTTTTTATTTAAGTGTTGAATGCATCATTTTACGTGTCAATTTGCCAAATATAAAAATTAGATAAATTAATAGTGAATTAAGGGTATTGCTGATGTTCCGATCGCAACGACGCAGTCCGTTTCGCGATCGGACATCATTTGGGTGGCGACGATGCTTAATTCCTTCGAAATGCCTATTGTCTCGATTTGCATGCAAAACCTTATTCGAACAAATTAGCAGTGCATTCATAGAATTGACGATGTTATGGACCCAATGACACAGTCCGTTTCACGATCGGACATTGTCCAAACATCGTCGAGGCCAGATCTTTATCAAAATGCGTATTGTCGTAACTGAATCATCTTAGAATTTGTGCCACCACATCGAACAATCCAAATTGATTAAAATATATATTTTATTAATGTTGACGACGTTTCGGACATAATGGCTTCATCCGTTTTGTAACCGGACATCATTTCATAACCGACGAGGCTAATTTACCTCGTAACACGTGCATTCGCATTATATGTGGATCGCCTTTGAAATTTGCGACATCACATCAAACGATCCATTTTTATTAAATAAAATGTAGACTCTGAATGTCGACGATGTTCCGAACGTAATGACGCTATTCGTTTGTCAATCGGACATCGTTCGAATATTGTCCAGGCCTCATTTACGTCGTAACGCGGGCCTTAATATCATATTTGCATTGCCTAGAAATTCACCAACATCTCAGATGATCAAAATTTATTAAATAAAATATATATTCCGAATGTTGACGATGTTCCGGACGCAATGGAGCTATCCGTTTGTTGATCAGACATTGTCCGAGCGTCTTCGAGGCCTCGTTTCCGTCGTGACGCATGCCTTTATATCATATTTGCATCGCCTACAAATTCACCACCATCTTAGATGATTTAAATTTATTAAATAAAATATTTATTATGAATGTCGATGATGTTTCGGACGCAATGGCGCTGTCCGTTTGTCGAAAGGACGTCGTCCGAGCATCTTCGAGGCCTCGTTTCCGTCGTAACGCAGGCTTTTATATATAATTTGAATTGCATAGAAATTCGCCACCATCTCAGACGATCCAAATTCATTAAACAAAATATATATTTTGAATGTAAACAATGTTCCGGACGTAATGACATTATCCGTTTGTTGATCTGAAATCGTTCGAACGACATCGAGGGCCAAGTTCCTTGATATGCATGTTATTACCTTGGGATCCGTGTCACCATTACTATTGATCCCAATTAATCACAAAAGATGTATATTTTGAGTGTCGAGGACGCTCTGAACATAATGGCATAGTCTGTTTCATGATCGGACGTCATCTGAGCGACGTCGAGCCTGATTTCCTCGAAATACGTTTTTGATCCGGCATTCATGTCACTCATTAGAATGATCCAAATTGAATAAATAAAATACAATTTTTGAGTATTTGCAACGTTCTGAACACAATGATGAAATTCGTTTGTTGATCCGGCATCGTTTGATCAGCCTCGCGCTTTAATTTCGAGTGTCAGTCATCTCTTTTGACAAATATCATTCGATTCAATCGTGAGGGGCCTCGCCCTAGTGGAATTCAGTGTCCTGATCGCAACGATACCATCTATTTGGCATTTGGAGGTCATTTGACACCTTAAGTGACGCGTGGCGCTAAGGCGCGTATTGTTTTATTCACCAATTGGGGTTCTTTATCGCGTGGTTTTAGGTATATGGGTCAACAATTGTTTTGATTAAAAAAATATAAGACTTAAAAAATGTATTAATTTTCTTTGGGAAATATTTAATTTTGAATTTTGAATTTTGAAATTGAACACGTCATTATGAACAGTATATCACCTCAGGAGATAATTATATCGTTCCCTAATGGGTTCAAATTTCAGAATATTAAATTTATCCGGATTATCGTAGTCGTTGACCCCGGAGGATCAAAATGGAATTTAATCAATTATTTGACTACGCTAATTTGGATAAAAAGATCATTAATTTCATAATCAAAATCACGATAGTAATTGATATATCAATCAGATGAAAGAAATTATCAATCACTATTATTCGTTTGAAAATGATGAAAATGATCGTTGAATTTAAATTTTTCAAAGAGAATTAATTAGAGTTTTTGAAAGATTGGTTTTGAAAATCAATTCTAGGTTACTAAATCTCCTACGAGCGCAAGCCCCCATAGTTAATTACATCGTAGGAAACTGGAATTTCCTACAAATACTCTCGATTAAAATAGCGGTGTAAATTTTATTTAAGATTTCAAAGCTAGATGTCAAAGGAGGTTAAGGATTGGAATTTCAAATGGGATTGGATCAAAATTGAAGACTTATTTCTGGAATCAAAGGAAGAAGGGTAGGAGGTGTTTTGGGATTCTGAATTACTTTAGAAACACCTCAGTCTATCCTAAGTGTTGGGCTTGAATTTGATTGAAAGTGATTAAGGTTTGAATGGTCAATTTTATTAGAAATTTGAGATTCAATTCCCGAAAGTTGAGGTCTTGTGGCCCGAGCCAGCCTCAGAACCTAAGTCTAAATTGGGCACTAAAAGGTGACCCGAACCTAGCTAATGTAGTGCAAATCTGGTCTTACCCCGGCCTGGATTGGGGAGCCAGCTAAACCACCTAAACGATTTAAAATCATGTCTCCGGTCTTTTAATGTTAGAATGGGTAGGGACGTTGTTAAAGAAAAGTTTTTTGAGAACGGTGCCGACATCTAGAGCGGATCCTAATTGGCCCCTTTGACTTATGCTGGGTTTGATGCTTAAGCTAAAAATGCAACTTAAAGTTTTAGAAGTTTAATTTGTTATTAATCTAATGCATGCTAATCGACTCAATTAAAGGCTTGAATTTGAATTTAGGCTATGAAATGAGAACTTCCGGCGATCCCGGGCTTACTTCTTAAATTCGTTAGAGTCTCTATATGAGCCTAAATATTTTTAATTTGATTTAAGTAGAAAATTTTTATTAAGTCCTTAAGAGCCTACGATCAAATTCCAGGTCAAATGAAAGTCGGCATGCAGGTAAAAAGACTAGAAAAGTAGGTATCTCTAATGTGCAATCAATTTAAATAAATCAATCAAATTAGATATATCAAATTGAATGTCCGTAGGCAAGTGCCCCTTATTATTACATCACAGAATTTTACAAAAAATTAAAGTGGCCGGGCACCACTGACTACAACCCGGATTTTAATCCTAAGACTCAAGTGACTTTGAGAATGGGTCTTCTCGTTATCCACTTCTTCGTCCTTCTGCTGTTTCTTGGATCGTCGGGTCCGGATATCCAAATGAAAAGAAACTCCCCCTTGATCGGGGTGTTATATTTCCTCTTTAGATATTTGAAGAGTATCCAAACTTGATCTTCCGAATGGACGAAGACTCTCCCCTTTAGGGATGTCTTCTCCTCTTTGGAATTCAAGTTGGATATCAATATCCCAAACTCAAATCACTTTGAATACTTACAACCATATCAAATCAAATTTACATTAAGCAAAATGAAAAATCTAGACTCGATCCTGTAGGGTTATCCTAATAATCAACAGTTGTGTATACAGTCCCAAGCAATTAATATTTGATCTCAAGCAGTTGATATATGAATCTCAAGCAATTAATATATTTGAAATTTAAAGTGCTCAACAGATTATAGTAAATAAATAAACAATCAATCAATTCTAAACTAGCAAACAGCATGCAGTGAAAACTCGAAAAACCCGTCACACAACAGAAAAGTAAACACCGGCCTAGCCTAAAACTAGAGTTGGTTGTCCTAGCAAACCATCTATAGTGTGTGAGGTAGGTCGTGTGGTTTGGATATATCCTAAATAGGATCATTAGATCGAAGTTGCTTAAGGTTCTGGTTGGTTGAAAAACTTAAGGGATTTAAATTTGAGTTTAAGTATTAATGGCTTGAAGTTAATTTTAAAATTGATTATTAATTATTTGTTGAATACCACCTTTATTTCACACCGAGGCCGTAAAGTTTATTTCACCTTCCTTGGGGCTAAGTTAATAGCCTCGTAGGCCTGGGTTACCTAGTGGTACCCGATATAATTAAGTGATTTGATTTGATTAAAATTTGAAAGTTAATGAATTTTAATTAAGGTTGGTTGATTACTGATTTTAAGGGTTAATTAGAAATTTCTGGAGTTTTAGAGGTGATTTTGAGTTTTAGGATTTTTATGAATATTTTAATCACTTAATTAAAGGGTCAAAAATTGACTTTTTAATTAAAAGTGTTTTCTGAAAAGTTAACATTTTATTAAAATACTAGACCTCACTACGATCAGTACGTTGAAATTGGATTTTTCTAGATTTAGTTACGAAGGTTTGAAGTTTTGAACTAGTTTTGACCTAGATTTGACCAGTTTGTTGACTTTTTGAATTTGATGACTTTCTAGAATTTTAACATTTTTAATAAATATTAGGCATTAATAGGAGTTGAATGCAAGTGAGTTTGTTCAATTTTGATTTTTCTGGAATTAGTTATGAATACTTGAAGTTTAAGGTATTTAATGAATTTTTGAAATTACTTAATTAAAGACCCCTTTTTGTGATTTTACTCCAAATGAGGTCCCAACTCCTTGAAATCAGCTCCAAAGGTCAGGAATGACTTAAGGTGAGATTCCCAAGTGTTTGGGAAGTTTTTGGAGTTTTTAATATTATTTAATTAATTATATTAATAAGATATTGATTTTTAATTAAAACTAAATTAAGGGCAGAATTGTTGTCAAATCAAGGGGCTTTTAATTTTCATTGGTTAAGGCTATGATTCTGGTCAGTTATAGGTCTTAATCATATTTTTTGGGTTTAAATTTGATTTATTACATTTTCTAAAAGGTTTTAAGGCTTAATTAAAGCTTAAACTTAGGAAAATTAATTAAGGGTCTTAATGAATTCTAAAGTCAGTGAAAATTTTCCTAGTGGCTGTAGATGTCACTAAGTTCAAATGTTTGGAGTTTCAAGTCAAAAGGATGTGTATCCTAGTTATTGGAATTTCTCTAAGTTTTCTACGCATGTCCTTAATTATTGTCCTTAATGATGTCACTAGGTTAGCTAGGTTTAAATCAATTGTTCTCTCTAACCCTTGGACTAACATACATAGATGCAAGCATCACATTCACATTCAAACCCTAGATCTAGGAGAGCCCTAAGACTAGGTGCAAGTGTGTGCTCCCTATACATGCAAAAGGCAATAAATTTGAATAATTAACACTTTAATTAGTAAGTAATTAAAGTAATTACTCACTAATCATCCCCATTAAACCTATTCATTCAAGCTTAATCCATATTTAAATTTTCAAGGTGGATCTCTCAAAGCCCTTAAAGATTTAAATACATATAAATTTTAAAATAGATTTTAAAAAAAACATAAGTATATATATATATATATATATATATATATATATATATATACTTAAATATAGATTTTAAAATTAAATAAATAAAAATATTATCAAAATGTTTTAAAATAACTTTGGGAGATCTCTGACTTATTTAAAATAATTTGAAAATAAAATTTTGGAATATTTGGATTTATTTTAATTAAATAATAATTAAAATAACCAAATAATTAATATTTAAAATTATTTAAAATATATAGAATATTTTAAATCCATTTTATTTTTAAATTAAATGCCTTGAAAATCCGAGCAGTTTGATATATAATACTTAGTTTTTTGAAAAGTATTTAATTTTTAATAATTTTTTGAAGTTTCTTGTAATTAAAATAATCAAAACACTAATTAAACTTTAATTAATTCAATCTGGCGGCGGGATTAACACGTGGCGCGATTTGGTTCGGCCAACCAAAACGCGGAGCCACGTGGAGGAGCGGGATTCGTCCGGTCAAAACGCGGCGCCAATGATTGATCGTTGATTCGAGAAAACGTGTGGGTCCCACGCGTTTTCACTAATCCACGTCGGATCGACATAATAACCGTCCGATCAAAGCAGGTTTGATCTAACGGCGGAGATCAAGTCCCGTCGTTTGATTTCGATGGAGGGGGATCAAGCGGCGGACATTAGATCCCGCAATTCCAAACGGACGGCCTAGATCTAGTTGGACGGTGGATCAAGCTAGCGATCAGCTACACGGTCGGGCGAACGAGCTGCGCGGCTCGGTCTGGATCGTTGATCGGGCAATCAACGGTCCAGAAATGATGTGCCTGGATTGAGTCGTGAGAACACTCTAGACTAGGGTTTTTTGGCTCGTTCGTTCGATACCGTTAATGAAAATCAATGAAATTTTAAACATGCATTCCCTAAATGAACAGAAATCTTGGGAAATTAAATTCAAGGATTAAAATGCACTCAACAAAAGTCTATTTGATCCTAAGTGTTCTAACCTATGGTTTAGGATTATTCCTCATTTAATGGACGGATTTTGACATTTTAGGGCTCGTTGAACTTGTTGATCGTCCTAGATTATTTCTGATGAAGACTGCAAGGGCTGAAAAGGTCTGGATCTGGAGCTGCAGGCCTAGGACTGTCTTCTTGTCTCGGTTTGGCCGGAATCTCGCCGCCGGCCACCGTCAATCGCCGGTTTTTGACGTGGGGGATGGAGAGGTAACCCCCAAGAGCTAAAACGAAATTAGCTCTGGTCTGGAGAGGGATTGAGTGGTGAGAGAGAGCTAGATGGAGAATGACGGCTCTATTAGGGCATTTCACCCTATTGAACCTTCCTTTGATCAAATGGTCGGCTAGGATTGCTTCATCAGCTCCCTAGATGATGCCATTTGTCCCTAGGGCAGTTGAAAAGCTGAGGGAAAGGACATCCTAGTTGGAAAGGCTCTTTGGTCCCCACTTGATCATGGGAGCAATGAGGGCTGTTTGATCTTAATACAAAGGCTGGAAGGGTCTTTAGGAAGGTTCTAGAGTCTCTCCAAACAGCTGGATTGATTTAGATTAATGGAAGTTAGCTCTAAGAAGCCATTTGACCATGTTTGACTATCTTAAAGCACAAGTTTGACTGTTTGACTGGTCCAATGCCACTTGGACTGGTGAGGTGGCAAGGGGTGACTTCAAAGAGGGTCTAGAGTGATTTGGTGGGGATTGGGCTAACTTGAATCAAACCATTTGGGCATTTAGAGGTTTGTTGACCAAGTGTTGATTGGTCAACTGACCATGTTGACTGCTGAGGTGGCAGCCAAGTGTTAATTCCAAATGTTTGGGAGTTGTTTGGAGGGAGCATAAAACCATGGGTTGAAACTTGATTGGATATGAAGGGTTTTCTATGGGCTTGATCAAGTCAAAAGGGATTGACTTGGTCAAATCGACCATGGTTGGGCTCCAAACAAATTTGATTAAGCTTGAATCGTGAATTAGAGAGAGTCTGAGTGCTTGAATGGTTTTAAATAGTTAAATGAGTTGGAATGACCCATTTAAACACTTAAGGGGTAATTGAGTCAACCTAGGTTGACTTGGTCAACTAGGTTGACCCAAGAGGTGGGTCAAAGCTCGATAGATTTGATTTGATGTTTTGAATCTGTTAGAGGTGGTCCCAAGGTCTAGAAATATCAAATTGATCAAAATGCCCATTTTGACCCTTAAGGGCCTATTTGGTCAACTTAGGTTGACTTGGTCAACCAGGTTGACCCAGGGTCTGGGTTTGGGTCGAACATGTTTAATTTGATATTTGAAACTTGCTGGAAGTGGTTCCAAGCAATTCGGAGGTCGTTTGGTTTGAAATCGATGTTTGAGCCCCTAAAGGGTATTTTGGTGATTTTGACCCCTGGTCAACTAGGGGTCAAAGTGGGTCAACCAAAATACAGTTTAATGTTCAATATGTCAATATTAAATGTTTGAAAATGATCAGAGGCTTCGGAGAAGGCTCTAAGGTCAGAATCTTCTTAATGGCAAGTCCAGTGGCATAGGCTGTAAATATTTGAAGGTTTTACAGCCTATGAATTTTAATTAAGTTTCTGAGGTTAGAGACCTCAGAATGGGCTCAAATTTGGAGGGTTTCCTCCAGAGACATGTCCCATCAGTATGTAACTGACAGACTCTGAATCGGATGTCATTTAACTGGGTTTCAAAGTGTTTGAAATTTCAATGGAAAAGGCCTTTAGGACAAAACCTTTGGACCTGGGATTTGGCTTGATTGACCTAAGATCTAGGTAGATCCTAAGGTTTGAATAGATTTTAAAGTTAGGAATCTAGAAGGATCCTAGAGTTTAGATTGATCTGGAGTCTGGATGGGTCCTTAGTGATCTCATACAAAGATGAGGTCAACAACAACGACACAAAAACCTGACCTGAACCCGACCCGAAAAATCCGGGTTTGACCCGACCCGTTTGTTCGGGTTCGTAAATTCGACCAGTTTAAAAAAAGGGTTGGGTTCGGGTTGACCCGACGGGTTGCCGGGTCAACCCAAAAACCTGTTTAAAATGACTGCCCGGCACCCGCGCATCTGCCAACCCTAGCCAGCCGCGCACCCACCGTGCAGTTCACGAGTTCGTGCCCGCACAGGCGCGCTGTAGCGCACCCGGTCAAGCACCCGCCGCCCCAGCGTCCCGCGCACCCGCCGCCCCAGCCGCCGCTGTCGCCTTCGGCGTCCGCTCTCGACCGCGCGTGGTCTCCTTTCCGTGTCGGGTCGGGTCAACTTAGCAACCCTTCGGGTCGGGTCCGGGTTCGAATATTCGACCTGTTTACCTATCCGGGTCGGGTTAGGGTCGACCCAATTGAACCCGGGTCAGTTTTGGGTTCGACCCGTGACCCGAAATTGACACCCCTAGCTTGCATTGCATTAAAGGAAAAAAAATTTAGGAGTTTACACTTTGTGCCCTTTTTAATATTTAGGTTAGTAAGAAATACGATTTATTGGAGAGAGTTTGTGAAGGCTAATAATATTGGTAAAAATTTTGCTTTTAACCTAAGTTCAGATTTGGTGTAAGCGCTCATGCTAAGTTAAGTTTGATAAGTTGGATATATATTATTTGATCTTAATGAAACTTTAATATTGGAAAAAAGACCTTATATTCTAATCAAAAGTGGTCAGGATGGATCTCAAATCCCTTATATCTAAATTGAGATTAATTTTATACTAATTATTTATATTTCACTCATCTCGAAATAGATCCAAGGGCTTTTAGATTCATCGTATCCTTATATGATTTTTCTGCTAACTTTCCATTCTAAATAAATATAGTTTTTATTCGAAGTTACAAGGATGTCATGTAGTTCTAAAAAACTAGATTAAAATTAAATTTTACTTAATTTGATTAATTTGATTCTCAAATAAGTTCATATTGGTATGACACTTCCAAACAATCTTCTAAACATTATGCCAAGTCCAAACACGATTGAATGATTAACTAAATCTACAACCAATCAACATCGAATCTACTTAAATAATCCATAATGAATCTCACCAACAGCAGGTTCTTTATCAAGCATCTCGTTCTATAATATACTTAGATTAGAATGTATATACGAAGAAATTATTAAAATTTATTAAAGTTCTTACCAATTATCATGTATGTTTAGTCTGTGAAACTGAGCCACCAATATGTAGGGAGCAACCTAGTCCTCTGATGTCAGAAGCTCTTTTCTACATGTTCTGCTTCATCATTATATAGTCTGGGATATCCCAAGCACTACTGAGATTATCCCATACACCCTCGCCAATCCAAAGGGGAGGCACGCCTGTCCTCCTAATGTGAGTAAACATGCCTTGAATACAAATCACTTTGTGTTTCTTAAAATTTTTTATGATATGAGTAGCATGCTGCGGAAACCGACAGAAGTCTCGCTGCGCACAATAAATTAGGAGAAAAATATTCATTATTAGCATAATAAAAAAATGGATAGCTATTAATAATATTGTGGCTTACTAACCGCAAACTCTGAGAGCCACACACTACAGGAAAATCATATATTACCTATCAAATTTTTCGGTTGAAATTTATCATTTTTTGGCGGTTTTCGAATTTATCGGTAGTTTTTCGGTGAAAAAAATTTTCGTGGGAAAGAATCAGCCGGAAAACTTCATCGGAAAGTTGTCTCATTGTTTTCCGTCGGAAAGTCACCGAAAATTTAACCACCAGAAAATTTTGCCTAAAATGGATGATTTTCCTATAGTGACATGTCACGCACTTCCTTTGGAATACACGCTGTAGCAGTATCATTGTAGATGATGGTAACTGTAGACTATTTATATTGTAGCTAACCTCACTATGGCGTGCGGCTAAGGTAGCAATTGTTACTATAGCGCATGGCCTTTTTAGCACTAGTTACAGTAGCAAATGGTCCGGGCCTATGTTTTCTCCTGGACAATCCAATTCAAATGTTTTTGGGTCCTCAGAACTATTTTTTTATTTTAAGAATCAAATTTGGGCACTTTAATTTCGGTGCTCAACGGAGCCTCTATATTCATCTTTGAGAAATTTTAAATATTTTGGAGGGTAATTTTTTTAACAATTTTAGCTCCAAGCAATGCACCCATTTCAGGACATCCGCAATTTATAATTAAGCATATTTTATTTGGTTCATGGCCCGAGATGAGATATGCGTTGACGTCTAAGGAGCGATCTTGCCTTGTAATTATTCAAAAAAATATAATTTTATATTGAAAGAATTGATAAACATACAACATATATTTTGGCAGATTCTTTCTGCCTCTGCTTCTAACGGATGTGTCATAATACCTATTTGCTATATGTGTTTGTTAAATCATCTTATATGTGCAGCAGAGCTCATAGATGTATATAAACGTTACAATCTAGGAATTATGGGTAAGTAAAATATCCAACTTTCATATATGTCCATCTGCTTTCCTTTTTATCTCAGATTTTGGTTTAATTCTTAGTGCATTGCAATGACGATTTGTAATCTTTAATAAATCATCTTTGTAATATAATATGCATCCATGAACATAACAATCTATTTTTGTATATATCAAAGCAAGTTTGAAAACCAATTTTCTTTATCCGATGTAAATCTATAAGAACTATGTTATTTTTCAGTTGGTCTCTTTAAGCAGCCCAACAAATTAATTAAAATATTCACGAGGGATAGTGAAACCTTCCTTCCATCCGAGAATGAAAAAATTCACCACATTAATGAACTCATCTATTAATATCTTTTGTCTTTATGTCAATCAGTTATACATCCAACTTCTTTGATTTCTAATATTCATAATATGAAGAATTTATCTTACACATAATATGAAGTTATTAGATATTGTATTTGCACCTAAAGGTAAGCTATGAGATAATTTTGTCTTCTTGTCTATAATTCATACAAATGTTTTGATAAGATACTAAAAATAATAATTCATTTATAAATAAAGGATTTATAAGCTTGGAAATAAAGAGAAACACTTTATATTGATTAGATTTAGGATACTTATATTCTTTTTGGATCATAATTTTTTTTAAATTTACTTTCAAAATGTTCCTTGTTAATTGCATATTAAAACAAAGAAATATTATTTTTTTTTTCACCATCCCAAAGCCCTATGGGATGGGATTTAATATGGTGTTGGTGATGTTTGATCTCAAGATCTTATCAACAACTTCCAAGCCCTTATCAAATTGGACTAGCTAGCACTTCCAATAAAATAGTACATTGAAACGTTCATCATAAACAACATCAAAAAAGAAAAAAATGCATATTTAGTTTAATCCATCAAATCTTAGTTTATTATACATATAAATTAAGTATAATGAATTAACAAGTTCATTTATCCTTAAAAAAATTTTATATATTTTTAATGAAAATTATCAAACATTAACAAATGAAAATTCAAGAACATACATAAATAAATGAAAGTATAGAGATATAAATATATTCAATATCATACTCTTACTTATCTAAAACTTACGAAGAACGGATGGTGAACAAGAACAAAGAACTAGTGATGAATGAGCGAGAACGATCACTAACGGTGAACAATGACAAACCCACGAGAGATTATTTTGCGAGAATGGGCATCGAAGGACAAATCACATGAGAGAGGCAAACGATCACATAATTAGAGGGAGGATGCGTCAATTGCAGATATAATGATTTTTTTGTCAATATTTTTGGCTCCTCTGACAACTTTTCGACAGAACTTTTGTCCAAAATAATTCGACTGGTTTAAGTAAGTAGGCAGATATTCCACCGACACAACAGCCGAAATAGCTCCAATGAAATTTTTGCTGGTAAATTTTATTGTCTTTAAGTAAACCGGCGGAATGCTTGATGGATTATCCATCGGAAATGTTCTCGTGGATAATCCGTTGGAAACTCCGACGTATAGCTTCCATTGAAAATAATTCCATTATTTCCTTCAATATTTATTGCGGTCATCTATCCGTCAAAAATTCTACCATAACTAACAATTTTTTGGGTAGTGAAATTATCTTTTAATAGAATAAAAATTGCATACTTTCAATTTACATTGAAAACTTTGGAAGAAAAAAACCTAAATATGTAGAATAGTCGTATCTACATAATATAGAAAGTTATACAATAAAAGTTTCGTGGGTATAAAATTATCCTTTTTTAATGCTATGAAATTATAACTTAAACTTTTAGAATTGGACCTATAGCAAAAAATAAATTAAAGTCACCAAAATGTTATTTTCTCTTTTTAAAATATCTTCCTCTCTCTCTCTAATTGGCTTCCCAGGGGCTTTTATTTTAATTAAAATAGATAAAATGAACATTGATATTTTTATTAAAATTTAACCCAACACTGTGACGCTATTGTCATAACCCAAATAAAAAAATCCAAGAGCTCAATGTTGCAAGGCCACCAACTCGACGTTGCAGCGCTCCTAAGAGAAAAATTTCATATTTTTCATTCATCGAGATAGATCCCCAATACATTCTTCAGAACAAATTCAAACATCCACATGCATATAGAACACTCACAGATACATACGAGAGGTCAAAATATAAAATTTTATATGGATTATCCTTACCAGATTGGGTCAAAATAGATACAATGACGTATTGCTTCACTGGGTATTACAGCCAAGACCTAGAGTGATTAGGTTGACCAAGGATTTCAAGTAAAGAAGATTTAAGGTAAAAAGAGTAATTTAAAAAATTCTTGGTTAAACTTGGTCAACTAAGGTTGACTAAGGGTCTTGGGTGAGTCAAACATATTCCCTAATGAACCTAAGATGGTTTGGTTCAGCCTCAAGCATCTAGGTACATGCTTATGTTAAAATGACCCTTTGAGTGACACACTTGGTAAGTATGAGGAATTTTAATTTTAACTTAAGATTTGGTCAAGTGTTAAACTTGAAATGGTTTTGAAGAGTTCTCAGTGTTATTAGGAAGTGGTTTAAAGAGTGATTAGGTCATGTATGTTTGGCTAGGGCTAAGTCCTTAGGTTGATCCCTATGGTTCTCTTAAGGTGGGTCTTCATTAAAATAGGAACGCCTAAGAACTAAGGATGGTAAAGGAAAGGAATTAGACTTCATTGGTCAACACCCTTTTCGAATGTCTGACTTGATGAATTCATCCATTTATCTCATGAAGAGTTGCTGACTTGATGAATTCATCAAATTATCTCATGCAGCGTTGTCGTTCAGTTAGCATTGGGGAAGAAGTTAGCATTTTGTAAAGTTATTCCTTTGCCTAGGGTTCCTTATTTCACTGGATTCCTCGAGTCAGCTATCATGAAGGTTGTAGGGCTCAGGGAAGTTTTCCTTTTCCCTTTGCTTATTTTTTGCAATTTTGGTTTCCTTTTTTGTTTAGCCTTCCTTTTTCTGGCCACTCTTGACCGAATGATGGGGAATTAATATTGTGATCCAAGATTTTTGGGTAGATATATAAATCATACTCTTTTTTGGATGCTTTATCTAGTTATACCTTTAATGTTCGCTTTTCTGATCTCAAATCTTCTACATTTTGTGATCTACTCTCTTTTTGGTTCTCCGAAGAGGAGATCCTAGTGCTTACATCTCCCTTGCAATTTGCGTTGGTTGGTTATTTTCTTGTACATCGCCTTAGCTTAGATTCTATCCAGAAGTTCTTCTTTAACCTAAAACTTATTGTTGAAATTTTCATGACATTACTCAACCCGTCACATTTTCTGATTAAGTTGAATAAATATATGGATTATAGCATAATGTTTGGTCATAGATCTTATTTTATAAATATTATCTATATGAAATTAATCAAATGGCCCCCCTTACTAGATATTGGTGTTGAATCTCCTGTTATTCTCATTTGGATATCATTCCAAAACTTAAGATCTTAATGCTTCATGCTCTTAGTTCATTGTTTGGGTGCCCTTGAAGGTTAATAATGCCACAACTATTAGGTCTTGCCCATATGTAGCACAGGTTTTGGTTGAGCTTGATATTATAAAAAAAATCAAGATAAAGTGTGGCTCAGTCAAGAAAAGTTTATGTATATTCAGCTGGTCGACATGGAGAAATTTCCAACCTTTTGTAGTCACTGTAAATGTATTGGGCATATTAGGAGGGATTGCAATCCTGCTATTAAGTCTAATCACCTCACAACTTATGGGAATACAACTGGTGGTTTAGATAATGCTAATATTGCTGGTGTAAATTGTCATGTTACGCCTATTAATGAGGTGCTTATTAATTGGGGTAATGATGTGGTTTTTGATTTAGAGTTGGTTGATGCATATTGGGGTTGTTGTTGGTCCTGCCGAGGAGAATGGGGCAGTTGCTGGTCATATTGAAGAGGATGTTTTGTCGTATGTTTCTATTATGCCTATGGCTGAATCTTGAACTAACAATGAGAGTGTTTTGGTTGTAATGGGAGCTGAGGAATGTATGACTAATATTATGACTTCTCTTATAGCATCTCCCATTTTTAATTTGAATTCTATAGAAATTATGGACTGTGATACTTCTAGTCCCTTGGACTGTTTGGTTTTTATTGTGCCACAAGAGAGTAAAGATGCTAGTTTTGGTTTGGATGTTCAGCCTCTCGTTACTATGGATTTTCTTGTGGATAATAATGTTGAAGTGCCTAGTTTTGAAGCTCCATTTTCTTTGACATCTAATGTTGGTTTAGCTAATGATTTGGAAACAATTTTGAATGTGTCGTTTGTGGATCTCTCCGTTGTTCTTATTTCTTCTGATGAATACTTAAAAAATCAATTGGCTTCCAAATTCACACTTATTCTTATGGATCATTCTGTTTTGTTGAATGGGTCTAGCTCCTCTGAATGTAGAGATGATGGAGATGACTTGGATGAGCAAGAGCATGCTTTTCTTGAGTACAGTTTGAATGTTATTCAATGTGCTAAAAAATCCAATTTCATGGTGTTGGAAAATGTTATAGTCTGAGGTAAAAAAAAGAAGTAATTTGCTTGTGTTCTTTGTTGTTTATGCCTCCGATCTGACCTTTTATTCTGTTGGATACTATGTTTTTTTAGTTTTGATCCTTACGATTCTGATCCAGGCAATGATGAGGCAGCCTTATGTATAACCATTGGATTCCACTGGCTTGTTGGCATGCAACCTTGGTGGCTTATTCTCTTGTTCTTATTGGTGGCATTTATTTAGGTGGGTTGATGCTTGGATTATACTTTTTACCTCCTATGGATTGTCCTTATCTTATTTATGGTTGGTTGTATAAAGTCCTGAGTCAGTTCTTAAGTCTGGCTATTGTTTGCTTTGATTTGATGATTTTAGTCGTGTATTTTTTTTTCTATTTTGGGTTTTATTGTATTCTACCTTTTCAAAAAATAAAACTTCCAACCACAATATAAAATATGACCATTTAAATATCTTTCTCATTAGTAAGTTGAGTTAGTACATACAATAATGTCCTATATCATTGTGTGAAATTATTGAGGTGCCTAGAAGAAGGAAGCATGAAAATATTAAAAACATATTATTCAAGAACATCAAGCCATGTTCGTGGGGCTTCTAGAAGCCAAGATCAAATATTAGGCTAAATCCATGATTGGGAGAGAGTATGCCAATGTGGTCTCCTTATGTGGTAGTCTTTATTTGCATAAACCAAAGTATTGTTCCAAACTTTGGCATCAAGATGGCCATTTGGGTCATTTGTGGAATCTGGATGGAGTGAGGTGCAAATTCATCATGGTGGTGTCTAGTAGTGGTAGAAGCAGCATTTATAGGATCACAACTAGGTGCATGAGGCATACTTTACAATTTGTTAGTAGAGGAAATTGTCAATTGATCCACTAAGGATGAATGTTAGAGAGGTTTTAATGGGCACATCTCAAATTTCTATCCTAGAAATCCACATTGCAAGCAAACATGTGAAACAAATTCATATGACACTTTTTGAAAGAATTAAAAGATTAGGCATAGAATCCATAATCCTGTAGGCAATTATTTAAAGAGATCCATTCTAACACCCACCCTGACATACTAGCCTCTTCCCCACTCACCCGTTAACTGATCAACCCATAATGGTTTACAAATTTGAGCAATAATTATGCCAATATTTATGACATCTCAATAAATGAATGGAAAAAATTTGAATCCAAATCAGTGAGGAGACTCCATCTATTGAGCATGTTTTTTGTTTAAAGAATAATATGAATATAATTTTCTTGAAATATTCGTTGGATCCAAATTTATTAGTTGATGACAACCAATCATATTAATAGGTGAACTCTAAGAAAGCAACATGGGAACTTGTGTATGAACGGTGAGAATAATCTACTAGGAAGAATCTATAATACAAGTGCCCAAAGTGCTCAAATCTCAAATAGATAAAAAATCTAGAATTCCTCTCTTCACTTTTAGTTATAGGGATCAAAGGGCTACATAAAAAACTACATCTAAAAACTAATATATATATATATATATATATATATATATATATATATATATATATATATAATGATTTGATGACTCTTAGTTCTAATTATTCTAGGCATGTGCTACCTCTTTGCTAGCTAAAAGGAGAATATCGATATATAGCCTTAATGATCTGCCTCTAGCATAGTCCAGTCATGCCAAATATAGCTTTTGCTAAAAATGTTATACTTCTTGATCTACATCAAGAAGTGGAAGACACTTTTTGAGTAGGTATGGACTCCTTAAGTAAGAAGAAGGGAAAGAAGAGAGAATAGAAATGAAGAAACTGAAAAATCTTATTTCTTGAATCCAATTATAGTCTTTTGGGTCTATTTATAATTTTTACATAAAATAGTTTTGATTTTAATAAAGGGTTGGATCAGCTAGTTCAATACAAGTAAAATAAAAGAATATGCAATGTTTTTTGGGCCATCTTAATGCTAAAA
This sequence comes from Dendrobium huoshanense, assembly GCA_016618105.1. Taxonomy (NCBI): domain Eukaryota; kingdom Viridiplantae; phylum Streptophyta; class Magnoliopsida; order Asparagales; family Orchidaceae; genus Dendrobium; species Dendrobium huoshanense. Next base: position 7,151,092 of record CM028351.1, read on the forward strand.
TAAATTGAACGTTGAGTTATTATAGCCAACCCATTAATGTAGTTCTCTCAATGTCTTAAAGATGAATGGAAGCAATGCTACTACAATGATAATTAGGAGTGTAGTAAAAATCAAAGTATTCATGTGCATTAAAGGTCCATGCTTTGACATATAATCCATTAAAGTGAGGAAGTTTAATTTCATTAATTTAATAATAGATAAAGTTGCAGGAGACTGTGGCAGTTGTGGATAAGAGATTCTATCGCTGAGACCAAGGATGTCGGCGGAATAGGAAGGATCTTAAATGGAGTGGAGAATGGGGCAAATTAATGCACAAAATATCATGTTTCTTGCCAATAGAATGCATGAAATCGTGGAATTGTTAAAGTGATAAGAGAATGGAGGCAAATTGAACATTCACTTGTTTTATAGACTTTTTTTTTTTTTAGAGAATTATAATTCTTGATTAATTTGTGTTATCTATAGTGCTTCAGTAAAAGCTATATTTTCATATTAACATATCTTTGATGGCTATTGAATTAGAGTAAAAGATGCGATTCTTGATAACAAGAATTGTGACTTGATATAATATTAAAAGAAGAAAGAGTAAATTGTAAGAATTGGACTATTTTTTTAAAGAAGAATCTAGATCTTGATGCTGAAATGAGTTGCCAAAAGATGGCTCACATGACGGCCTGGTGAAGAGAGTTAGAGAGTAGAAAGGCTGTAAGATTTGGTGATAAGATTAGCACCCCTTGCTGGCTCTTGATGTTGAAAATGGAAGGCTGACGACAAATTCTTTGGAGAGTATCAACTGACGGTAGATCTTGAGTTAAAATGGAGAGTTGTTATTGGAAAAATAGCAAACGTCTGAAGGCAAGTTGTTCCTTGTGAGGCTGAAGGCAACACAAATATTGGTTGTAGAGATGAAAAATTGGTGGCTAAAGATAGGTGGGAAGATTGGCGGCTATCAAAGGAAGATGAAGTTCTTGATAATAAGAAGCGGTACACAAATTGATTGAAGAAAAATGGAGAAAATTGAAGGGCGGGCTTTGTGAAAATTACAGGGATGTCTGGTTGAATAAAAAACTTTCCAAAGATAATTTTTTCAATCAACAAACTACAAGCCAAGCTGTTCGAGAAAAGGTAAACTATTGTTCTAGAGGTTTTGTTGTATGAAACAGTTGTTTTTCCAATAGTATATTGTGGAAATAAGAAAAAGAATGGGCAGACGAGTAGTAGATTCTTAAAAAGTAGCAAAACTTCAACCAGTTTCTTATTGAAGATATGGTGTGGCTAGAACAAAAGGTTATGGCTAGAATGAGGGTTGAAGATGATCCTTGTGGATGAAAAAGCAGAAGAAAAAAAAAATTGCTACAGTGGAAGGAGTTGGAAATAAAATGGGTAAGACTTCTTGCGGAAACATGATCAAGAAGGGGAATGCACCTTTTGAGTAGGTGTGGACTCTATAAGGAAGAAGAAGGGGAAGAAGAAAGAATAGGAAGGGGGGAACTAAAAAACTTATTTATTGAATTAAATTACAATCTTTGGGATCTATTTATAAAGTTTACATAAACCAATTTTGAATTTAATAAAGAGTTTGACCAGTTTGTTCAATAAAAATAAAATAAAAGGGCATGCAATGGGTTTGGAACTGGTTTAATGCTGAAATATTTTGAACCATAAGTTGTTGTAGTTGGCTCGCTATTATAGTGCTCTCAATATTTGAAAGATTTGATTCATTCTTCTTCTATGATGGACTTTAAATATTTTATTTTCTTGATGCCTATTTTCTAAATTGTTCATCCATTCTTTACATTGTTGTTATATTATCTTTGAATCCATCAACAATGATAAATTTTTTGCTTGTTATACAACTTTTAAGGTTAGATAATGTTAGATGGTCGTCGTAGGGAAAGCTGAGAGCTCTGTTAGTTGAGATTAGTGAGCATGAAAAGGTACTCATCCTTGGTGAGGTGAGTAGCTTTTATTCCCAATCTTCCATCATGAGGTGAGTGCCAAGTCACTTGATCTAGGAGAACCTTTTATTTCCCTAGTGAGAAACAACCCCCTCTATGGTTCCTTACAAATTAAATATAATAATCCTTGGGTGAGCTCATTTATGGGGCCTACCAGGTAAAAGTATTCTTATCACGACTTACTCATGACTATCTGTAAGATATCTGAAAGGCATATGCGAGTATACACCATTATATTCTGATGATATATTTTTATAAAAATAATAATAATATAATCACTAAATCTTAAGACATTTAGTCATAAAAATTTAAAAAAACAGTCACATTTTTTTACATGACAAACATCGGAGATAATGACACGGCTTAAAAGTAAAACATGCAAAAGAAGAAACTTTGTGTTGCAAGTAATATTTTACTTTTCCAAAAAAAAAAATCAATAAAAAACTGTAATACAATAAACACTCTCATTAATGGCAAAATGAAGCTATCAAAATATGACACACTACATCAGAGAAAGTAAACAATATAACATGAAACTCTCCTCGTCATATCTTAGGAAATCAGTATCGATATAATTTCAAAACAATTCAACTTAATATTCATCTATCCCTCATAATTTCCCTACACAAATTTATAAGAACACACTCTGGAATTTCATATATGATCTAGATATGTATAACGAAATGAACATCTAAGGCCTTTGTCGATCCTTAAGACTCTGTGGGCTCAAAGGAACACCAGGTTAACCCAAGATCAAGCTCAAATCAAATCGGCTGAAAATTTATTATCAACAAATACAAAATGTGTATCGTGCTAAGACCAAATACTAAAAAAAAAAATAGTAAACTAATAGATCTATCCCTTAGGTCTTTTCAAAGTTCAAATAGTAATTCATAAACTAATTTTTAAAATTTTATTAAAAATGACTTTTGGAAGTACTTTTATAGTTCAATTGGCAAAGGGAAGTCTGGAATATTATCAGTTGTGCTATTTCAGCAAACAAGCTGGTTAGATTAATGGGCTATATTCGGCCGGAAAAAAAGAAGTTTTCCATCTGGCCCAAAAGCATACAGTTATGGTCACTTTGTTGAAGCCCGGCCCAATAAGATTTATCCTCAATTGGTGGCTCTTTTAATACTGTTGATCATCTTAATGTACTTATAACTACATTAAAAACGTCTTGTCATTATATATAATACTAAATAAATGAAATAGAAAAAAAAAGGTCAGATTATCCTATAAAATAGTGCTGTACAATTATTGGATTTACTTTAAAATTAGTGCAATATAACTAATACTAATCTTAAAACAAATTTCAAGTTCAATTTGATACAAATTATTTCAGAATATCTTGATAAATTTTTCCAATGAAATAACCAATAATTAGTGTTTAATTTGTTAGGGGCTGTGCAGTAAATAAAATGGAAGTTTGTCTTAATTGACCTAATTAATTGTTACAGCTTTTGAATTGATAGATGATATAAAAGGAGATTTGGAGAATATGATGAGCTAATGCTCTTAATTATAACATTTTTCTTTATCATTTAATTTTTTTCATAATAACAATTCTAATAAAAAATAAATTTTGAAATCATCAATGTTAGTCCCAATTCTAAAAAAAAAAGGTTGATGGTGGTTTAAAATTTGAGAATTACCCACCGTTGCTTAGATTGGTTGGTGAGTGAGTACAGTTGGGAACCCCTCAACTATTGCTCGATTCTCCTCGAGCGGTAGAGCCTCTTAAATGGGCCCCAATCAAGTGCATATCAGGAGGTTTCTGGGGTGGGTGCCTCTTCTAGGTTAGCTGAGGATTAATCATGCAGTCAAGCGCCCATTCGGTGATGACAATGATTGGAGACACCCCGCTGCCAAAAAAAAAAGTTGAAAATTTATGCCCCAAAAGAATAATAAATTCTAGTTCCGTCATTATTTGAGCGCATTGCGCACTAATTGAAAAAATATCTGAGAGCCATAATAGGAAAGGCTCAAGAGCTCATCATGCTCTATATTTACTAAATATCGCAATCAAGGCACAATTATTAGTTAAATAATATTTCATTATTGCTTGATTCATCCAAACCAACAGAGCACATTCCCATCCCCAAATGGAAAGACAAAAGGAAAAACCCAAGCATAAGAAGGCATAAGTGAATGTTGAATCTGTGACAAGTGGAGAAGCTTTGTTACACTTGAATTCCTCAAAGTAAAGGTTGATGTGATTACAGTAAAAGCATCATACATTGAATAGTATCATCAATAATGAAAACATAGAAATATTATCTTGAAACTTTGTCTTCTTATTTCATATTGATTATGTTATATTGTCATATCATTGAATAGTTAATGATTTTTTTTAATAAATAATGTATTTTAAGAAGGTGAGTAAAACAACTCTTTTGTTTTCGGGGGGGGGGGGGGGGGGGGGGATTTACGCATTAATTTAAATAACAATTACAAGTACTGAATGATCCATCACCTCTCTAAAAATACAATATATGAAGCAAATCTTATGAGCTATTGGTTCAATCCATTACGAGCAAAGGAAAACAAAAAAATCACCAAAATAGACACTCCATCAGGAAGAGAAAAGACTTAGCCACACAAATGTAAAACAACTCATCTAGCCCTATTAATTAGGAGTTTAGGCTTCAAACCAAAAGATATTGGGTTTAAATTTTGTATATATGGCCTATATGAGTTCTCATTTTAATTCTCATAGATGGTGTATCATTGAATCACTAATGATTTTTTATAATAAAGAACTCTTTTAAGAAATTTAGTAATGTAGTTCATCTAGCCCTAATGATTTTAAGCTAAGGATCTCAACCAATAGATTTTAAGTCTTTATTTGGGACAATTTATTTCTTTCAAAAGCACTTTTTTAGTATGAAACTTTTTAAATTTAAATTTTTTATATTAAAAATTTATTTTAGAAAGTAAAAAATAATACTATCCCAAATAAAGCACAACTTTGAAATTTTGCATATGTAATTTGTATAAGTTTGTAATTTAATTTGGTCAAAATAGTTCTCAAATTTTATATTTATGCAAATAATATATTTTAATAAGATATTTCTCAATTTATTACATTTTATTTGAATATGAAACAATTCAAAGGACAATAATGAATGATTTGCTCTTGATTAAGTAATGAACTTTTAATGGATGGTACATAAAGTAAGTTGCATTTGTCTACATATGGCTATGATTGATGCAATGTGTCTGCAAATTTGAAGTGAAGAAATGGGCCAATTTGGGATTACTTTAACATTTTATATAATTTAGTATGAAATAATTGTGAAAAAAAGTAATTTAGCTACTTTAGTTAAAAATATAATTTTATTTAAAATTTATTAAAAATTAATATGAAAATAATAATGAAATGAAATTATTATTAATATCTTAAAGCAATGCAAAAAAAAAATTCAAACAAATCCTAAATTTATATTGTACTAATTTTTTATGTATTTAAATAAAAAATAACCATTATAAAAAATTACTAAAAAATTCAAAGCTATAATCCTCTCTTAACTTAATTAATAGTTGATATATACTCATAAAAATCATTATATTTTATATATATTATAAGGATAACACACAATGAACTATATATAAGAATGAATAAGATGCAGTAATATTCACTTGTGATTTCTTCTAAACTACATAACAATTATATATTTATTAAAATATCTCCTTTTGATGATCTCTGCACACTAAATCATAATTGGGAAAAATTAAGGGCTCAGCCCATCCTATAAAAAGAATAAGGGTGTATAGTGAAAAACCAAAAATCAGCAATTAATTAAAAAAAAAAAAAAGAGGCTTTACAAAATATAAAAGAAAGCATGTACATCCCATAGAAGAAAGAAAAAAGGAAAAATAAAATAGACAGAAAGCACTGTTTGGCCTGGACTCATAAATTGCTCTAGTAATCTTTTTTGATATATAGTGTGATAGCACAAACATCTTTAACATTATTGAATCTCCTATTATTGTGTTCGGTCCAGAGGAAGTAAATCGTAGCATGAAGAGTAAGGAGAATAGCATCTTTTAGATTACAGTTAACCGCAAGGCCATCGATATGATCTAAAGCTTGAGGAATGGAGGGCCTTAAGAAGAAGTTATGGACATGTGGGTTTACTTTAGTCAAAACTTGAAAGAAATATTCACATTCAAATATCAATGGGATGAGCGGGGCAGCTCAGTGGTTGAGCGAAAAAATTCCTCCCCCGTCTCCTATGTTCGATCCCTAACGGTTCCAAAACAAATAGGAGGTATCACTAGCAAAGAATTTCGAGCAGAATTCTTTAAAATAAGTAATGTTATAAATCATAATATTTAACATGTTCTTTCTTTTTCTGTAAAGGTTCAGCTCATAATTTTCTCAACAAAAAAAATATCATGCAATTTTACATCCATACCAACTCACATTCTCACTTATTTAAATTCTCATAAAACCAAAAAACATTACAAAATATCACTTCCCCTCAGGCAGCAGGGCCCCACTTCCCCATGCAAGAAACATTTTCGCTGTAAGTGACTTCCCCGACTTCCAATATCCACCACTTCCCAAAGAAGCCCTAGCCTCCAGGTCGTGCATGCTCCAGTTCCTCGCACGAAGGGCCCCACGTGCGACAATCAGATTCACACGCGTGGGTGCGTATAACCGGCTTACTTAGTCTTCACGAATTTCGAAGCTCTATCATTAGTCCAAAAGCTGACCGCCACTTTTTTCGGGTCAAGCGGGTCAGATCCATTTGACCAAACTCTCTGCCCCCCCTCATCTTAAATTCCACAGTCAGCTCCTTTTCATATAGTTATACATAATAATTCACATATGGCTGGTACGAGCCGGCCTAGCCGCCCTGTCTAGCACTCCACACGTGTGGACGAGCTCCTCTCGCACGCTCCCTGCTTCCTCGTGACACGTACGGGCATCCCTCTCTTCATCCTCACGGTCGGAAAGTTCACCACCTGGTCCTCCTCCGCCACCCACCTGTTATCAACGTCACCATTCAAACATCCACACATGTGATTCACACCAAATATTATAAATTTATGGAGAGATTATTTTGTGCAGACACCACACACAGCTTATAATTCAGAGATGAATCAGGTGCAGCCATGTCATCCAATACCGAGCTCGATAAGTACCGAGCTGCGGTACCGAGTAGGGAATGACGTGGCACATTTTTATTAGGCTCTGAAAGGCATTCGGCATCCGCACAAAATAATTCATCAAATTTAAGAGCCTATCTACAAATGCACACAAATTAATGCTCATTATGCAGCAAAAATAATTAGGTGTCTCACTCGTTGAAACATGACAAGCATTTATGTTCGCAAAAAAAACGGAAAGCCCAACCACATGGAGTCGATGAACCAGTTTAGCACGCTTGGGCATCTACAACCAGTGAGGGCCAAAAATGGCTAGCACGTACGTTCACACGTGCATGGATAGGGTGAGGCCAAGTAAGTACTTGATGTTGATGTATGATGCTAGACGCACCTACTGATTCATGTGGTCTAGTATCTATAAAGAGTATAGTGGAAGGTGAATCAGATTCCCAATATCAATGCACCAGTCTTCTATTATTGACCATGCATGGGATGATGCCATGCATGCATGGGTCACCATTAATGCTATGATATATAGTACGTATATGATAACACGTGTGCGTGCATGGCATGTGTGGATACATGTGTGAAAGGAATCAAAATTGAATGCGACTATGGTAATTAATCCTTACGTGAAGCTGGTAACAAAGTGGTGTAGGAAGATGGAAGCTTCAAGCCTGGCTAGGTCAAGCCCGGGACATAGCCGTTGCCCACCTCCAAAAGGAGTAAAGTTGCAAGCACTCACGTCCTTCTCCTGCAGGTTTCAATCAACAACAGAATTCAGATGAGAGGATTTTGGAATTGCATGGGAGATCTAAGTTTCGTTTGACACAGCTTTTGATCATTTTTTTTTGCAGCTTTTAAGAAAGTTTTTACTAAAGAGTTAAAGCTGTTCCAAACGAAACCTAGTAGAAATGAGTTGATTCATGCAATGCAATGTGAAATTACGTGCCTTCCACCTCCATGGATTGAAGCTGAGGGAGTCCTCGTAGATGGCCTCGTCGAGATGAACTGACCTGAAGTAGGTGAAGACACACCAACCCTTGGGAATGAAGTGGCCCTTCACCTCTACATCCTTCACAGCCTTGCGCATAATTCCTCCTATTATGTTTCCTAGTCTTAGTGTCTCAGTAATGACCTGCTAAAATTTAGTTTTTTGAATGATTTTGGATAAATTTTTATTATATAAAATTAAATTATCATAAAATATAACAGTTCTCTAGACGATCTTATTATCATTTTTATCAGAATATTCTGAAAGAAATTTTTTTTATCAATATCTTTACTTACATCTTGTGTAAATGATAAGGACATGAAGTCATTCCACTCCAAATCTCGACCTTGTTGAGATTTCCTTTCCTTGAGTTCCATGTTCTCCTCCTGAGATTATTAACCTCAATTTGATAAGCAGATGAAACCTTGACTAATTAAGGAAATGACATGTAATCCCAAAGTTTTATCTATATTATTATGTAAAAAAAAGAATAAAATTCCCTTTAAAATGATAGAGAAAATTGACTTAATATGCCTTATAATATCAAAATTGGCAATATAATTGCTTGCAAATCTATATGAATACATGACAAAATATACTTATCTCTAATGAATAATTTTTATAATTATGATAATCATAAGATAATCACTATATTTAGTAACCTAAACAAAGTATTTATTAAAGAAAAATATCTATAATAGAGGATGAAGTGTAGAATGTAGCAATCATCATGTAATAACCTCTAATACTTTTACTCTATGGTTATTGACTGATTCCCAATACTTTTTTTTCCAACTTGGACTACTGGCCAAGAGCTAAAAGGGAAACAAAGCCACAAACCAACGTTTGGCATCTCCTTATTCCGGTAGTAATTAATTAATTAATTTTTACTAATCATTAGACTTAATTACTAATTAATTAAAAGAAACGTAATTACGACAGCAATTTAGTGCTAATTACAGTACCTCGAGCTGCCGGAGAGCGAGAGGGCATTCGCCGAGGTACTTAACAGCCAGAGTAACGAGCAGCGGCACGGAGTCCTCCGCCGGTATCATAAGGTCGATCATGTTGTCCGAAATCAGGTCGTCGCTCAACTGACCACTCGTGTCGTTAATAAGCACGTCAATAACGTCCTTAGAGTTCGGCCTTATCCCACGCCGACTCTCATTTCTTCTCCTCTTCTCCTCAATAATCTTCTTCACAAGCATCACCATCCTCTTCTTCGCCTGCAATAATTAATTAACAAAATTAAGTCTTTTTTTGGATTAATTAACATTATGATTAAGGTGTAATTAAGTAATTTTTATTAATTACTTGGAGGGATTTGTAAAGCCTGGTTCCGGGGAGCTTGACAGGAAGAGACATTAATCCTGCAATAAATTCCTGGAACTGGGTCTTAAGAAAATCCATTTCGTCGCCCGGATCGAGGCCGATGAGCCCTTTGATGAGAATCTGGAACACAATCTGATGGGAGAGAAAAAAAAAACGGGTCAAAATTGTAGAAGCAATAAGTGAGCACGTGCGGGGTAGAGAGAGAAACTGACATGTTTGGTCTGGTTCTGAATGAGAATGGGCTGGGTCGTGTCGGGCCAGGTGGCCAGAGACCGTCGGACGTAAAATTGCATGTCGGTGGTGATTTGAGACTTCAGCTGGGGGGATTTGAAGAAGGCGCCGATGAGGCCGTGAACGCGCCGCTGGAGGGAGCCGTTTATTAGAAGGATGGAGGATTCGCCCATTAGCTCGGATACGGATTTGGGGTATGAAGGGACGAAGGCGTGAGCGTCGCTTTGGAGGACGAAGCGGCTTACTTCGGCGTCGGTGGAGACGATGGTGGGGCTGCCGAATATGTGCGATTTGAACACATTACCGTACCTGCAGGAAAAAAAAAAGATTTTTTTTTACATAATTATAAAAGTTTTAATAGCAAAATTTGGATTTTTTTTTTCTTTTTAGATTCAGGATGAACGTACAACAGGCGACGGCGGTTCATGAAAGACTCAGGGTGGGGGGAATAGGCGGCGGAGATGAATTCGATTGTTTCGCCCAGAAAGGGCCAGCCGAGGGAGCCGAGGGGGAGGGGTCGGGCTGGGTCGGGTCGGGTGCGGAGGCGGGCGAGGTGGAGAGCGGTGGCGAGGAGGAGGAGTAGGAGGAGGAGGAGGAGGAGGAGGAGAGGGGCCATGTGATAAGAGAGAGAGAGAGAGAGGTAAAGTACAAAGGTGGTATTTGAGGTCAATTTAATGTCTGGAGGGGCAGAGTCCCCACGTCTATGATTGTAAGGTGAACAGTCTATGAGAGGCCGGCTGTTGATGGAGGCTGGCCTCGTGCGCACATGTGAAGTCCATTCAATAAAACCACTTGAGAAATACTTTTGTTTTCCTGTCCATCTTACTCAATGTATATGCAGATAAAAAAATATGTGAGGATATTTTAATATATTTTATATTAAAATTAATTTAAAATTTTAAAATTATTTTGAGATTAACGAGATTTAAAAAAAAAAAAAGATAATTTTGAAATAAATTTAAGCTTTACTTGGGACGGCTTTTTTAATACTTCTTAAAATAGCTTTCTAGTACAAAAATAACTTATTTGTACTAAAAAGTTGCTTTAAGAAGCAGTAAGAAATTCATTCCCAAAGAAGCCTTAATTTTTTATATGGTTATTCTTATATAGTATATTTTGTTTACATGTATATGAAGATTTTACTTTCTTTCAAATTATTTGAATTCGGCTTCGATTATGACATCTTTTTTGCTGTTTTGATTTTCAGATCATAATTATCTTTTTGTTTGGGAATTGTTTTTTCATAGTTTTTAATAAAATTTTGAACTAAAAAGTGCTTCCTACACCAGCATTTAAAAAAAGTTATTTTCTTTCTAATAACTTTACAATTATCTTTATAAAAATTTGCAACCATCTCAAACGAACTATTAATAAGATTTTGAATATATATATGGTGGAAACTTTTAAAGCGAATGTGAAATTGTGAAGACTGAAGAAAAAATAATAATTGAGAAATGAAGAAGAGTGCATCACTTAATTGATTAATGAGAGAATAGCGTTGATGCATATGCTCTCCGGTTCGGTCGGGGCAGCTCTTGGACGCGATCGAAGAGAGGGAAAGAAATGCTCGGCATCAGGGCAACTCTCAGATGGCGAGCAAAAACGGTTCGGTCCGGGCAGCTCTCAGACTTGAGAGGGAAAGAAAGTGAAGAGGGTTCGATTAGGATATAAATGAGAAGTCAAACGACGAACGGGTCGAAATAGGGCCTGTATCGGCGTCTTTCCTGCAGATTATCCGTCGGTTATGTTACCGACGGATAATACGCTAGCAACGTTTCGTTGAGTTTAAGTAAGCCGGCGCAATATTCGCTAGCAATTCCGCCGTTAATTACCGACAGAATCTGCGCTGTAAACCTTTAAAATACCTACAAAAAGCCGGCGTAATATGCGCCGGTGTTTCAGCGGCGAAAATTGCGCCGGACATTTCACGGTTAAGTTACCGACAGATATTCTACCGGTAAACTCGTCTATTTTACCGACATAAATATTTTCGCCAGAACGTCCGACGGTAATGAAAGATTTTTCTATTGTGCATTAAATAAAGGATGTTGTGAATGCTTCATTTCTCTTCTTTCTCCAAGTGCTTGCATCTATAGTAAAAAAATAGATTGTTGGGATGATCCACTAAATCTTGTTAGGGATTGATTTCTTAATTCAATTCCTTAAAAATGTAACTTTATTTTATCCTAAATACATGATTAATTGATAACAACATTTGATAACAATTAAATCATATATATTTATCATAATATTTTAATTTCATCAATACTTTTGATGACTCTTGTGTTGAATCTAGTAATTAGGTTGTTAAGCCTAAGTAAATGTCCCACGGCTACCAAGAGGGGGGTGAATTGGTAGTTTTAAAAATTTTAAACCCTCTTAAAATTAAAGTTGAACCGAAATGAAATTTTCTTTTAAAGTTTGTAGAAAAATATTTTTCAACCACAGAGTTGTTAAAACTAAAATTTAAAATGCGGAAACGTAAAAGCAGTTAAGTAAATGACACCAGATTTATAGTGGTTCGGTCTATAACCAGACCTACATCCACTCCTCAGAGGCACCCTCTGAGTATTGCACTAATACCACAAAGTGACTCTCCTTTAGCACCCACAGCAAGGCGGAGAAGCCTGTACAAAACCCTCTTTTCACCACTCCCCGGTGCGGCAGAGAACCGTCGTCCTTTTACACAATCCACAGTGCTGGCAGAGAACCGTCGTCCTTTCACACTCTCCTAGTGTGGGCAGAGAACCCTACGGCTGTTTACACTCTCCAAGTGTAGGCAGAGAACCTTCTTCCTTTTACACTCTCCTAGTGTAGGCAGAGAACCCACGTCTGTTTACACTCTCCAAGTGTCGGCAGAGAACCGGACCTTCTTGAATGATCTTCTCACAAGAACCTAGAAGGAAGAAAGAAAAGAGTGAAGAAATCCAATTTCACAAGTAGAGATTCTTACCTTAGCAATCCAAGTGAAGCCTTCTTGCTCCAATGGTAGAAATCCTCCTTTGAATGCTCTCTTCCACTCTCCCCTTGACTATTCTCTCAATAGGCACGAAGATCAAATGACAAAAAAATTGGGTGGCAGTCTAATTTGAAGTATTTATACAAAAGACAAGAAAAACCGCCCAAAAACTGCAAATTTTCAATTCTGTACGCAGTGGATCGTCCGGTACGATCGTGGATCGTCCTGGACGATTTTACTTAAACGATCTGAAACGACCCAAATTGTATATGTGTACGAAATGACTTCGTACAGATGATCGTCCTGTACGAACTAGGTTCGTCCAGTACGAACGGTTATTACAAGGTCGGTTCTAGAAACTGCTAAAAACTGTCCTAAGTCGGTTTATCGTTTGGACGAAAATATGTTCGTCTGGACGAAAATTTTCCAGAGAGCCGATCGTCCTGGACGATGATTTATTTCGTCTGGACGAAAATTTTCCAGAGCGCCCATCGCCGGGGACGATAATTTGGTTTCGTCTGGACGAAAATTTTCCAGAGAGCTGTTCGTCCGGTACGATATTTATTTTCGTCTGTACGAAAATTTTCCAGAGCGCCCATCGCCGGGGACGATATAAAAATTCGTCCTGGACGAATAGGACTTAGAAAAATTTTTCGAAGCAAGTTCCTATTCGTTCCAAATGCTCTATAGGAGATAACTGACAGATCGTCCAGTACGATATATATCGTCCTGTACGATCAGTATAGAATTTCAAGATCTCCTTAGTTTGTGTGTGTGAGATTTTATTCACTCAATTACAATCACTCCCTTTCAAAATTAATTCAAAGAAAAGACACTTCAAATAAACAAAATTTCTCATGTTGAATTTGATTTGAAGTTTTCGTAGTCTGGAGTCTGATTTTCCTGAAATGTTAGTACACACAAGAGCAAGTGCAAATCTTCTAAATTGTTAGGAGATAATTATACATCTGAACAATAATGTTTGGAATCATCAAAACTACATAAGTTGCACAAATATAAATCATTCAAATAGCAACAATTCAAACAATCTCCCCCTTTTTGATGATGGCAAAACAATTATTATTAGTATGATTTCAAGTTAAAACAAAATCTCTTATCTCCTAAACTCCCCCTGAATTTATGAGTACATTAAAATAAGGAGGCATTAAAGAACAATATTTTTGTTTTTCAAAAATTTTAACACAGAAAACACAAATCACAAAAACAAAAACAATATTTGTGTTTTTAACAGAAAACAAAAATCACAAAACAAAAACACAAACACAAACATAAACATAATAATTTCTCCCCCTTTTTGACAGCAACAAAAAGTGAAGAAGAAAAAGACAAGAAATGTAAATAATAATATGAAATTCATTGTTAAAATTTAATATAAATTGTGATTTGACATAGAGTATGCAATTTTAAACTAAAGATATTAGGTCAATCATAGAAATTCATAAAATTTATGAAATGATATAACATTGTAAGTAAGAAGAATTTATCAAAGACATGATTCAATTTAGACATTTTGATTATTGAAAATCATTACAAGTGAGATGTAAAAAAAAAATTCTATATTTCAAAGTTCAATAGAATATAAATGAACATTAGATCAACTTGAATTAAGAGATTAAACGAATTTGGAAAGAAGAGAATTACCTCATGTGGTGCTTTGCACATCTTTTCAAAGTTTTGGAGCACATTTTTGTGCATTTGTCTTTGGTTGGGCTTATTTTGTGCCTCTTTTTCACTTTGCAAATTTTTGCGAATCCCTTTTGATTTTTGTACATTTGTACAATTTTCAAGAGTAATTTGACCAATTCTTTCCAAAATCTATAATCTAACATTTCAAATATTTCTAGGTGCATAAATATCATTTGAGCATAGAAATACAAAATAAGATAACATCAAAATTGCAATAACAATATTAAATTTTATGTAATCTAAATGAATAGACATGAATTTAAAAATTCTTAATACAACAAGTTATAGACAAATTATAAATTTAGAAAGTCTAGATTTTCTAATATAGATAATCTCACATTACAATCGAATTTAAGCACAATGTAGATTAAAAACAATATTAATGAAATTCATAAAGATTAGGCACATTTCAAAACAAATCTAAGACAAACAAACTTTCATTGATTAAAAAGAAAATTACATAAAAACATTGAACTTAAATAAAAAAAAACATAACAACAAAACAAAAAATACAACAGACACACAAAAAAAAACTTCTACTGTTCTGGAGGAGGAGGAGGAGGAATGCCGCCAAAGAGATTGAAGTAGGAGGCCATTAACATTACATTGGTATTTATTTCATGAACTTCATCTCTAATATTACCAATGTCATGTTGCTGCTGCGTAAGATGAGCATCAAATTGATCAAACCTTTGATCAATGTGAGTCTCTAGTCTATCAAATCTCTCAATCAGATTTTGATAATCTGATTGAGAAGCAGAAGCTTGCACTCCTTCTTCTTCTTCTTCTGAAGCACTGCCATGTGCTTTTTCTTTTTCTTTTTCCTCCCTGAAGAGCAGTCTGAAAGATGCATCGTTGTAATAAACTGGCTCTTCATATTCCTCATCAGGATGGACTATATTGTACTTCTTCTCCAAAACATAAGTAATCAAGTGCCCTAAAGAAATATTCTTCTTCCTCTTCTGATCAGGATGTCCTATTTCTGAAAGCCCATAGATATGATCTAGGATGAGTTGGGCTTCATCAATAGGTTGTCTTTTCATGATTAAAAAAGTTAGACAAGAGAGGAGAGGGGTTATGTTTATCCTATCACCAGCTTTAGGAATAATTGAAGATCTAAGGATATGCTGGATGATTCGGGCATCTTGGGTCATACCGGCCACTCTAGCAACATGATTGTCAATTCCATTTTCTCTAATTACCCTATTGATTTCATACCAATGGAAGACGTTTTCTGACATTAGGGTGTGGGCTCTATATCCTTCAGTCCTTAAGTTTAAAAATGCACCAAGGTCGTGCTTGGTGATCTCAACTTTTTTCTTAAAAACAAAAGAACTAATGATAGAGTGGTCAGGATTGAAACTCATGTTGGCTAGGAAGTAATGGTAGGTTTGCTTATTGTAGAGGTGGACAAGAGAGAGAATGAAATGAAATTGGGTTGAGGCGAAGAGGTGTAATACCCGAAATTTCAACTCCGTTTGGATAAGAATGCGAGACGGAGTGATTTTTGCAGAAGCAAAACGAGGAAAAGATTCCTCATTTACTTTGGAAAGGAAGTTGTCTGGAGCATTCCTGTTGGGTTTCTTCACCAAAACTTTTTGTCTTTTGCTAGAGGAGGCCATAGTTGATTTGATGTAGAAAGGGATTGAAAAAGATGTTTAAAAGTGTGATTGTTAAGTTTGAAAGCCCTCATATTTAAAGAAAAACGATATGTTCGTCCTGGACGAAAATATTCGTCCTGGACGAAAAATTATCGTTCGTCTGGACGAAGTAATTTCGTACAGACGATCTAATTTGTCCAAAATGTAACGGCTTTTCGTATTCAACACAACTTACGATGCGTCCCTTCGTACAGGCTTTTTGACTTGACCGATCGTACATACGAAAATATTTCGTGCAGACGATCAAAAAGCATTTCGTTTTAATGACTCTTGAAAACCGTCCCCTACAATGAATCGACACATGTTCGTACATACGAAAAAAAATTTCGTACAGACAAAATTCGTATTAAAAACTGTCTTATCCACTCAACCGCTGCATTCAATCGTCCCGACGTTTGAGAGAAAAAAAAATTCGTACTGGACGATCATAGATCGTACAGACGATCCAATAAAAAACTGCTCTCAAAATGGTTTAAATTCGCGCAAACTGTTTCTTAACACATCGTCCCGTACGAAAAATTTCGTCCTGGACGATTTCCTAAAAAAAAAATTTTAATTTTTAAAATTTTGATTTAACAAAAACAACAAAAATAATCAACAACACAAAAAACATAAGACAAAAAAACATAAATTCAAAAACAATTCATACAAAAACACAAAATTCACAAAATCACAAAAACAAAACACAACAAGTATCAATGTTGCAAAGACATTTTGGTTAAGCATTCAAATCAATAACACCAAGCCTTGTTCTTAAAGTACTGAAGGTATCAAAGGCTAAAGGTTTTGTAAAAATGTCTGCAAGTTGATTTTCAGTTGAAACATGTATGAGTTCAATTTCTCCTTTGGATACATGATCCCTTATGAAATGATGCCTTATATCAATGTGTTTGGTTCTAGAATGTTGAATAGGATTTTTGGAAATGCAAATAGCACTAGTATTGTCACAATAAATTGAAATAGTGCCTATAGTTAATCCTAAGTCAATCAACTGTTGTTTTAACCAAAGTACTTGTGCCACACAACTTCCTAATGCAATGTATTCTGCTTCTGCAGTAGATAGTGCCACTGAATTTTGTTTTCTACTAGACCATGAAACTAATGAATTTCCAATGAATTGACATGTTCCAGAAGTGCTTTTCCTATCCACTCTACAGCCTGCAAAGTCAGAATCTGAGTAACCAATAATTTCAAATGAAGAGCTAAACTTAGGATACCAAATTCCTAAGTTTTGAGTTCCTAGTAGATATCTTAAAATCCTTTTCACTGCTGTCAAATGTGATTCTTTTGGATCTGATTGAAATCTAGCACATAAGCAAACACTAAACATAATATCTGGTTGGCTAGCAGTCAAGTAAAGTAAAGATCCAATTATCCCTCTAAATTTCTTTTGATCAACAGATTTTCCCTTAAGGTCTTTATCTAACTGAACTGAAGAACTCATTGGTGTACTAACAGGTTTAGCATTGTCCATTTCATATTTTTTGAGGATGTCCTTAATATATTTGGTTTGACTAAGAAAAGTACCTTCCTCAAGTTACTTAATGCTAAATCCTAGAAAGTAATTTAAATCTCTCATTAGACTCATTTCAAATTCACTACTCATTGTTTTAGAAAAATCATCACAAAGATGTTTATTTGAAGATCCAAAGATGATGTCATCCACATAAATTTGAACAATAAATATATCCTTTCCAATTTTCCTTAAAAAGAGAGTTGTATCCACACTTCCTTTTTCAAAAGATCTTTCAAGTAGGAAGGTGCTTAACCTCTCATACCAAGCCCTAGGTGCTTGTTTCAATCCATATAATGCCTTTTTTAATTTGAAAGCATGATTTGGAAATTTAGAGTTTTCAAAACCTGGAGGTTGTTCAACAAAAACATCTTCTTCAATTACTCCATTTAAAAAGGCACTTTTGACATCCATTTGAAACAATTTAAAACCTTTAAAACAGGCAAAGGCTAGTAAAACCCTAATTGCTTCAAGTCTAGCTACAGGGGCAAAAGTTTCCTCAAAATCAATTCCTTCAATTTGGTTATACCCCTTAGCTACTAATCTAGCCTTATTTCTAATGACTACTCCTGAGTCATTCATTTTATTCTTGAACACCCACTTGGTTCCAACAACACTTTGATCTTTTGGCCTTGTAGTTAGTTCCCAAACTTTATTTCTTACAAATTGATTCAACTCTTCTTGCATGGCCAATATCCAAAATTCATCTGAAAGTGCTTGATCAATGTTAGTGGGTTCAACAGTTGAAATAAAGGCTGAATGATTGACTTCCTTGTTTAATCCACGCCTAGTTCTAACACCCTCACTTGGTTCACCTATGATTAATTCCTTTGGGTGGTTTTTAGAAAATCTCAAATCTCTAGGCAAAGGGTCTTCTCTTTCTAAATTTTCTTCCACATTTTCTTCCAAATTTAATCTATCAATATTTTGGGAGTTTTCTTCAATTTCTTCTTCAACAACTTTTGACTCTTCCAAATTTAATCTATCAATATTTTGGGACATTTACTTAGGCTTAACAGAAACTGTTAAAAACACAAATATTGTTTTTGTTTTTGTGATTTGTGTTTTCTGTGTTAAAATTTTTGAAAAACAAAAATATTGTTCTTTAATGCCTCCTTATTTTAATGTACTCATAAATTTAGGGGGAGTTTAGGAGATAAGAGATTTTGTTTTAACTTGAAATCATACTAATAATAATTGTTTTGCCATCATCAAAAAGGGGGAGATTGTTTGAATTGTTGCTATTTGAATGATTTATATTTGTGCAACTTATGTAGTTTTGATGATTCCAAACATTATTTTTCAGATGTATAATTATCTCCTAACAATTTAGAAGATTTGCACTTGCTCTTGTGTGTACTAACATTTCAGGAAAATCAGACTCCAGACTACGAAAACTTCAAATCAAATTCAACATGAGAAATTTTGTTTATTTGAAGTGTCTTTTCTTTGAATTAATTTTGAAAGGGAGTGATTGTAATTGAGTGAATAAAATCTCACACACACAAACTAAGGAGATCTTGAAATTCTATACTGATCGTACAGGACGATATATATCGTACTGGACGATCTGTCAGTTATCTCCTATAGAGCATTTGGAACGAATAGGAACTTGCTTCGAAAAATTTTTCTAAGTCCTATTCGTCCAGGACGAATTTTTATATCGTCCCCAGCGATGGGCGCTCTGGAAAATTTTTGTACAGACGAAAATAAATATCGTACCGGACAAACAGCTCTCTGGAAAATTTTCGTCCAGACGAAACCAAATTATCGTCCCCGGCGATGGGCGCTCTGGAAAATTTTCGTCCAGACGAAATAAATCATCGTCCAGGACGATCGGCTCTCTGGAAAATTTTCGTCCAGACGAATATATTTTTGTCCAAACGATAAACCGACTTAGGACAGTTTTTAGCAGTTTCTAGAACCGACCTTGTAATAACCGTTCGTACTGGACGAACCTAGTTCGTACAGGACGATCATCTGTACGAAGTCATTTCGTACACATATACAATTTGGGTCGTTTCAGATCGTTTAAGTAAAATCGTCCAGGACGATCCACGATCGTACCGGACGATCCACTGCGTACAGAATTGAAAATTTGCAGTTTTTGGGCGGTTTTTCTTGTCTTTTGTATAAATACTTCAAATTAGACTGCCACCCAATCTTTTTGTCATTTGATCTTCGTGCCTATTGAGAGAATAGTCAAGGGGAGAGTGGAAGAGAGCATTCAAAGGAGGATTTCTACCATTGGAGCAAGAAGGCTTCACTTGGATTGCTAAGGTAAGAATCTCTACTTGTGAAATTGGATTTCTTCACTCTTTTCTTTCTTCCTTCTAGGTTCTTGTGAGAAGATCATTCAAGAAGGTCCGGTTCTCTGCCGACACTTGGAGAGTGTAAACAGACGTGGGTTCTCTGCCTACACTAGGAGAGTGTAAAAGGAAGAAGGTTCTCTGCCTACACTTGGAGAGTGTAAACAGCCGTAGGGTTCTCTGCCCACACTAGGAGAGTGTGAAAGGACGACGGTTCTCTGCCAGCACTGTGGATTGTGTAAAAGGACGACGGTTCTCTGCCGCACCGGGGAGTGGTGAAAAGAGGGTTTTGTACAGGCTTCTCCGCCTTGCTGTGGGTGCTAAAGGAGAGTCACTTTGTGGTATTAGTGCAATACTCAGAGGGTGCCTCTGAGGAGTGGATGTAGGTCTGGTTATAGACCGAACCACTATAAATCTGGTGTCATTTACTTAACTGCTTTTACGTTTCCGCATTTTAAATTTTAGTTTTAACAACTCTGTGGTTGAAAAACATTTTTCTACAAACTTTAAAAGAAAATTTCATTTCGGTTCAACTTTAATTTTAAGAGGGTTTAAAATTTTTAAAACTACCAATTCACCCCCCTCTTGGTAGCCGTGGGACATTTACTTAGGCTTAACAACCTAATTACTAGATTCAACAGAAATTTGGAACGAATAGGAACTTGGAAGAAATCCAATTTCACAAGTAGAGATTCTTACCTTAGCAATCCAATTGAAGCCTTCTTGCTCCAATGGTAGAAATCCTCCTTTGAATGCTCTCTTCCACTCTCCCCTTGACTATTCTCTCAATAGGCACGAAGATCAAATGACAAAAAGATTGGGTGGCAGTCTAATTTGAAGTATTTATACAAAAGACAAGAAAAACCGCCCAAAAACTGCAAATTTTCAATTCTGTATGCAGTGGATCGTCCGGTACGATCGTGGATCATCCTGGACGATTTTACTTAAACGATCTGAAACGACCCAAATTGTATATGTGTACGAAATGACTTCGTACAGATGATCGTCCTGTACGAACTAGGTTCGTCCAGTACGAACGGTTATTACAAGGTCGGTTCTAGAAACTGCTAAAAACTGTCCTAAGTCGGTTTATCGTTTGGACGAAAATATGTTCGTCTGGACGAAAATTTTCCAGAGAGCCGATCGTCCTGGACGATGATTTATTTCGTCTGGACGAAAATTTTCCAGAGCGCCCATCGCTGGGGACGATAATTTGGTTTCGTCTGGACGAAAATTTTCCAGAGAGCTGTTCGTCCGGTACGATATTTATTTTCGTCTGTACGAAAATTTTCCAGAGCGCCCATCGCCGGGGACGATATAAAAATTCGTCCTGGACGAATAGGACTTAGAAAAATTTTTCGAAGCAAGTTCCTATTCGTTCCAAATGCTCTATAGGAGATAACTGACAGATCGTCCAGTACGATATATATCGTCCTGTACGATCAGTATAGAATTTCAAGATCTCCTTAGTTTGTGTGTGTGAGATTTTATTCACTCAATTACAATCACTCCCTTTCAAAATTAATTCAAAGAAAAGACACTTCAAATAAACAAAATTTCTCATGTTGAATTTGATTTGAAGTTTTCGTAGTCTGGAGTCTGATTTTCCTGAAATGTTAGTACACACAAGAGCAAGTGCAAATCTTCTAAATTGTTAGGAGATAATTATACATCTGAACAATAATGTTTGGAATCATCAAAACTACATAAGTTGCACAAATATAAATCATTCAAATAGCAACAATTCAAACATCTTGATAATATATATGGTCAACAGTTAGCTTTTCTGATGACAAACACATGACAAGCAACTAGCTTTCCCATTGTGCTACAACTAGAAAATATGTTATATGCTAAAAAATCACCAACTATCCTTAAGAGTGTTATTTTTATGTGAAAATTTTTCTTTCTCAAGGTATCATATATGAGCACACCTTCTATACATAATAGTTTTAGCTCATCTATAGATGGCTACAAGTATACAAATTTATTTTTTGGATCATATTGCCTAAAAATTATAAGCATGAAGACATATATATATAAGGTGTTGTTATACACATCCAAGTATGTACCCTCCCTAGTTGTTCCTTGCATGAAGTCTATGTAGTAACCAAAATGTTGGCTTACCCTATTTTTACTCTCTTCATATTAAGATTCTCTATTTCACTCTCTTTAAATTCAATCATTCTTCTTCTTATCTGATTTATTGTAATATTTCATGTTTCACCACTATTATGCACTAAAAATTCTTATAATCAAGCATAAATCTTGACAATATTTAGATTTAAAATCACTAAGAATGTCTTGCTCTAAGTCTAAAAAACCTAAATCAAGCACTCAATAGTATAGTTTGGAATTTATTAATATCATTTTAAGAGATTGAATTACATTCAAATTTTTTATGCCCATAATCAAAATGAGCATATTAATACGAAAAATTTGACAAACTCAAGATCACTCAATCATGCATAAGTTTTCAGGTCATTAGAGATAAATGCATAATTATTTTTATTTCTGAATTTGTACAAGGGATAGTGGACTAAGTAAACTTGTATAATGACACATGAAGCTATGTGACTGCATAAATCTTTGTTTATCCAGATATGAATTAAGGTCAGAAACATCCATATCTGTAACTTCAATTTATTGTTGCATTAGTGTTAGTTGTTGCAGCATGCCTACCTTCAACTTGGAGCATATTAGTTTTACTAAATTTTTGTGTGTTGATTTAATAGCATGACCTTTTTAAGGGCTTATTAACATATTTTCATTTACGAAAAAAAAAAAAATCATGACATCATTAAGATACTTAGATTTATAAAAGATATTGAATAATCAAGGGGATCAATACTAGCCATTTGATGGAGTGTCCTAATTTGTAGTTAAAATGAATAGAATACCCTATGGAAAATATATAAATGGGACCTTCACACATTCAAGAAGATTGGCAAAGTAGATAATATGTAGACCTGAAGAGTTCTAGCACTCTTCTTGCTAGCTTCTATCACTCATTTTAGATTGCCACCAATGCTCGCCAACATAGATCTATCATCGATGTTTAGTGATGATGTCTATTTACATATGTCATAGATGCCTAATGACTTCCATCATTGATGCCCACTAATGTTCATCGCTGACACCCATTACTCATGGCCCTATTGGCGCACATTGTTGACATCTTTTAACAATCATTAATTGATCCTCGCTACTATTTATCGATGTTGACTTCCATACGATGATGCCAACTATTATTTGTCTTCAACTATCATCAGTGACCACCATCAACTATCCCAAATATCCATCATTCATCTTGATATATCATCAAACGTCGCCAATATCCATCACCCTACATCATTCACCACCCAACTTTTGCCAATGCCTATCATTTTGCTTCTAGTTCTGCCATCTCTAACAACAAAGAAGAGCATATTGTCCCGACATTCAACTTACATAATAAAATTATCTCAACTACTTCCCTTTTCATAAGTTATCATGTGAACAAAAAATTATTGAGCATATTTTGACCAATGATCTACTCATTTATGCATGAGCTTCATTTCCATATGATTCATACTTGATAAACTTTCCCTCTGCCACCACAACTATTCTAACACTCAACATCAAGGTCAAATTCTTGCAGTGTTTCATGTCCCTACATCCTTGTAGTCAAATCTTCAACCCATAGATCTCATATATGTTTGAGACTTGATCAACTAATTATATATTATCATAAACTTTAAAAAGTGGCACAAATTTATTATGAAAATTTTCCATCTATACCGCATATATATAGTGAACATAAAATGTAAGAAAAATAAAGCCATGGAAAAAGTATTATCATACAGACCTCAATTTCTCCATCAACCTTTGATAAGGTTAGATCTGAGGATCTTTTTTTGGCTAAGTGGGGACCGTTCCTATCATGAAGATGAAATCTCTCTCTCTCTCTCTCTCTCTCTCTCTCTCTCTCTCTCTCTCTCTCTCTCTCTCTCTCTCTCTCTCTCTCTCTCTCTCTCTCTCTCTCTCTCTCTGGATCTCCACTCAACTTTAAAGAGAAAAAGTAAGAGAATTGACTATAGACTTGAGTGTCCACACAAGCTTGCTTTCGTCGGCTGATACAACTTTTTTAATGGAAGAGACTTACGAGCCACAAGTGGTGCACAGTAGTATCTTATATTACTGGAGATTGATACAGAAAGGCCTTTCTTTTGCTTTCCTCTTTGACTGCTTGGTAATTAATTAAATCACTTAGCCACTAATTGAGCCCTACTCTTCATCATTCTCTTTTTTAATGAGATTTTATGTGAACCAAAAGCTTCTCTAATTTCTTTTCCTATATTCAAAAGCTTGCTTCAATCAAAGCCTATGTTGTTGTTTTTGTTGTTTTTGTCGTGTTATAATAACTATATTTTGCTAGTTTATTTGGAGGAGTATTTTTCTCATAAATTATATATTGTTTATGAAAAGAAAAAAGATTTTTTAAGAAAATGAGAAGTTATTTATCAAAGAAAGTTACATTTAAAAAGAAATCACGTCAATCATCTCTGTGGTGGGTGATAGAGCCAAACAGAACTTTAGTATTTAATTAATAGTATAAAATAATTTGTTGAATACACTGGCGGATTTAAGGGGGGGCCTAGGGGGGCATGTGCCCCCCCTCCCCCCAATCCCTTCTTCTAAATATTTAAATTATTACAAATTTCATCATGAATTGTGTGATATTTCTCTACGGTTGGATAATGGAGGGAAAAGATCAATGCAGAAATTGATAAATATACTATTCTTATAACTCTTTTAGTATATTCTTGACCCCACAAATTACCAAAAACCAAATGGTCTTAATTAGTGGAATTACCAAAAACCAACAGGTCTTAATTAGTGGACCACGTGAGAAGCTAAGCAGTAAAACTCTGATGATTTTAAGAAAATAATTCATAAATTCTCAAGTAAATTTATGTTAAAAAATATTTTTTTTAACATATTTGATAATTAAATTACAAAGATCAAGAAAATTGTTTTAGATGATAGGGTTAAAATGCAAATTGTAAAATTAGAAAGTGCTAAAAACGCCAAAAGTTATAGACCAATTTATTGATCCATTAAACCTCCAAAGTAAAATTCATCACATAACTCATGAGATCCTCGTCATGAAACTGACTTTCAAATCAAAAAATATTTAGTTGGAGTGATTGATCAAAACATGGTTGTTTTATGGTTCTCTCATAACAATTTTTTTTAAATATATTTTTTATTTAATTTTAAATTTTTTATTACCTTATAAGTAATATTTTCTTTTTAAGAACAAAAAAATTCAGCAAATATTTTTTAAAATTTTCAAAGTTGAAACAAAGGTTGAATGAAAAAAAAAAAAAATTTGTTAGAAGTAAAAAAATTATTTAGACCCCCCTATAGAAACTTTCTCACTCCGCCACTGGTTGAATATATATATCGTTATACCCACTTTTAATATTTGATAAAATATTCTTTTTAGATGAGTTTTTTTTTATACATTTAATAAAAATTTATAGGAGAGTAGATGGTTTAGAGCTGATATCTATGTTAAGAAATATGGAGGTAGATCTAAAAAGACTCGTTTAGAAAGTATTTAAGATGATTTTTTTATTGTGTGACTTATATATTACAAATGATGCTTTTTTCATAAAATGTGAAGACATTAATATAATTTAGTAGATATAAATCATATAATATACTTTCTATGACAGAAGTAGGATTCTCAATATGTTTGAATTACTCTTAGGCTATATATGGTAGGTGGCCATCTCGATCACTCTCCTTATGTGAGAAGAGACTAGGTGATAAGCAAAGATGAGTAACAACGTCATTAATTGACAGGCATTAGGTGTGAAATCTGGCATGTATCCAGCGATTGTAGAGTAAGAATGTTATGTGAAGGCAATTATTTGCTAGGTTGTTCTCCTTATAGGAGGTTAAATTTACACCCAAGAAGGCAAGCATTAGAAATCTGTTGTTGATAGATGACAACAACAACATCAAGCCTTTATCCCACTACGTGGGGTCGGCTACATGAATCCTTTTTCTCCATTGTGTCCTATTAAAAGTCAAATTCTCGTTTAAATCTAATAAAGAAAGGTCATTCATAATATTTTCTAACCAAGTCTTTTTAGGTCTACCCCTACCTTTCTTAACATAAGTCAAATCTAATACCTCTACTCTCCTAACCGGGTCATCGCAAGGCCGCTGTTTTATGTTGATAGATGACGAACAATGATAAATAGGAGATGGTTTGTGTTATATATAATTGATTATTCACATTATTAGAGGCATGACTAGTTATTAAGAAGCAAGTCAAATGCTATTGGATGAGAGGAATAGAATGATAGTCGACTGAGAATAATAGATATTGAGAGACAATCAGTGATTTGCTCAATCATTCTCTATATAGGATGTAAGACTGCCTCCGAGGAAGACAAAAAATAAATTCTCGTGGTTAACAGACATCAAAGATTAATATATGTCAATTAGGAATGTGAAACATCATGTGGTTGACATATGTTCAACATTATCACATGATGCTCAATATTAGCATGCATGAGATGATAAGTGACTTGAAATGCTATATTTTGGGTGATGATTAATAGCTAGTCGGCTATCCTCTTTATAAAAGTGGCCACCAATAACCAAGAAGATGGGTACTATATGTCAGTGGTTAACAAACATCTAATATTCACAAAAAATGGATAATAGTTAACTAGAACATTGTACGTTGGATGAAATTGTGCAATTGAACTCATCACTTCTCCCTATATGAAGGGAATATTGGATGACCAAGAAGGTTGGTATCAAAGCTCAGTAATCAACCAACTTTCATGTGACAAAGATGATGAAAGTTGACATTATGATGACATCATGTGCTAATGTTAGTAGATGGTGAATGATGGTGGGTGTTAACATTGGGTGATGATAGTTATCATTATTAGTTGACAAAAAATGTTAGTAGGTGTTGTAGATAAAATTTTAAATGTTTCATGTGATATGCTGGTTTGCTTTTAAATATGTTTAGTAGTTTCTTTTACTCAAATCTGCATAGCATAACGTTATACCCCCCCCCCCCCCCCCCCTGGAGGGCAGATTAACATTTTACTATCAATTTTAAAAGAAAAAAAAATATAATTTATTTTTATAATTAGATACATCATAGAGAATATAGAATCCATCCTGAAGGATGAAGAGAATATTCTCCGATCATTCCAATTTAAAAAATAAATTATAAAATATTTTCCCATAATCAAATATATAAAAGATATCGATTCACCATAAAGGCAAATAGAAAATCCAATTATATTTTAATTATGAGATTAAATATAATATTTAAAGCAAAGATCTATGTTTATAAATTTTCCCCTTACCTTAGAAAGAAACTACTAGACTCCCTACAACGGCAAGCCCCTATAGTTCATTACAACTCCCGAGAGAATACTCTCAATTAAATTGAAAACTAAATAGCTCTAAAATTCATATAGATTTAAAGAAATAGTTGGGCTTCTTTAGATTTCTATGCACATGTTTTAGATTATAAATTCTAGAGTTTTCTTTCGAATTTTTTATTTGAATATAATGAAAGATGTGCATCGAGAAAGATATATACAATCTAGACTTACCACTTTCCTAGAGTGAGCTGCTAGCTAACAATCCTAATCACAATAATAATCATATGTATGCAGGATTTGATAAGCTCTTTCTTAAGAATCAATGGATTATTATTAAGAAATTTTAAATCAAATGCTATACAACATGCTTATAAAAAATAGAAACTACTTGTATGATGCAAATGATGCGTGAAAAAATTAATAATGTATAGAAGTGCTAATTTTATTTATTTATAAATTTATAAAGTACAGCTGAGAGTCTGCAAAAAAGTAATGGTGGTCAAGCCGCACTAATAATAATCCTTAATTCTAATCCTACCATAAACATATAAAATCAATTACAACTGATTATGATATTTGAGTACTAAATCTTTTATGGATTTCCAAAAGAGAACATCCTCCATGAGAGGATATTATCTTTTGGAGCCCCACTTATGTATATAAGAAGTTACATTCGACTTTTTTAAAACTCATGGCTCAGTACAACTTGATCTATATACAATAACCTAAAACTTTATATTTTACATTTATTTCGCATAAACATCATCCCTAGGTATATTCTACTTTATAGAAATATAAAAGAGCATGTATATAAAAATACATATATGATATTGTGATGTGAGCAGTTATATATATAGAAAAGTAAATAAAATAAATTGCATGGTCCTAAATTCATTCTCTTTGCTCTCTGGTGCATTGATAGAAAAAAAATAAAATTGACATCCATATTTGAATGAAACGTAAGCAAACACATATGGATACCCTCCAGGCAAAGACACCCTCAATTAAACCAAACCAATCCATTGGCCTAGCCTAGGCTAAAGATGATTATCCTAGCAAATCATCTAAGTTTGTGGAAGAGATTATATGGCTTGGATATGTCTTATAGAAGTTAAATAGTTAAATTGCATGTATTTTTAATATTTATTTATTAAAGGTCAAAAAGGGAATTTAATTGAAATTTAAATGATATGTATATGTATTTTTTTATTCAAGTTTTAGATGTTGAAGTGGTTTATTTAATTTTAAAGAATTTACATATTAATAACCCTAAAGTGCAAGGGTTATTAATTTATAAGTCCTAAGGCTTTTAAATGAAACACTCATTCTCTATGAAGGAAAGATGAACAATTGGGAGCCTCTGAAGATTTATTTGAGATAGAGAAAAGACCTCATAAATTTAATATGCATTCCCTCCAGATGGAAGCAAGCATACTGTATAAGATTGGTGTGTTTATTATTGTTTGAAGATCACCCAATCAAATATATTAGTATTATCTTGAAAGGAGCCTTGCAATACACATGAGGGTTCTTTTGGTTATTTAAAATATACTCAAGACCTTAAAAATAAATGCCAAAATGCCCTCCAAAAGGAATCAAGCATTAAATGACATAAAATCCTAAATTTACTTATTAAAATTTAATTATTAATAATTGATTAAAAAAAATTTTAATGAATCAAATTTTAGTTAGGTTGTGACAAACTTTTGTGGTTTTAGAGCAATAGTTTTAGAGTTGGATATTAAAATTGAGATATAGGAATTGATCTGTAAGTCTATTGGGATAGTATGAAGTATATTTGGGTATTCATTATTTTGGTTTCATCTACATGTGTTCAATTGCATGTTATGTGTGATTATGGATCCAACAGATCCAAATATGATAGATGCACAGTGTTAGTTAGATAGATCTTGTATATAATTCTGCTCTGATAATTGGTTTAGATATAGTGACTTAGTTTGCTACTTTGATAGCCCAAATAATGGGTAGGGCACAGAGCAAGCATCTATAGTGAGATTAGAAGAGGTATAAAGGCATCTGCAGAAGTCCCCTTTAGGATACCTTTAAATGTATAGAAGTAAGGACTATTTATAAATTTCATGGATGGTGCATTTTGATCATTTTGAAAGGAATTTAAGACATTTCATTGGACGGTCAAATTTGGTCCTCTTAGTTATTCAATAATTTTAGAGATTGCAAGGCTTTAGTATTATAATAATTAAATGATCTCGTTTTTTTTAAATTTATCTCATTGAGGCATTTATACTAATTATAAGCACCTAAGATTAAGAGAATATTTACCTCTCTAAATAACACTAAAAATTTTAAAGTATATTTTGAAGTGTTTAACATAGTCCATTAAAACTCAAATCAATGTGTTATTATTATTATTATTATTAAATTTGTGTTATTGCATCCCTCATGTCGATTATAAAAATTTACTAAAATTGTAGTTCAACAAATATAAAAATCAATTAAAAAAACTATTAGCGACAGCTGTTAACATTAGTTGATGATAGGTTTTAATGTTACCTGACAGAGAATGACTAAAGGTATTTGAAGCTTGCAAAGATTAGTATTTTAAACAAATGATGATAGGTGTTGCAGGGCTATTTAATTAATTATTATTTAAAATTTTTAACAATTTAAATATGATTTTATTAAAACTTTTATCATTAACTAACTATTCATTATCTAATAATAGTTATTAAATATTAAATTACCACTCAATTATTTAACTTTTTTTGCAATGCTAATGATCTAATTAGTTACTGTGAAGGGTACGTTTTGCTTTTTCTCACTTTTTTGCGCAACAAAAATGCTACAATCGCACACTCATGACTTAGTACCAGATATCTCCTCTAAAGGATTTGTCTAAAGATAAAATTGAAAGCCTAAAGGCGCTTAAAGCTGATTATTTTAATGGCTTAATAGAGCAACAAGCTCACCAACGATAAAACCTGCTCTAATTTTTTTAATTCTTCCTTTTAAAGTTATTTACTAATCCAAAGAAACCACTAACATTAATTTTTGGACATATGAAAAGCATTAATGGTTTATTATCCCCTTTACTCCTCTCTCACGACTCATGAGTCATGACCTCAAGCATGGCTTTCATTTTTTCTTTTGATCCTCTCTCGCCTCTAAATAAAGACCGCCTGTGGCAGATGTTTATTTCTTCTAAGCTCTAAGGGTCATATTATTTGCATTCTTAATTTTGATCTTACAGCTCCTCTTAGCTCCAGTAATAAACTATTTTATTATATTCTAGCCTTCCAAATGAGATGGCAAACATAACTATGTTAATACTTATACCAAATGAGATGGTATATATCGAGCATTAGCATCCAAAACTTTAAATTTATGCGAGTCATGTTATCTCTACCCTTCAGTTCTTTCTATGAAACCCTTAAATGTATAAAAATATGGATGATTTATAGAGTTAATGGAGAGTGCATTCCACTCATTTTGATCAAAATCTAAAACATTTCATAGGATAGTCAAAGTTGATGCCCTTGATCATTTAATTTTTTTTAGAGGCCGTAGTGCTTTAATGATATCATAATAAAATGTTCCTAAAAACATTAAGTTCCTTCTACTGAAAATAACAAATTCTTTAATTTTGACTATAAACACATAAGATTCAGAGAATATTAGAACACCATCCAAGTAACCCTAAAAATATTTTGAAATCTCTTCAAACTGCTTACAAGAAAAACGCCAATTACCGACGGCTTTTTTTGGAGGTTAGGATAAATTTTTTGGTAGTTTATTAACCGCCAGTATAAACCGCGTAGGAAATGAATTGCGGTGGTGAATTTCTGACATTTTATTTTACCGGTGGCTTTTCAACGGTGTAAACAACTGGTAATTTTTGGCGGTCATAGTGCCAACGACTGCTAGTTAATTACTAGTGGCATACCGGCCATCTCAAACACCAATTTTATTGGTGGTAAGCCTGCCGATAAACCCTCGATTGACCACCGGTTAACTGTTGATAAACCAACAATATTTACTGGCGGCTATATTAAAATTTTGGCGGTTAAAATAAGAGTCAGGTATGGAAGTTTTTGGTGGAGAAACTGTCGTAAAAGTGTAGCATTTAAAATTTTTTTTGATAGCCCCCCCTCTATTTACTCCAATTTCCATAAAACCTACATAGACTGCAAAACATATATAACACATATAGGCAACACGCCATTATAATCAACCCATATAAATGAAGTTCAATATATATATATATATATATAGCAATAACAAAACACAATCAATAAATCAAAATCTACAATGTGTTCAGAATACATATGTTCTACAATAAATATAACATATGAAATCCACAATAAGTTATTTAGAATACATCAAAAAGTTCATCAAAAAAATAACATCACTAATCTTCCTCAGTGTCCTTGTTGCATTATGATTCATGTGTCAGCTCCTGCTCTTTCTTCTTCTAATTTTCATCTTTATAGGATTGCAGCTCTACCTTCATCTCATTTTGAATCTTTCTCATCTCCTCTATCTCTCTCTTCAGGGCAACAACTCTCTAGCTAATAGTTTCTTCAGCTTTACTAGCATCATAAAATATTGATATAGATGAACTATCTTATAAGCATAGCCTTGCGAGCCCAAGCCATAACCCTACCCCTCTATCTTCCTCCAACAATATCTAACTACGTCTGATACTCAGAATATTGGGTCGATTCTAAAGAAGATCACTCACTAGTAGATTGATGACTTTTTAAACTCGTATAAAATCATCCTGTGAGATTAATTTCATGAAATAAAATTCTATTAGAAAATTTATTATATTCTATTTTATTACTCAAAAAATTATACTCACATGAACTTTTTTTGCTTTTTTATCAACCCACTTATGGTTAGTTTGATGTTGGTGAGTCATCATATGTAACTCTAATGGTGTCAGCTTCTAGCCAAAAAACTCTTTCAGAAAATAAAAGATATAGTTAAAATAATATACATATATTTATTAAACTAATTAAAAGCTTTTACCAGTCATCATCTATGTTCAGTATGAGGCATAAATTCACCAGTATAAAGAGAGCTTCATAAGCCCCCATAATCAGATTCCCTATTATGCTTATTTTGCTCTCTCTCAATTTTGTGAACTTAGGACTCGCCCAAGCTCAACTCAAATATGCTCATACTCCCTCTCTAATTCATAATGGATGTTGCCCAGACTTTCTAATGTCCGTGCATATGTCCCTAAGATGAGTCGATCATCTCCTCTCAAAATTTATTCTAATTCTTATGACATGCTCAAGCAACCCCCTAAAATATTTTTGTAAGAAAATTTAGGCATAATAAATAATATTTATATAAATTAAACTAAATATTTTAATTCATATCAAATAAATATACTTGAAATTCTTTAAATCATATATCCCTAATTTCCTTTGAGATCTTCTTCCATGATAAGTAAGGAGCATTATATTTTCTTTGTATGATGTCCTAAGTCTTATGGGTAGGTTGTCTTGAGAGATTGAAGCTGCAGGTTAAATTTTTTATCATCAATATATAATATATCAAATTACAATAACTTTATAAAATAAACTAAACTTATATATAGCCCTTAGGCTCAATATATACATGCTTATTTACTGCACTTATAGGATCCCCAGCATCAACCTCTACTTGTGTAGATGGTCCATCATATTCTGATTGCATAGGATGTGGGTAATAATAAGGGTGGGGGTAAGGAGGGTAAGGGATGGTGGATGGACCAATTTGTGATGTTGATGGGGGGTAATATGGATAGAATGAAGTTGTTTGTGTTTGATATGGAGAGGAAAATCAAGAACTAGTCGATATAGAAGGGAAGTACCCAAGAAATGGTGGTGATATTTCAACCACATCTAGATCTGATTCCCTGACTCTACTCACTGTGGGGCTGCTGCTGACTCCTAAGTGGTAGTGGTGATGGTATCACTAGTAAAACTAATATATATCCCTCACTTTTATTACCCTATCTAGCTATACTTGGTCCAATAATCAAATGTTTCTTACGAGAAAACTTTAAAGTGAAGGATTTACGAGAAGGATCATCACCTGAAGCCATTTGTTTTAAAAGAAGTAATTACTAAATTGGTGTAACATATAAAAATTAAATTATAAGTATTCCAAATATATATATATATATATAATATAGATAAATTGATTATAATAAATATAAAGAATTATAAAATACATAATGATTAGCATAAAAAAAGGATTTGATAAAAGATATTTTGCAAGATATGTTTACTAAGTTGATTTCTAAAAAATATATAATTTAATAAGTACATTATAATAATTTTAGTCACTTCACTTACAAAAATTTATTATAATAAAAAATATTTTCATTGCTATCCAAGATATCTTCACTTTCATCCTCATTCTCACTTGATGAGCTAGTTGAACTATTTACATCTTTTAACTACATTTCAATATTATAGATTGTAGTTGATATCTCATCAATTTCAACATACCTTCAATTTAACATCTCATCCTCTTGATGTGTAGTTACTACAAAGTATTGTTGATCAATTATGCTCTATGTTTTTATTTTTATGATAGCTAGCCAATTTTATTTATCTCTATGATTATTGAGATATTTGTTGAAATAAACTTGAATAACTTGACTTGCTAACACAAATGGATTAAATTTCTCGTATCTTATATTATATTTTACGTCTATCAAACCATACACATGATAAACGATTATGCCTTTATTATGTACTAGATCAAATCATTAACAATTAAATAAACATATAAAGATCTCATCTTCGTCTGGGTGCTCTAGCACAATAACCTCATTTAGCATAGCATAATAATGACACTCATCTTCTTCGTGAGTATTTTCTCTAATATATACTCCACAATTTTTAGTTTTTTTTTCCTTCAGTCTATAATTTAGAATTAAATCTAAACCCGTTCACAATATATATTGGCCAGGTCTTTACTTTTTGTATTAGGCCTCATGCTAGTACTTGCTGACATTTATCAAAACACTTATTATCAGGGTTATGTACCTAAAAAAAATATTAAATGTTAGGACTTTTATTATTAAATAAGATGTAATTCTAATAAAAATTTTAAAATTTAAGGGCTCACATAAGATCTAAAAAATCCTGGAAATTTATTTGCAACAAGTTACTCAACATTCGTAGTATTTATTAGAGGCAAATTACTTACAAAATATCTAGTGACAAATCATCCAAATAAGACTTTAGTATTTTAAATAAATATTACTCATTCTATAAATTATGAAGGAACTTACTCTAATATTTGTTGGACTTCTTCACAGTTCAGTAGCACATATAAAGTCATTATTTTGATTTCTAAATCATTGAGGAATCTTTCAACATATTTACTACTGGGCTTTCCATGACTTCTAAAGACTAATAGTGCAATTTATGATTGTTCTTTTATATTGAAGCCAATATCACAACTAATATTTATTCTTGTGCTCCTTACATGGGGCTAGAAGTAGTAGGATCAAAAGTGTGTAGTTTCTTCTGATAAATATGCTTCACATATTAATCATTATGGTCATGTTTTATTCTTAATATATTTTTTTAACTTATTTAAATATCTATTAAATAATTACAATTATCAGTTATCATTAAAAATATTTAAGACAACTTAATAAAAAAAAGTTTTGCCTCTTAAAAGGGCATATCCAATGATATTGTACATGTCTACAAACTTTACCTTCATAAGATAGATGGACTAAAAGATGTTTTATAGAATCAAAAAATTTTAAGGGAAATTTTTTTTCTATCTAGCATATGATGATTGGTATATTCTCCTCACTCATCCATAAAGCATATTCGCTTAGTTTAGATAAGCATAGGTCTTTGAAGAAAATACTAAGTTCTATCAATAGATTCAAAATATAATCTGATAATATACATATTATGATCAGAAGAAGAACCTCTATAATTATGTGACAATCATAACTTTTTAGTTTAAATAACCTCGTAGATTTAAGGTCTACAAATCGGCTTAAGTTTGATCCATAGTCATCAGATATTTTTAAACCTTTAAACCACTGATATATTAATTTTTTTGCTATAATGTAAAACACTAAGGTGCATTAGGCTTCATTATTTTGTCATCGCTGGTTGTTACTAGCTCTAGATTTCTTTGCCGATAATACTCTTTAATGTCCATTATAGCTTTGACATTATCCTTGCTCTTACCTTTAACATCCATAATTATATTAAAAATATTATCCATGAAGTTCTTCTCAATGTACATAACATCCAAATTATGCCTTATCAAATTTGTTCTCCTATATGGTAATGTCTAAAAAATACTTTTTTAATCCATTTATGCTGAACACCATATCCTAAAAATTTATACTCTGATAATATTAGAAAATCAATAATTGATGAAAAGTCAAAAAATCTCTGTAGTATATCATCACCACTTCATGGTAGAGGAGATGACATCTCAACTCTATTTTTAATGAATACTTCCTTATTCCTCCTAAACGGGTGATAAACAGGTATGATTATACAATGACAATTAAATCAAGTATTTTTTTCCATATTTTAGTATGAAAGCTTTAATATTCTCCATATAGTAAGGGCAAGCTAATTAATTTTCTAGTTGTGCTTCAACTAGATAATATACCATAAGCTAAAAAATTGCCAATGGTCCAAAGCAATGCGGGTTTAAGGAAAAAAATTATTTTGTTGAGATGTCATATGTGAGGACACCTTTTTTTTTCATAAGAACTTGAGATCATCAATTAATGGTTGTAAAAAATATCAATTTTTGCTTTTGGATTATGTAGTTTAAGCATTATAAGTGTTAAGAATATGTACGAGATAGTCAAATAGATCTGTGGTAGAAGGTTATATAGTGTTAGTATAACTGATCAACAAGAGTACGGTGAAGCTATCTAACTATATGGAGTAAAACTATCAGCACATAATACAAATCTTATAATGCATGGCTCAGTAACAAGTGAAACATGTGTTCGATCAAAATATTTCTACATACAATTGTTTGTTAATTTCTCCTTATGTCATCTCATATGACATGCTGAACTCATTTATGCATAGAGCCATTGAACTCTTGGAATGATCGATAAATAAAATAAATTGGAATATTTTTTTTTGATGTTATTTTCTTGAGTTTGGTTTAAACCGAGGCACCTTATAAGTACGATAATAAACTTCTATCGCATCATTCTTATAGTATAACATACATCTATTGATACAACAATCAATTTTTATAATAGTGAGACCCAACTTGAATACTAATTTCTTTGTTCGGTATAAATTTATGGGATTAAATTATCCGTAGGATTTATTTTCTTGAGAAGACCAATGAAGTCATTAAAATAATCATGTGAAATATTATATTCAATTTTAATACTTAGCATCCTCACAAAAATTGATAATTTTGAGTGAGTTTTGCAATCATCCCAAATTAGTTTTTGAGTTGCATGTAGTAACTCAAAGAATTATTTTAATTTTTGCATTTGGTGGTTCTTCAATATTAGCCCTTAAATTAGGATCTGTTACATCAAAAATAAGTTCTTCATATGATCTAGTCATTTGACCTTCATCAAATATTTCAAAAGTTGTGGATGGACCGACATTAGTATCTTTGTGGCTCGTGCTCGTCATGTGAGGTCCAAATTCAATAGTTTGGAACAAATCCTCTATGACATAAATTAACCTTCACATCATCAGGATTGAGGAATATTTGATTTCTGTGCTACGAACATGGACATATAAACGTTCCATTGAACTTAAATGATGGTAGTTGAGATGCAATTTGAATAAAAGTCTCAACTTCCTACATAAATTCATATGTCAATCCTATTCGACCTGGTAACAATTTGTTATACATATAATATCTCTCTTTTTGAATAGTCATTTGGATGTTAAATAAATATTCTCTATATAATTGTGAAATCAATTATTAGAAGATATGCAGCCTTAAATCTCATTTAAATGTAAGAAAGAAATATCATTTACTCCTAATCGGAATATCGGAAGGCAATGGACAATACCAACAGTGAGACTAAAATCTTCAAAAATTTATTGATTTCAAGATTACTTTAATTTCCTTATTTGACTAATCCAAATTTTCATGTATTTAAAATTATTAAAATTAATTTTATTTTTCTTATTGAGTAAAAATTATTTTTTCATGTACAAATTTCATATGAAAAAGCTGGTGGAAGCTCTACACTTTGGTAAAGCTTGGTGTTAATCCCCTAGGGCTTTCATCAATCCTTAGTTATCTTTCTCACTTTTACTTTTCTTTCTTAATACAATTTTCATGTCATTTGCATAGCCCTGAGACTAGCTTCTTCCAACAAAACACATTCAACGTCACAAAAACTCCACCATTAGTATTTACCATCCCAAACCTTTGATCTAATATTCCTCCATATTTTTCTCCAAGGAAAACTTATCTTTAATAACTTAGAAGTTTGAACACCAAATCTATCCAAAACAAAAAAAAATTTATTTCACCAACACCCAAATAATCATCACCCTAAAGGGACTTTAATCAACTTGCTGCATTCACAATAAATATAATATAAATGGGTAGCTTCCATAGTTGACCTACCTTGCATGAATCAAAATTTATGCTCCAAAACTCTCTCCACGCCACAATCTATGCTCCACAACTCTCTCCCATAGTTTTAAAGGATGACACATTAACATTAAAAAATTAAGTAAAAAAAAAATCAAACCTTTGGTTCGGGGCATTGTCGGAGGGCTCGACGGGTTTCAGCGACAGAGTTCAGGCGTGATCAGCAGCTGGAGCGAGGACGAGAACGTTGGCCGGAGTTAGGGCGCCGGCGGCCGGAATCCTGCAGAGGCAGCTGAAGGCGATCGCGAGCGCAAGTGTCTGGAGGAAAAAATGATACACGAAGAAATGAGGACGAAGGCTCGGTTTAGCAAATATTAAGTCGATTTCCAACGGTTGTCCGACAGTTTCGACTACCGAAAAAAATTTACTTAACACCAGCGGCTAGGCCGTCGGTAATGGCGCCACGAAAACAAAAAACCGGCAGCCTACCTGGGGTTTATTATACCGTCGATATTTTCGGCGGTATATTATTAAAAACCACCGGTTAGTATCGGCGGTCCGACAGCCAGTTAAATGCCGGTAATTCCGGTGGTATTTTGACCGCCATAATGACCTCCTATAATTGTTGATTTTTCTATAGTAACTTGCGTCAATATGTTATTATATTATTAAATTCATGTTATTGAATTCTTCATTTCGATTATTAAAATTAAAAACAAACTTCAAATAATCCCAAAATAAATTTCAAAACATAATCTTTATATCCATCCACAATAGCACTTTCAAAATATATAAATTATATCAAAATCCATGCTATATTACAAATCTTATCACAATAAATAAATCATTAGAGAATTCATAGGCAAAGATCAACTTATGCCTTTTTATTTCCACTCATCTCTCTCTCTCTCTCTCTCTCTCTCTCTCTCTCTCTCTCTCTCTCTCTCTCTCTCTCTCTCTCTCTAATCCTTAGGCAACATATAATATGCTCATGCTTAGGTCAGGTTCCTTGCACTTTCTCGCAGTTGCAAAAATTCCATCAAATCCCATCATCGAATCTCCTTCCACTCATTAGTTCTTATTTATTATTGCATATCTTTATCAGCCGAATTGATGACATCTTGATTGATTAGCTTGCTTTATAAATGAACCTTCACATTTCTTAATCATTTCCCAAAACATTTCTTAATCAACCCCGCACGTGTTAAGCACTAGCTGCTAATGGCCCCATGATCCTTACTTAAGCATTAAGAACAAATTAATTACTTCATAATTACTTGTCATTTATTTTAATGACCTGTTGCTCTACGTACACGACAGAGTTGGAGATGTGTTCTTCATGTGAAGAAACGGCTGCATCTTTGTAAATATAATCGCATAGAAAAATATATATTAAGTTTTTTTTTTATATAATATTTATTTTATTAATTATACATAAATATTTTAGTATTTTATTTTTAAATCATACATTTTGCTATAAATCTCTTTATTATTTTTTAAATTTATCTATAAAACAAAATTACATAAATTATGTATATTTAAATATAATATAAACAATATATGTTAAATATTTCATTTCATTGTAATTAAAATTGAATAAGGATATTTGACCTCTTATTCTTTTTATTTTGCTATA
This sequence comes from Dendrobium huoshanense, assembly GCA_016618105.1. Taxonomy (NCBI): domain Eukaryota; kingdom Viridiplantae; phylum Streptophyta; class Magnoliopsida; order Asparagales; family Orchidaceae; genus Dendrobium; species Dendrobium huoshanense. The sequence goes on from CM028351.1 coordinate 7,190,482, forward strand.
ATTATTTTTGCGATAGGAAATTTCAGATGATAGAGAGAGTTTTATGTTCTATAGATAGATAACAGAACGAGTAAGAAAGATAGAAAAGTTTTTACATGAAAATTGCAAAAATCTAGTATAGATAGATAAAAGAAAGAGTAAGAAAGATATAAAAGTTTTTACATGAAAATTTCAATATGGAACTCTATCAAGAAACTTATCGAACTAAAATAATCCACTATATACTTAAATTTGAAGAAGTTCAAACTTCTCCAGAGCTGAACAAGATAATATCCCAAAGTTGATATTACTTATTTGGTCTTCTAAAATTGCTGTAGTGATTGACAGAGAAATTGTGGAGAGATGATGATGGTAGTTAGAAAATATCATTTGGGAGACAAAAATCATATAACGACAGTCGAAAAATTTTTAATGGACTATAATGGTCGAATGATAGTGATCAGACCGTGACAATCCAATGATGACAACTAGGTGACGACATTATGTAAACAATAATTGAATGATGACAATGGCTGGCGATGAATGTTAAATTGAGCTATATAACTTTGTAGATATGTAAGCTCTCTCTAAATTCAAGTCCACGTGACGCCGGAGCTGAGTCATTAATTGTATTAAACTTCAGGCTATATTAAGTCCATTTGGTAGTTATAGGACTATAGAGGTGTAATGCTTTCTTATTTTGTATGTAGCCTATTATTATGATTCCTTTTTTGCTATAAATAGGTAGCCAATGCTTGTAATAAGGGATATTTGAAGATTAATAAAATTAGAGTTTATTCTCTTGTGTTTTTCTGTATCCTAAGATTGTTCTTAGGTGGTGGTTCTTGCTCAAAGAAGGAGTTCTTGGAGTGGTGTCCGGCGACCGCCACCGGATCGTCAACGTGGATTCGTTGAGCCCCCTCCGGTCCTGTGTCATTTGGTATTAGAGCCGACAAGAGGTTGGCGTGCCCACGAGGGAAATAGCATCCTCTTGTAGCAGTTCTTTTTCTTTTGCAACAACATTTTGTGGAAATCAGAGCAAATGTTGTTGATTCGGTGAAGGAAAACAAGATATCATCCTGCTGTTGAGTTGATTCCAGTCGTCCAAATTGGCATATTCGTTTCTTCCAAGCCGATAGGCCAATCGTCCCAGGTGGAGCATCTTCCGGCCCAGGCTTCTCCAATCATTGCTTAGTCTGACCAATCTTGCGCCCCCACAACCAGCCGTCTTCACGTTCAGCTCTAGCCCGTGAGTTGTCGTGCCGATCCTATAGTGCAGGAACAAGACTCCTGCTGCCAAATTGTTGTCTAACTTGTTGAGGGCTGCAAGGTGCCTATCTTCTGCAGGTAGTTGTATGAATATTGTACCCTTATACATACAAAGGCGGCATTACACAATATTGATGATTCTTGCGGGAGTTATTTCAGTCTAGAAGAAGTTTTCTTGCCCGAAGATCAAGCGGTATCAAGAGGCCTCAAAGAAGACATTATGTGTAAGCCAAGAATAGTCTAGCAAAATGTCATCTCGCTGGAATCTTCAGCGACCACTTCAAGAAGCCAAAATTGAAGATCTTCAACAAAAAATTATTCGACTCAAACAACGGTTGTCAAGGCTTGAACGAAGGACAGACTGGAGCACCCTCAACCAAGACTTTGATGGTTTCCAATCGTGGGACAATTATTCTTCCATGACGGATTCAAGATCATTGGTTCCAACAAAATCCTTATGAACCGACAACGATGATGAGAGCATTGCAGATGATCAGATATCTTCAACCCCACCCTCGATCGAGTTCAACTTTGAAGAATTTGAAGACCCGTTGCCGAAGTTGCCGTCTTTGCCTATCTTTGATGAACCCGTGTATGACGTATATGATGACGACATGTTATTTGAAGTTCTTGATATTGATCAACCCGCATATGAGGATGACGAGGGTAAAATGGATGGCCAGTCGGAGTCAAATGTCCAGACAGAACTATTCATTCACAATGTTCCAAACAAGACAACAATTACGCCCTTCATCATTGATAAAAAAATTGCATGTGAAGATCTCCTCAATGGGTTGGATCGTGAAGCTCTTATCTTCTCCTCTAGATGGATGAAAGAAACACCTCTGGTCCTAGATGCTTTCATAATCACAAGTATTCCATCTGCTTATGCTTCTCCTGAGAGATTGAAGATTGGCAGGCAAATAGACATCGGGTGGAACAATCCTGACCCATTTAGCCAACCAAATCCGACTCCTTAATGTGGACAACCGAACATCTTCTTATGAGCCTGAAGTTCCTCCTACCCCGGTAGTATGACGTCAGAGCTGAGTCGTTAATTGTATTAAACTTCAGACTATATTAAGTCTATTTGGTAGTTATAGGGCTATAGAGGTGTAATGCTTTCTTATTTTGTATGCAGCCTATTATGATGCTTCCGTTTTTGGCTATAAATAGGTAGACAATGCTTGTAATAAGGGAGATTTGGATATTAATAAAATTAGAGTTTATTCTCTTGTGTTTTTTGGTATCCTAAGATTGGTCTTAGGTGGTGGTTCTTGCTCCAAGAAGGAGTTCTTGGAGTGGTGTCCGGCGACCGCCACAGGATCGTTGATGTGGATTCATCGAGCCCCCTCCGGTCTGGTGTCACCACGTCAACTGCCACAGGAATAATGCAAATTACAGGGAGAATTTCAGGTAAAAATTTTCATAAAAAATTCCAGCAAATTTTCTGACAGATTTTCTGCTGAATATTTCAACTACCGTACAATGGGTGTGGGTCAATGAGGCGGGTAGTGGATTCATGCGGGTGGGTGGGCGGTCACGGCCCTGATATTTCTGCGTGGGTCGATTGGCTGGCAAGGCCCTTTTACGTGCGTGTCGACTGATTTGCACAACTGGTTTGGAGGCTTGGCTACATGTCATATGGCGGGTGGGCAGCTGGTTGCCGAGTTCAATAAGAGATTAAATTCAAGTAAATAAAAAAAATTATTTTTGTAGTTAGTAGAGTGGAGTAGGTGATAAGGATAACTAAATTCAAGTAAATAAAAATTTAATTTTCCAGATTTTTTTAATTTTTTGGCGATAATATCAAGCTGAAAATATCTGTCCAAAATAGGGGTGTCAATTCAGGTCAACTCGTCGGGTTCGGGTCGAACCCGACCCGACCCATTTTTGCAAACGGGTCGGGCATTTCAATCTGGACCCGACACGGCCGGGTTGCCGGATTGACCCGACCCTACCCGCGACCAGGCCGTGGGCGACGCAAGAGGGTTCGACAGCGCAGCAACGGCGACGGCGCCGACTTGGCGACGGGACGCAGGGCAGTGGGGCTGCGGGTTCAGCACGCGTGGTTCGGCGACGGCGCGGGTTCGACGGAGGCACGGCAGCAGCGGCATGCGGGTTCGGCAGCAGCGCGGTAACGACGGCACGAGGGTTCGGCACGCAGGGCAGCGGGGCAACGCGGCAGCAGGGCAGTGCGGGCTACAGCGCGGGGCACATGCGGGGCAGGCGGGCAGCGCGGGCACAGGCAGTGGGCAGCGAGCGGGGGTAGCGGGAAATTCAAAATTTTTTAAAATAAACGAGTTTTCTGGTTGACCTGGAAACCCGCTGGGTCAACCCGACCCATCCCGTTTTATCAAATGGGTTGAATCTGTGAACCCGGACCCGATCCCATTTATCAAACGGGTCAGGTCCAACCCGGATTTTTTGGGTCGGGTCCGGATCGGGTTGTCGTGTCGTGTCAAATATTGACACCCCTAGTCCAAAATGGTGGATTGTTTTCACATGTAATTATTTTTCGACTCACGATTTACGGACATTTTTTCTTTTCATCAGAAATCAGCTGGAAACCACCATTTCTTTCAAAAATTCAATGATTTCTTATGGAAAAGTCTACACAAATGAGTGATTTTTTTGTAGTATCCTTTCATATATATATATATATATATATATATATATATATATATATATATATATATATATATATATATATATATATATATATATATATATATATAAGTTAAAACCCATAGAGGGGCCTACGCGTTGATTAGAAAAAATGGTTACAAAGTCCTTAGAAGGTCCGACCAGATCACTAATGCTCCTCGGAGCTACAATCCAAAAAAGAAAAGAAAACCTATGATCCGGTCAATCTTTATCCTACTAATACAAAAATAATACCAATAAAAGATCAGGCTGATAAGCAATAGCTCCCAAAAAAGGAAGAACCAGGATATATCATTCAGGACGAACTTCCTGCAAAAAATCGCAACCAAATGGAAAAAAGAGTGCGGGATCAAATATCTGCGTATCTTGTGAGCAAATAGTATCCTTTCATGTTAAATTTCTTATATTGTCTTCTCTGATTCTCATGTTATTTCATCTTCATCTATTTCAATTAAGTTTTTAATATTCAAAATAAGTTTCAGGTTTTGCAAAACATGGAGGTCTCCTTTTCTGAGAAAAAGGAAGGTGAATTTTTAAATATTTTATATAATGAGCAATTTGCAAAACATGGAGGGATCCTAAAATGTCAGGAATGCTACGATTTTGAATATTAAGCATTTTTTTTTCTAATATTATTTCCTGAAATGTTAGAGGCTTTAATAGCTTAGATAGAGCTAATGCTTGTAAAGATCTAGTTAGAAAATTTGATAAGGATTTCTTTTGTATTCTTGAAGCTAAGGTAAAGCTGAATCAAGTTGATGATTCTTGGTTTGATGCTAAGGATTGAATTTTTCTGCAAGAATATAGTTGCCATAATTTTAATTTTTCTAATGATGGTAGGATTTGGTTGAAATGAAAGGTTTCTTGTATTTTTTAACTAATATTCTTAGTACTAATCAATTCATTCATGGTTCCTTAAATATCGGTTCATCTTTAATTATTATTATTGCAATCTATGCTTCTAATTTGGCTATTGAATGAAACAATCTCTCGAAGGATATTCTAGATTTAACTTCTTATATTTCTTCTCCTTGAGTTTTATTAGGAGATTTTAATTATTGTAGATTTGCAAATAAAAAAACTGGTGACTTTCCTCCTAGCTGTAAATGTGAGAGTTTAATAGTTTATTTTTAATTCTTGCCTTATAGAACTCTCTTATGTTGCACATTTTTTTACTTGTTTTAACCAACAATGTGACTATCCAATTCATATTAAATTGGATAGGGTTTTGATTAACAATGTTTGGTTGGATCGTTTTCCTTTTTTTATTATTTAGTGAAAATCTCAATTGTTATGATAATTCTCCTCTTATTGTTTGTAAAAAAATTGGACTTTCGCAAGTAATAAATTCCTTTTTAAGAATTTTTGGTGTAAAAGGTATGAGGTTGGGGATTAACTTATTGAAGTTTTTGCTAAACCTTTTATTGAAAATCATATTAATGATATTTATTTTAAATTGCGTAATCTTAAAGGTATCATTAAGAAATAGTATTGGGATTCTTCTAAACATGTCTTTATTACTATAGAGACTCTTCAAAAATAGCAAGGTTTTTTGTTATATCAGATCCGAAGAGGTCATTTGGATCATAATCTCAATTTGGTTTTAAAAGAAGTTAATGGCATTTTTAACTTTAATATGTCTTTATGATCTTCTTGGATTATTCAAAAGCAAAAAGCTAAAAAGTTATCTTATGGAGAAAACAATTTGAATAATCTTTATTCCAAAACTCATTGCAAACAAAACAGTAATAGGATCAAGGTAATTTTTTCTTCTAACGGGATTGTCATGAATCCTAGGGGCATTTCTGAAGTTTTTGTGCAACCAGCTTTAGCTTCTTCTAATATTATTCTTATTTACATGGTTATACCTGATATTTTTATTTCTTCGCTTATTATTCAAGTTTCTATAAAAGAGATTAAGAAGTTTTTTTATCCTTCTTCTTTTACTCCTAGTCCAGATGACTTTACTGTCCAGTTTTATAAGAATTCTTGTGAGATTGTTAGGCCTACTTTTTGTAAAGCAGTTCTTCATTATTTTAATACTAGTTTTATGACTAGGGCTACCAAATCCTCAGCTATATCTTTTATTCCTAAGAAGGATATTGCTTCCTATGATTTTTATTTTAGGCTTATTTATTTGTTTAATGTCTTTTATAAGACTGTGACAAAAGTTTTGGGTAATAGAGTGTAAGGTGTTATGCCTTATATTATTCATTCTAGTCATGCTAGTTTTATTAAAAAGAGGATATCTACGGATAATATCATTCTTGCGTATGAACTTTTAAGAGAATTCAATAGAACTACTAGAGAAAAGTTTTTTTTTTTGTGCTATGTTGGATATTCATAAGGCCATAGATAATGTCTCTAGAGATTTTTTGCTCTATAGGATGGCTCAAAAAGGGTTTCCTCAAATTTTTAATTACATCCTGGGTAAAGGATGTATTGATGATATTTTTTTTCTCTATTATTCATAATAGTTCTCTTGATGATTTTTTTAGCTTATATTCAGGTCTACGTCAAGGATGAACTCATTCTCCTTATCTTTTCTGCATAGTAATGGATGCTCTCTCTAGTCTTCTTGATGATACATCTCTAAGTGTAAGTTTTAAGGGCGTTAATACGGGTGAGACTTCTTTTTCTCCTATTTTATATGTTTATGATTTTTTTGTTTTTGCGTAAGGTTATTTTGAGAATTTTGAGAAGCTTAAGGATATTTTGGATTATTTTTCAAATACTTCTGGTCTGTTTATAAATAAGTTTAAAAGTTTAGTTATTTTTTCAAAAGATTATCATATGGAAGATAGAATCAATCAAACTCTATTGTTATTTCTCAACATCCCCAAAAAATTTGAGAATTTCCTATTTCCTGTAAAAGACTTAAGATTTTATATTATCAACATTTAATTAATTTTCTAATTGGGCTTTTTGTGGGTTTGAAAACTAAGATTCTATTTTTTTGTGGGTAGGGGTCAATTTCTAAAGTTTCATATTTTTAATGGTGTTTCCTATTGGATAAGGGGGATTTATCTTCCCAAATTTTTCTTTAAATTTATAAGAATTTTTTTTCTAATTTTCTTTTTTATGGTGATTCTTCTAGTAGGAAGATTCACATTATTGCTTGAAAAAGATTTGCAAGCCTAAAAATGTTGGTGGGCTGGGTATTTTTGAACCTAATGCACTTCGTTTTGCCTATAACTTTTCTCTTATTTGGCAGGTAATTAATGGTTTTGGTCTTTTGGCTAGTTGGGTTAAAGACAAGTATTTTCTTTTTGGAAAATATTTTTCTTTATTGCTAGAGACATCAAAAACATGATTTTGTTTAATATTTCTCTCAATAGATCTCTTTCTCTTTATGGAGATCCTTAGTGTAGGGGGGAGCTCTTCAAAGCTTATTGCTTATTGTCTGGATGCTTCTCTGAGTAGGAGTATTATGGGGGATTGAATGACTAATGGTTGCTAGAATTCTCTAAATTTAATTCCTTCTAAAAATATTTCATCTATTTCTAATTTTTCCATTGCTAATCAAAACATTGTTAACATTTCTTAGGATGGGGTTCTTCTTCCATCTTTTAAGATGTTTCACAATGCTTTTTATGATAATTTACTAAGGTGGAGTGTAACTCTTATATTTGGCATAAGAGTTATGCTATGAGATTTTTGTTCTTTGCTTGCATAACTATTTTGAAAGGTCTAAAATTGGATGATATCCATGGTAAACGGAATTTGAATGTTCCTATTTCTTGTATCCTTTATTCTAAAACTGAGAAAAGTCATAATCATCTTTTCTTTTAGTGTGATTTCTCTTTTTGAATTATTTCTAAAATTCTACCTAGATTAATTTTTTTATGCTTAGACCTAATTTGTTTTAGATGCTGGAATTTATTTTTTTCTTTTAAAACCTAGATTAAAATGTTAAAAATTTATATTTCATGATTGCTTGTTATTCTATATACTTCATTTGGAAAGAGAGAAATAGCAGAATGTTTGAATGAGCATTGTTGTATTGATTTGATTTGCAGGCTTATTAAAAATGTCATTTTTGCAAAAATTTCTAATTAGGTTTCTTTTCATCATGTTAAGCATCTAGTTTGTTAAGTTTTTTGTTGGGGTCTTTGGGTATTGGTTTGTTAAAAATTTTCTGGTTTTTGTTTGTTGCTTTATCTTGTTGGTTTTATTCTTATGGCTTATTCATGTTTTTTTATTACTATTTTGTTGTTATTGGACATTAATGATTAGATCCTCCGATCTTTACTTGTAAGTTTGGTTCGACAACTAGGTATTTTTTCCTTGGATAGCTGTATCTTGCAACCAAGGATTGATATTTATTTTGAATCCTTTTTTGGGTGAGTGATTCGGTTGGGCTGTTTCAAGAGGATTTCCCATTTCTGAGTCCTACGATGGATACGGGATTGTGGATTGGTTTGTAGCAATTATGTTAAAGATTCAAGATTTTGGACAGGTTTGGAGCAGTGGATCTTCTCGGAGGCTAGATCTTGTTTTAAGAATTTTTCTGATGCATATAATTGATCTGGATTGAATAAAGTATTTCTAGGGAAGATTATGGTGCAAGTGATGATCCGGGTTTTATCTTATTTAATAGGATTTATACCAATTATTTGTCTTTTTTAAGGTTTCTTTTCTTTCTATTTTTTGCATATTTGTAAGTTTTTCTTGCTTTTTCTTAGAAAAATGTTGTATTTCTCTTGTAAACCATTCATTTTTAATGAAATTGGGCATAATTGCCCCTAATTTTCTCCAAAAAAAAATGTATTTTCTCATGTAGAATGAGGGTTTATTTATAATAATTTAGGATAGCATTTTACTAAAATCAACCAAAATTTCATAGCACTTACTTGGGAAACCTATATTAATTTATTTGATCATAGACCATTTATTCAACATTTAAATGTCTTAAGAACTTCATAATTAAAAAAATTCTTAGGCTTGTTTGATTCATCTCATTGAGCTGGTCGATTTAACTCTAAGCATGTAAAATTTAGAGACCAATTTTATCATTCAATTATTAGCTTGAAGTTTTAAATATGATTCAATTATTTGATTTTGGATTCATTTGGACTCATATCAAAAAATTTTTTTTTTTTTTTTAATGTATTTGAGTTTATCTTCTCGAGATTTTCACTTCAACTATAACTTTCTTGAAATCAGAATTTGCCTGGTCCTTAATTTATTTTTGGAAATCTTCGATTCAAATTTTATCTAGAGATTTGTTTGATCATATGAATATTTTAATGATATATGCCCCTTGTTTTCAGATGTCAATGCTTGTTACGAGGCCCCAAGTACTCCTGTATGAGAAAAGTGAAGGGTTGCGTTAGGTAGTCGACAGCCAGTGTAAAACTTGTCGAATAATAATGACATGAGTCATTTAAGAAATCTCCTGGAAGCGACGCGTTCTATAACATGAATACAGTGACAAATGTGTGTGTGTATGTGTGTGTATATAGTATTCCACAAAATTTACATTGCAAAATTAGAAGGTTCAATCATTTCTAAGGCATCAACGTGTAACTCCCCTCATCGCCATAAACTAAGTGAAACCCTCTCAATCATAATTTCATCCTTCTCTGAAGTTAGTCATCAATTGACATGGGAAATTATTAAAAGTATACCCCAAATTCTTTAAGTTGTTCAAAATTGACAGTAAAGGCTTCATTGGGCTTAAAAAAAGTCAAATTAGAGTTCACATTGTCAAAAAATTGATCCTAATAAACTTAAAATTGCCCAACCAAACTTATTCATGACCAAAATTAGGCTAGGTGCTAGCTAGGCCAGCTTGCTAGCTTGCCGCCTTTATCGACGTAGATTACCCATGTTGTTCAATGGGCATAAGAACATAAAGTTAGATATTTTTTGAAATGATAGTGTTTCATATTTTTAGTTTTTGTATGTTGAAATTTTTATTAAAATATTAACGATATTTTTAAAATAAATTAAGCCATTAAAGCTCCAAAGATAGACAAAAATTAACCCCATTGGGAAGAGGGAAACTTAAAATTAGATAAAATCTCAAGTATAATTATCCCTCATTGGGAAGAGGGAAGACTCTTCTTCTAAATCTCCTCGTTTGAGGCCTCGAATTCATTCTCTTAAAGTTAGGGGTATCAAAACACGTTTGCGGTTTCGTTTCAAGTCACCTGCCAGTTTTTTAGACCCAACCTGAATCTAACCCAATTAAGGTTTTGGGTCAATTTCATTTATCAGAACCCAACTTGGCTCGATTTCGGGTCAAGCTAACCCGACCCGTAGTTGCTTGGCTGTCGACCAATCTTGTGATGTATGGTTTTGAATGAGTTAGCAAAAAAACTTCTCGCCTCCTACATTGACGACGTTCATTCCTATCTTATCGTAAGTTAAGACAAGTCGTCGTGATAGGCAATGAATGAGGGAGCTTGCTAGTTGCAAAGGCAACAATCGGCAACCACGATTGAGAAACGCTCCATGAAAGGGATGGAAGGGGACATGATCCTTACTGGAGCTCAGTGAATGCCTTCTTGGCGAGGTGCTGGCCCCCTCCGATGGGGTATAGTGTGGGTCTAGGGCAATGAGCACAATCTGAGAAATTGGATGTTATTCTGTCATTGTTGAAACTGCTAGATCCCATCCCAAATGGTGTTGCGACAACATGCATCGAACAGATGTTTCTCAATGTCGTAAGAAAGATTCGAGAAAAGGTCCGTGACAAGGCGTTGGAAGCAGTTAAGCTCCCATTTCGAAATTTGAAACGAGAACCCGACCCATTTTTCAAACTAGTTTATCCTAACCCGAAAAATTCTTGTTGGATTTTCGTGTCATGTCAACGAATTATCCTTTCTAGATACTACTATGAGTGCCACTCAAGATTTACAATTCATTTGGTGGACCCTCCATCTCCCTTTTCAAGAGAGGTTGACAATCTCCATTTGCACATATTGGGATCCAAAATGAAAGAAAATTTCACTTTATTTTGAAGCTCAAGATTTCTTTCCAATTAGAAGATAATTTTCATAAAAAATTAATGTAGTTCATATAAAAGATGATGGCTGATGTGGCAAAATATTCTTGACGTAACAATGTAAAGATGGTGTTAAAAAAGTTACCTAAAGTTACTACAATTATTTAGTCTGCTATTTCTTCACATTTGTAAGATTTTATACAATATCTACTCCAATTTAATAATGTTAAATTATTTCAATTTGGGAATAATAATCAGATGTGGTGATCGAATAATGATGAATGGATTATAATGGTTGAATGGAGATGGTCAGACCATGATGGTCAAATAATGATGGTTCGACAATAACAATTAGAATATGATACTTCAGCAATGGTGATCATATAGTAGTCATGGCGGATGGTACTAATTGTTGGTGTCGAATATCAATAGATCTCTAAGTTTCCCCCGAACGGCATGACAAGTCTGTGACCTCGATTAGTTCAGTATCTACCCAGAGATCACTGTGATATATTGGCATCCTCTTGTTCCTTAGCTTTATACCTAGTTTGACCAATGTGTCTTTCTTTCTGATGTTAAGAGAGTGCCAATCAACCTTGAAGTTGGAAGAAACCTATACCTATTCTGTACGATCTGGGTCAGTGTACTGTGCCTCAAACCATTCTGGATAGACCTGATTTTTAGTTGGTCCCTTGTACTTGAGAACACCTTTTCCATCTATTGTGATGTAATAATAGGATTTCGGCACTAAAAAGTATCCTATCATGATTCTATCCTCAAGCTGAAACTTGCCTAAGACAAATGAAGAAAGAACTTCAGGTAGTGGCTGACCAAGCACAGCTGAGTCAGTGTCTGTGTAGTAGCTGTCTTCTCTTGAGATATACAGGAACATATAGATCCTAGCGGAGGCAGTTATCGCTAAGTTTGGGTTCTCTTTCATATAGAGAATGAGAGTTTATTTATATAATTTTAGGAAGGCATTTTAATTAGTACATTAAGGCAAAATTTGGTAATACTTCACTAGACGACTCATATTGAATCATTTGATCATAGATCATTTTTTAGTATTTAAGTGTCTTAAAGACCTCAAAATCAAATTATCATGGGTTTGTTCGATTCGTCTTGTCGAGCCACTCAATTTGACTATAAGCATGAAAGATTTCGAGAACATTTTGATTCTTCATTTAATGCATGTATTCTTTCAAATATGCTCAAAGTGCTTGATATGGATTAATTTGGACTTTAATCAAATCATTTGTTGTTAGGTTCATCTTATCGAGAAAACTAGCTCAACTCCAAATTTGCAAAAATCAGAGTTTAGATTATCCCTTCAAATATTACCTTGAGATTCGTGCTTAAGCACATTATTTTTTCAGATATCATGTCTATTATAATACATCCCTTACAAAATCAGGGAAAAAAAAAAGAAGAAATTATTGTTTGGTTGATTGAAAAGTGATTGATAATAATAAGCATATAGTTTGAAATAATTTTTGTGTTTGATTGAAATAAAGTTTGAGAGGTTAAGATCACTTAGGCTTCAATTGGGATGGCCTTCTTCACACTTCTTAAAGCTTTTTTTAGTTAAAAAAATTAAAATTTTTTAACTAGAAAGCCGCTTTAGGAATCAGTAAGAAAGCCGTCCCAAACGAAGCTAAGGCTTCGTTTGGGACGGCTTTCTTACTGCTTCATAAAGTAACTTTTTAGTATAAAAATTAAATTTTTTATACTAAAAAGTTGCTTTAAGAAGCAGAAAGAAAGTTGTCCCAAACGAAGCATTAGTCTCTGTTTGGAACGGCTTTCTTATTGCTTTTTAAAGCAGTTTTTTAGTACCAAAAAATTCTTCAATTGAAAATCTTTGTGCTAAAAAGTTACTTAAGAAAGCAACAAAAAACCTGTCCTAAATGAAGCCTTAGTAATTTATTTTTATAAGTCTAAAATACAATACATGCAATGAAATTGAGTGTATTTAATTTGCATGTGCTCTTTACACCGCAATTGATATAAAACAAATCAAACAAACCTAAAATGACAGATTAAGAAATTTGGTGTTTTCTTAAGGAGCAATAGAATTTAATATTCCAAAAGTCTCATTCTGTGGCTATGATTATAATCAGTCAGTTGTTGAAACTTCTCATTGAAAGAACAATATTAATTAAGCCAAAAAGGTCTTCGTGGCCTGGATTTTATTCAGTCGTGGGTTGAGAAATATTTTTGAAAGACCTCTTGATTAAGGAGCCATGTGACTTTACTCCTTATATTATTGCTCATCACATGTGAATGATATTCCATAGGTTCCAATGTTTTCATGCCGACTCCAAGTTGGTTTGAAAAGTCCTAATTAGGCATTCGATTGGTTCTCTAGTCTTGCCCTCCTCCGGCCATTCCTGGCCGGATGGCGGGAAATCGCATTTCTGATCCAGGGTTTTTTGGTGGCTCTTTGAAATCAAGATCTTTTTTTAGATGTTTTATTTGGTTCCTCCTAAGATGTGTGTTTTTGTGAGCTTAAACCATCTTCATTTTGTGGTATGCCCTCTCTATGGATCTCAAAAGAGGAAATACTAGCATTAGCAGCTCCTTTGCAATTTGCTTTGGATGGTTTTTTTCCTAGCCATCGCCCTAGCCAAGATTATATCAGAAATTTTTTCTTCAACCTTAAGTTTAATGTCGATTTTTTCGTCACTTTGCTCAACCCATCGCATTTTTTGATTAAGTTGATGAATGATTTGGTCCATAGCAGAGTTTTTTGCTCATAGATCTTATTTTATCAATAATTTCTATATGAAGTTAACCAAATGACCGCTCTTACTTGTTATGGGTATTGAATCGCTAGTTATTCCCATTTGGATCTCATTTCCTAACTTAAGACCTCACCTATTCTCTCCTTGTATCCTACATGCCCTTGGGTTCATTATATGGGTGTCCTTTAAAGGTTGACATTGCCTCATCCATCGGATCTAGGCCATCTGTTGTGCGGATGTTGGTAGAGCTTAACATTACAAAAAAAATATCCAGACAAAATTTGGCTCGGACCTAAAAAGTATGGGTAGATTCAACTTATTGATATGGAGGAATTCATCCTTTTTGTGCTAGTTGTAATTGTATTGGACATGCTAGGAGGATTGCAATAAGTCCTCTCTCCTCTTTTCTAAGCAACTTACAATTGTTGGAAAGGCTTCTGGCTCTGCTCTGGAGGATACGGGTATTGCGAAGGATTTGAATACTTCTGATGCTTTAATTTCTGCGAATGTTAATATTTTCCCTTATAAGAATGGTATTAGTTCCTTGGAAAAGTTGGATTTGGTCGGTTCTCTAATGCCTATTTCGCCTATTAAGGTTGTGGTGGTTAGTGAAAATACTGGTGGGATCACTGTGGGGGGCGCTATTCCGTCTAGTGTTAACTCGCATTTGGCTTTGTCGTCTAACAATGGAGAGGGTGGCAATTTGGTTTTAGACCGATCTACTCCGGCCCCTAAATCTAATGATGGTGGCGGTGGTGAGGATACTATTGTGATTTTTGAATCTATTCCTTTGAGGCTTGATGTTGTTTTCCCTTTGGGTACTTTGGATTCGCTAGTTGAGGTTGGGGTTCTTTGCAATGATTTAGCTCTTAATGATGTTGCAGTGGAATTCGTGCCTCTGGTTGATAGGCCTGATAGATACCCACATGAATGTAACGTGTCTCATGGTGTTGTGGCAGTTGACCCTTCTTCGAATAAATTTTATGTGGCTCAAGATAATTTTGGTAATAAGTTGATGAATGTGGGTGATAATGAACTTTATGCTGTGAATATGGGGGTGGTGAAAATTGATTCTAGTGAGTTGGATCCTTCTGGTTCTTTTGCTATGACACTGACTGGTCTGGTTGTGTTAGTTTCCTCTGTGGGATTTGGAGTGAATGAGCAGCTTGTTTATGTTCTAGTTGCTTTACTTTCTGTTAATGCCTTGTATGCCCATGTGGGCGTCAAATCAGGGAAAAATATTAAGGCGCAAATTGATTGGCTTGAAGACTCTTCATCTTCTCCTTTTGATGTTGATGAAGAGGAAGTATTTGAATAGGATGGTGGTATGCGAGATACTATCATTCGGGTGGGTAAACGAAAAAAGAGGAAATTCAAAAAATAGGTTTTTTGTGGTTGTTTTGGTGGCTGCTGCTTTGGAGCCTTAGGGTTGCTGCTGTGGTGCAACTTTTTTTATCTTTGGTCTACGGATTTGGATGTCACTTTTTCTCTGGTTATGACGGTGACTGCTAGATTGTTTCTTTCCTCTACTTAGAGTTGTTTTCAGGAAGCTTGGGTTTAGCCTTTTCTTTTCATGTATTATATAACATCTAATGTTGTTAGGTTTTATTTCAAATGCTATTCTTTTAGTGAGCTTCTAATTCTCTAAGAACATGTACTTCTTTTCATGATTAACGCGTATGCCCCGTCGTGGGTTCTCAAAAAAAAATGGACAAATATTGTTAAGGACTCTATTGGGGTTACCTTTTCATGGCTTTTAATTTCTTATAAGATTATTATCATACTATTTTTTAGAAATTTTTTGGGTAGAAATTAAGCTCTTTTATAACCTAATCTGCTAGAGAGCGGTGGCTGAAAGAAGACAATTGTCAAATTTTTTTGAAAAGAAAAATATTTATAATACTTATGACAGTTTTAAGAAAATTTCTTTTCCCACAACTATATAATAGCCTTTACAAAAAGTTACAACTGCTCCAACCGAACTCTTAAGGAGTACTCTCTTGGGGTTTACCTTTCATGGCTTTTTCTTATAAGATTATTATCATAATATTTTTTAGAATTTTTTTTTAGAAATTAAAGCTTTTTTTATAACCTAATCTGCCAGAGAGTGGTGGCCGTAAGAAGGCTATCATCAATTTTTTTTGAAAAGAAAATTTTTTGTAATAATTAAAGCAGTTTTAAGAAAATTGCTTTTCCCACAACTATATAACTGCCTTGATAAAAAGTTACAACCACTCAATCCAAACTCTTCTTTACATTAATAAGTGTAATAAGGCTCCTATAACATTTTGATGCATTAAAATATGTGCTTAGGCATTTGTGTATCCTAAAGGAAGCACACTACATGAAAAATGCCGATTACCGACAGTTTATTGACCGTCGATTTTAACGGTGGTTTAGCCGCCGGTTTAGCCGCTAGCTTTTACCGTCGGCCTAACCGGTGGGTTTGTTCTGTAAAGCCGTTGGTACTAGCGACGGTCTAAAAACCACCGGCAAACCGCCGGACGTCAATAAAAACCGGCGGTTTAATGGCGGCTGGGCCACTGCTGATAAGTTATAATGGTACCGACGGTCCGGACCGCCGGAATACCGCCGGTAAATGCCCTAAAATGAACAGACCCGCAACTCGCATTTTATTTCTATTCTCTTCTTCTCTCTCTCGTTTCGGTCTCTCTCCTGTCGCCTCCGCCCGCATCGCTGGATCGCGCTCTGTTTGTCGCCGCCGACAAATTATCTCCGACCGCCGACCCCACACCAGCCGCCTCTCGCTCGGTCAACCTTTGTTGTCACTTGCCGCCGTCGATCTCAATCTGAATCTCACGCCGCCGGCTGCCCTAGGTTTCATGTGAGTTGAACAAAAATCAATAATTTAAGGTATTCTTTAACGTTTTTCTTTGATTATTTGTTCTCACTAGATATTTGCAAGAGTTTTTAATATTTTGGATGATTTAGGTAGTAATTTTGACATATGCAAGAGGTAATGTTATAATCATTTTGGTATATCTAAATTTTCTATTTATTAAGTGTTAATTTAGTAATAATAGATCTAATTTGTTGATTATGAGAGGGGTAGAGAGAGAGCGAGAGAAAAGAGAGGGAGAGTGAGAGAGAGAGAGAGAGAGAGAGAGAGAGAGAGAGAGAGAGAGAGAGAGAGAGAGAGAGAGAGAGAGAGAGAAGAGAGGGTGAGGGAGAGAGAAAAGAGAGGGAGACTGAGAAGAGAGTGAGAGGGAGAGAGAGAGAGAGAGAGAGAGAGAGAGAGAGAGAGAGAGAGAGAGAGAGAGAGAGAGAGAGAGAGAGAGAGAGAGAGAGCGATAGTTAGAGAGAAAGAGAGAGGGGTAGAGAGAGAGAGCGAGAGTGAAACGAGAATATATGTGAAATGTTTGGAGTAGCTCATGTGGTACATAAGATTAGATAGAGTTGCCTTATTTGATTTGGTCGCATAATTGTTAGATTTGATACATGTTAAGAAAGTTGTAGGCATCAAAATGAACTTTTATTCTTTAGATGCATGTAAACGAGTTTAATTTCATGTAGTTGATAGTTGATGTAGATGATTAGTTTGTGTTGATTTGATACATGCCATGTGGTGGGATAAAGAATTGATATTGTTGTTGTTGTTGATAGTTGATGTAGATAGTTAGTTTAGTCCGCTTGTAGCCCTATGTGATCACACATAAGATAGATGTGTGAATAAGATAGTTTGGTCCGCTTGTAGCCCTATGAGATCACACATAAGATAGTTTGGTCCGCTTGTAGCCCTATGGGATCACACAAGCTATTATATAGTAACATTCTTGGGTTAATGCCTTTTGCTCTGGAGATCAATTTCATTGAAAATTAAACTATGAGTAAATCCACTCATCCACCTAAATTATAACACGTTTGCACATGCATGTATTTTAATAAATGTTTTGATAACTATGTAGGGTGACGTTTGCTTCAACGTCCAAATGACTATCCAAGAAGAGAGATATTGGATGTATAACAGATTGTTGCCGGGTCGAAAAGGATTGACAGTTGAATTTATAGAGGGAGTTGAAACTTTCATTCAAGTTGCATCTCAACTGTATTCCTTTCAATATGATAAAATGTTTAGATGTCCATGTTCGAAGCAAAAAAATCTAGTATTCCTAAAGCCCGATGATGTGAAGCTTGATTTATATCGTAGGGGATTTCTTCCAAACTACTGGATTTGGACATCACATGGCGAGTACGAGCCACACAGAGATGCTCATGCCAGTTCATCTACAGCTTATGAAATATTTGATGAAGATCAAATGAGTAGACCCTATGAAGACCTTATTTTTGATGTAGCAGGTCATAATTTAAGGTCTAATGTGGAAGAGCCACCAAATACAAAAACACAAAAATTCTTTGAGTTATTACATTCAGCTCAAAAGCCAATTTGGGATGGTTGCAGTACACATTCGAAATTATCCATTGCAGTGAGGATGCTAAGTTTTAAAATAGAGTATAATATTCCCCGTGATTGTTTTAATGACTTTGTTGGTATTATGAAAGAAACTAATCCAGCGGGCAATTTAATTCCCTCAGACTTATACCGAACAAAGAAATTAGTATCAAAGCTGGGTCTCACTGCTACAAAAATTGATTGTTGTATCAATGGATGTATGTTATACTACAAAGATGATGCAGCAGAAGTTATTTGTCGCACATGCAATGCTCCTCGGTTTAAGCCAAATTCGGGAAAACAACGTCATCCAAAGAAAGATGTGTCATATTCCTGTTTATTTATTTACCAATCATTCCAAGACTTCAGCGACTCTATGCATCAATGAGTTCAGCAAGTCATATGAGATGGCATAAGGAGAAAATAGCAAAAAGTGGTGTTCTTTCTCATCCATCAGATGCTGAAGTGTGGAAACAGTTTGATCAAGTGCATGCTTCATTTGCTGCTGAGCCCAGCAACATAAGATTGGGATTATGTGCTGATGGTTTTACACCCTATAGTCAAACAGCTACACCGTACTCTTGTTTGCCAGTTATATTAACACCATACAACCTTCCACCAGAGATGTGTATGACTACTCCGTACATGTTCTTAACTCTTATAATACCTGGACCACATAATCCGAAAGCAAAAATTGATATTTTTTTGCAACCATTAATTGATGACCTCAAGTTATTATGAGAAGAATGAGTTCTCACATATGACATATCAACAAAATAAAATTTTCTCCTTCGAGCTGCAATGTTGTGGACCATTGGTGATTTTCCAGCCTATGGTATGTTGTCTGGCTGGAGCACAGCAGAAAAATTAGCATGTCCTTACTGCATGGAGAATAGCAAAGCTTTCACACTAAAACATGGAGGAAAAAATCACTTTACCGTCGGCATTGACCGTCGGCGCCATCGGTAAAATAACCGGAGGTGTACCGATGCTAGCCGACGGTTAAGGGAACACACGACGGCCTCTTTAACCGTCGGCATACCGTCAGTAAAGTGACCACCGGTTAGCCATCGGTAATATAATCGGCAGCTTAACGGCCGGAGAACCGCCGATTACAAATCTGGTATTCACCGGCGGCATACGCCACCGGAAAACCACCGCCTAACAGAACCGCCGGTAATAAGCCGCCGGTAAAAGTTTCCTACGCCAAATATACCGGCGGTTTAAAAACCGCCGAAAAATTGCCGGTAAAATTTAAAACCGCCGGTTTTGCCTTCCTAATTGCCGGTGTTTGGCGTTTTTCCTGTAATGGCATACATATATCCTAAGGGGAAAAAATTAATTTAAAAAATCACAACTTGATCGCTCCAGCTCCCACTCCGTTAGGGTTTGTCCTAACATCTTCAACGGTGCTGTTTGCACCCCATTTCACTAGTCTCAAATTCAGAAAGTTTTTTCTCTTTCCGCTTCTCATCTACAGTGCGCCCTATTACATTTTTTCTTTTGATTCGTCCACATCTGACATTTTGGCCAGAATGATGGTGAATCGCCTGGTAGACCCTGATTTTTTGGATGGGCTGACCAAATCTCATTCATTCCTCAATGCCCTTTATGATAGTTCCAATGATGAAAATTTTTCAAAGCCGAAATCTACCTTTTTTTTGTTGCTTGTCATCTCTATGGATCTCTGAGAAAGAGATCTTGGCGCTTGCTACTCCTATCCAATTTGTGTTAGTCAATCTTTTTTTACTTCTTGCCGCTCATCTCTTGACTCTATTCGTAGGTTGTTTTTTCAATCTTAAGCTTAAAGGATAATTCTCTGTTACGTTGTTGGACCCTTCACACATTTTGGTTATGTTGTTCAATGACATGGATTACAGTCTTGTTTTTTTTTTCATAGATCATACTTAGTGTTAACAATTTCTATATAAAGTTGACTAAATGGTTTCCCCTTAGTGAAATTATTGTGGAAGTTTTTGTTATACCTATTTGGATTTCATTCCCAAACCTCCTGTCACATTTGTTATCTCCCTACATTCTTTATGCTCTCGATTCACTTTTTGGTTGATCGTTGAAAGTTCATAATGCTACATTAATGGAGTCTCATCCATCTCTTGCACATGTGTTTTGTTGAATTTATATCACAAACAATTTTTCTGATAAAGTTTGGCCATGTTTTGAAAATTATGGGTACGTTTAGACTATTGTCATGGAGGAATTTTTTCCTTTTTGTGCTAAGTGCAAAATTAATGGGCATTTGATTAGTGAGTGTCATCCTCTTCCCTCCTCTGCCCTGCTGAGTGCTCCTGATAATGTTTCTATTCTTAGTATTGTTAATGGTACTTATTTTGAGAATGCTATGGATGATTTGAATAATTTGGATAATTAGAAATTACTACTACGTTGCATGCTTCTTCTATTCCTAATGTGATAAACAATGATGACTTGTGTAAGGAACCTATTTCTATTGTGATCATTGCTCCTACTATTGGCATGGAGGATGTTATGGGTGATGGTGGTGTGGACTATATTCCTTTGAATGATGCTCTTATTGATACTGTAGAGGTCATTATGCCCTTGGCTACCTCTTATGAGGGCAAGGATGTTAATAACTATTTAATAAACCTTATAGCTTCCCCCATTATCTAGCCTAATTTAGTTGATGATAATGATGATGTTCATTCTGGCAGATGTCATCCTTCTTTTCCCATGGGTGCTGATGTGTCTATTGGGACTGGGGATGTGCTGGGCTAGATTCTATTGTTATTGGTTATGTTGACTCGCCCATACCGTTGTTGGAATCAGTTCTTTCGAATGAACCATTTAACAATGTTCATGTTTCACTTATTTATAATGAAGTTTTGAAAGCTCAATTAGCTGGCAATATGGAGAATAATTATTTCGATCAAATTGATTGGCTTGACGATTCTGTTTCCTCTCCCTGTGAGGGTGATGAGGACCACTTGTATGGGTCTGATGATGATGTTCATGCGATGCATAATTTGAATATCAATAGCATAGTTGAAAAGACTTTTTCTCTTGGTGGCAAACATCATAGAAGGAAGCCAAAAAAGAAATAGGTTGGTTTCTTTTCCTCTATTGTTGATCCATTTTTTGTCTGCTCTTTGTCTTATGGTTTTGTTTGTTGGTTGTGGACCTGTCCTTATGTGTGTTTGCCTTAGTGGGTTCTCTTTGAACCATTTGTGGGCTGCTAGCTGGGAGGTGACTTTAGTGGTCTCTGTCTGTTGGTGTTTGGTTCTTTATCTTTTGGGGTGTTGGGTTTCGGGTAGCTTTTCTGTTGTGGTTGTCTTCTTCTACCTCTGTTTGTCCTAGGGTTGTTGGTCTTTTTGGTCTTCTTGGCATTTCATGTTATTTTCTCTTCTTCTACAGTGGTTTGTTGTGTCTTCTTGCAGGCTTATTTCTGGTGCTAATTGCTCGCGGATTGTTATTGATTTCTTTAGGAGGCTTGCTTGGGTAGCTGCTTCCATTTAACCCATCCTTTTTATTGCATTTTATTATGGTTTTCCTTTGCTCTTTAGTTGTTCTTTTCTTTTCTTTTTTTTCTTGTTTGGTATTTTTGTTTTGTAATAGATTGAATCAAAGGCTTGTAGGTTTTCTTTTATATCTTGTATTTTTAGAGGGATGTTGATTCGCTAATGATTTGCAATTCAATTTTAAAATTAACGCATAGCCCCCTACCAATAATTATAAATGCATAACGACATATAAATAAGTCCCATATAATCTCAATTTTCATAACTTATATAATGGTTTTCCAAAATTGAGTCTATAATAACTTGGATTTGGTCAGCATGACTAGTCAAATGAGTAAGATGTGTCAGCCAAATTGATTTATCTACAATTATTACACTTATAAACTAAATTACTTTGTATTATACTCGTTAGTCTAAAACTCTCATCGGGCTTCATCACTAAATCACTTACGTTTGTGTATGTTTGTATGCTTACTTTTATTAATTGATTTCACACGCATACTATATGAGTTTGAGTTAGGAAGAATTTAAGAAGTATCAATTTAGGTGTTCAATCACATTGTTCAACCCTTCAACAAAATATTTGGAAGTAGATTGAGCCAAATCTAATTAATATGGGCAATGTTTCAATCAAATTAAGCTTGACATGACTCCAATTTAGCTTTTTTTTTTAAACCTTGGGACTTGTGTCTTGCAAAGAAGATTATGCATGATCAAGTGCATTGGAAACTTACAATCCAAGCATAACTAAAATTTATTCACACTATTTCAATAAATTATGATTAAATCACAATTATTGATCTCACTTTTTTTGTTACTCTAAGTATTAGTCATAATCTAAAAAGTATAGCTAAAAAGTAAGCAAGTTGACAAAATCAAACTTTTTGTTACTTATTTCATAAACTATTACTATAATTATTGATTAAAATAGTAATTAGAAAAATGTTTCAACTAAAAATATTTATAATAACTAACTTACATAATATCACATTGCCTAAAGTCCCTACTAAACTTCAAGCCTCTAAAGTCTCTCAAACACACAATATCACCTAAAAGGGTAGAGAGGATTCATAAATTGAAAAGGTGAGAGTAAATTCTCCACACCTACCAATCTACATGATCATAACAAAATTAAATAATTTGGTGCAACAACTTCCCCATGATTGATAGGCACCTCTTTATAGATCCCACCATTATTTTTCATTTCTTTAACTTTGATTACTTCAGCTAATCTACCTCTTATCATTGTGTTATATTTTATTTTATAGGTTTGGAAACAAAGTGATTGAAAAGCACAAACTAATCATAATACTCAACCTATGAACATGAACTTCAAATTCATTTTATACACTTGGAAGCAAAGATATATGACTATGAGGCAGATTTAGGTTTTATTTGAGACTTTTTTTTATTTCTTTGTAAAGCTGCTGTAGAAAAATAACTTTTTAAAGTTGTTATAGAAAATAAACATCGAACACTACTGGATTTCCATATGCTCTTCGATTATTGCCGAAAACTCCTCCCAGACTCTACGGTCGTTGGATCTCTCCCAATCACCTTTGTTTGATGATTATGGTCCCTCCAACCTCTATCACCTAACTATGATTCTTTCAACCTACATCACCTTTGTTAGATGACTATAGTCACTCCAACTACCAACACCTAATTATTGTCCCTTTGACCACCATTATCCGACTATGGCTCTACGGACCAAGAAAACATGCCCACACTTTCTTAAGAATATCTGCCATATTTTTCTATAAGTATATAATGTGCTTTATACAATATGTATTAGCAACATTTAGTCAACATTCTCCTCTAAGGAAGGATACTATTTGTAATCAAGCACCAACATTAGTGGAATCCGTTCGACTAGGCAAGACCCCAAATTTTTTTCCTATTTTGGATGTTTTCATGTAAAAGTTCGGATGTCTCTTATGCAAGATGCACCTTACCCTTTTACATGTTTGTGTGTTGGATCTTCGTACAAAGTTAGGACGCTAAACTTTATATTTCTCTATTACCGCCAATATTCTATGATGCAACAAACTTGGCTTCTAATTTATTGTTTTTATTTTATGTTTGTAAAAATACATATTTAATAACAATGTTTTTATCTTTTGTTTTTTAAAATTAAGTATTTTGTTTTCTCAAATTATCAAAACATATGAAAGAGTATTTTCACATGTTAATGAAACATGCCTACATGATTGTTGCTTTCTAAAACATCATGGTGATTGAGAAAGAGAGTTTTTCATTTAAGCATTATACAAATATTATACACACATAATATAAGTTGAGATCGACTCACTGGAGATATAAGACTTTTTTATATATAAAATATAAGTAGGTAAAAATTACGAGGCCTAATCTAATTAAAATATTTCGACTGGTGCAAGTCATAGGTTGCAATGGAAGCATTCCTTGTAATTGGACAAAGCATTGACTCAACGTAATAGGCAAATGATGGAAGATGACATCCAAGATGGAAGTAGGAGCATTGAATCCTTATTAAAAGAACATCGGTGGCATGCTTGGTTGTTCTCATTTTAGGATAAGAAACCAGCGATCAAAAGAAGTGTATCCACATTGCTATATATAGTCCATCGGCATCAACATTAGTGATGGTGGCAACTATTGACATTATTAGAGACATCAAATATCAGTAATGTGTTGTCAGTGGATGATGATCTTATTGGCGATTATCGATATCAACATTGTTAGTGACAACAGGAAATAATTAATTCGTTAGTACAAGTAGTGTCAACATTGTTAGCGACAACGAACATCAACATTGGCGTCTACAACGAGCATCGATATTATTTTAAATGTGGGCATCTGTGTTATTGTGGATTTGAGTGACAAATTTAGAGGAGGTGATGGGCATCAATGTTATTGGCAATGATAAGCCATCATTATCTAATAAAACAGCTAGCAAGTTGGAGAAGATTATTACTTGAAAGCAACTATGTATAACATGCCAGTGAATTTCCTATAGAAACGACTTGTCTCATTGAAATGATATGACAAATTTGTTTGGCTTGCTGTTTTTCTTGTAGTCTGTTAATCAAAATTTTAATTCTTAACAAGTAGAGAATTAAGACAATATCCCCAATTTATTTCCTAAAAAATTGTTATGGCACATAATGCCACCGCCAGAAACATCTTAATCATATAATTATCAGGAAAATAAAAATGGAGAAAATTTAGATTATATATTTTAATTTAAATTATCATAAAATCTAATTTATCTATGATATCTTATATTTATCTTAAAATAAAATTTAATAAAGAAATATGCTTTCATTAAATTAGAATAAAAATATTCTGATCTAATTTTTATTCTAATAAATTATTGATCACTATTTTTTTATTGTTTTCAAAAAAAAAAAAAAAAATTATTGATCCCAAAAATTCATTAGCCGAACTGAGTATCTCAATAAGGGTAACCTAACAATATAAAAAAGTTACTCAATTTGAGTTTAAATGAGCTTAAATCAAGCATTAAAAACATATATATGGAATCTTCAAGATATTAATTGGAATACCAAATAGTCTCCAAAACTTACGTACTTATAATCAAATCAAGCAAATTAATAAGACAAATCCAATGAGCTCAAAATAATTTAATTATTAGGTCATTAAGGCACTTAAATACTAATAAATAATCTATAATCGATGAGATCAATATGCAAAATTTGAAGTAGTGTGTTTAGTTTCAGTCAAATTTATCAAAATACCACACTCAATGTATATATGAGTCATATTTTTTTAAGTTTGTTGTTCATATATAGTTGGACAACAAAAGTTAAATGATGAAGTCGGATATTAGTAATCAAGTAAAAGTGGTTGCGGTTACTGATGGCGATTTTCAGGCAAGATAATAGATTTCTTCAACTCTTTCGGCTCTTAAACCTACTTCAAATAGAAAATGAATAAGCAAGCATACTTAAGCTTCGTTTGGGATGACTTTTTAATGTTTTTTAAGAACAAGTAATAAAGCCGTCCCAAGCAAAACCTTAGTTCTTATGGGATGCAAACTTTAAAAAAAAATTTTGAGTGACGAATTTCAAAACTGAGTATATGAATAAAATCACAATATTATTAATATTATTTTTAATTTCACTTTCAGTGCAAAATTATTGGTATATATAAAGGCAGTTCAACTAAGCCTCACATAAATATTAAATAAATGGGTTCTACTTAAATAATTCAAAATGATATTCTAATGCACAAAAACTTATAGAATGCTACCATCCTCAGCCAAATTACATCATTAGATCTTTTTAATTGTATCTTTTCCAATTGTAAAGGTGTAGCTAAGATCTGACTCATATTTGAACTAACTCATCACTAAAAACAATAGTGTGATTTGTTGCTACCTATTGTTAGGAAGAAAAAAAGCCTTTGCCCGCCACCACCCCCCCCGGACGGATTTGGGAAGTTTCGATCATTCAATTTGGAATAGTTTAATAAGCTAAATTGTTTGAGTTTAGGGTTTTCTTTTAGTTCTTACTCATAAGAGTTATGTAACTATTCGAGATTAGTTACATTAATCCCATGTTACACATGATGGAGCACTCTTTTCTCTTTTTAATATGAGTGTAAACCTTAATTATCAGTGATGCTTGTATGCATCTTCAGTGCAATATGATGTGACCTTTAGATTAGAACAATAATGAGATAAGCCTAAAATGTAAGAAGGTTATACTAATCATATGATAACTGATCATCATGACAATTAGTGCTCATATGACATGGCCACGATTGCTAGATCAATAGCTCATAGGTATCTCTATCTTAATGCCCAATGTAAGAATTTTAAACATTTTGTACATAGAGTTAAAAACTAGAAAGTGAGTGGATCATTAGATAGATCTCTCTCATGAGATCATATAATTAATAATCATATTTCTACTCATTTAATCTAAATTTAAAATCTCTCTAGGACAAACACTATTGGGGTAGGTTATTAGCACTTTTATGTTTTGATATTATATAGAGTGGAATCTAAATCAATAATAATAAATTATTCTAATATCTTGATAAGTGAAACATAAATTACCATAGAATAATTTGATCTCATATATTAAAAAAAAACTTCTACTTTGAGTATGATATAACTAGCAGTAATCATCATGCCTATGGTCATTATTTCTCATAAGAGCTAACCTACTCACTGACATACCCCTGATTTCGCGCTACTTTAAAATATTCATCAACCAGCTTTAATAAATAATTTATTTTAGAATAATTATTTAAGAGGAAAATTGGATAGTGGATAAAACACTAAATTAAGATTTTTTCTTTATTTGAGTTTTTTTAAGTTACAATGATTCTCATTGTCGCAAACTCCAATAGCTAATCATCCCAATATCTCATAAGACATAACTTCAATAGAACTATTTTCTGGGCTCTACAATGGCTTGTTGTGATGGCTTCCCATATGATTTGCTTTGATATTGGCCTCTAAACTTTCTTAAGTAGGTTTGATTATAATTACGGTAAGCTTGACTAGGGTTTTTAACCTAAAAGGTGATCTATGTTGATGCTCTTTAGCGAGGTAGAAACTAAGAAAAGTTTTGAAATGCATCATGGATCATTTACTCTAACATATCAAAATTCTCAGGAAAACAACTTAATCAAGGTTATTCAACCTTAATTTAACCTAGTAAAAAAGAAATAAATTCAAATTTAACACAATGAAGGTTGTACAACATAAATTCAGCCCAATCAAAAATAATAAATCTCAAATTATCAAGTTTGATCTACCACAACAAAGGTTGATCATAATTAATCCTACTAAGTCAATATTTTGCTAACCAAAATTTAACTCGATTGAGGATTATTAAACTCAAATCCAATTTTATTAATGCTAGTTAACCTTAATATTTCCAATCAATAAAATTCAATGCCAATCTTGCCCAACTTACAACCACCAATTTAGTATGACTAAATCTAAAGTGAGCAAAATTTCATAAATAGTTTTCTTTCCTATATATTTGATTCAAATGGTCTTATTCATAAGATGAAGGAATCACTATTTAGGTGGTTGGATTAGATAGTGATATAACCAAATAAGCTTGATTAGTGGTTGTTCACTTATACTTTTTAAGATGAGTTGAAGATGTGTAACAAAAACTCAAGTGAAAATACAATATTTATTTAGCTCAATATGTGTGTTTAGCACATTTCTTGTAATTTAATTGACTATATCTTCACAAAAATCTCAAGAATGATGAACACAACAACCACTAGATGTTATTCAAATTATGCTAAATATATTTAGCTTCTTAGACTCCTTGTAAAATTTGTATGTTATTAATTTATGAATCATTTCTGATAAACTACTACTCTCAATGATCAGAAATTTTTATCCATATAAAATTGTTTATATTTACGCCCTTTAAATTTTGCAAACTTAATTTAAAGATGGTGAACTTTTTAAAATTATTTTAGCTAATCATATTGTCAAATTTTTTATCTATAACCATTGGTATGCTTGTTAAAATCATATATATATATATATATATATATATATATTGTTACTTAAAAACATTTCTGGTTGGTATCATTATTGAACCATCATCATTAAATGACTACTGATGGACAATTATTGGCATATGATTGCTAACCATCAAGATCAACTTGGGACCATATAGGATGATTGGTGTAGCTTAGGGAGTCGTTATAACATCATAATTTGATCTTAAGAGGATGTGATATACATGGCCTTTATTTATAATAAAAAAGCTTATTTAAAATAAGGATTAGAATGCCCTTCACCAAAATATTAGTGTGAACAGTGAGATTGTAGTTGAAAGTTAAACAATGAGATTGATCAAACCATTATCTAGACTGTTCTCTTTTATTAATTTTTATTAGAGAGGTTTACATATATATCACTAACTTCTTATATATTTACATAAATAAATCCTTTATTTACTTCTATAACATCAAAATCAGATAATAAAACATCACTTATATTAACTTATCTTAAATGAAATGTATACTTTCATACATATATTTTAATATATTTAGCTATTAAAAAATTATACTTGTAATCTATGTCTTGACTATTTACTTATAACTTATCTTTCATTTAATTTTAATTTACAAAAGATTTAAAATAATATATTATGATCCTTTAAAAAAAATAAAAATGGCATTAACAAATTCGATAATAGAAAATATTACTATCCATAAAATAAAAAATCAGGCAAGTCTAATATCCTGATTTTCTTCTAATAAATAATAGCGTATAATTATATTAATAAGGTCATCTCCAACCGAGAACTCTATTTTTCACGTCAAAATAGCGCAAAAAGCAAAAATGACGTGGTGCTGCTCCAATCCAACGCCATTTTTTTGTTTCTGCGCCAAGGTAACGACCCTTCTCCTTTCCCGCATTTTTCCGGTTGACAGAGAAAAATGGCGTGGGTGAACAGTGCAACGCCAATATTGACGTTGCACTGTTCACCCGCAAGCAAATGGAGGATTTTTTGGCGTTCGGCTGGAGCGAAGGAATGACGCCAAACGCTTCGTTTGGCGTTCGGTTGGAGATGCCCTAAGTGGTTGGAAATATCTACATTATTAAAATAAAAAATATTAATTTATATGATAAGTGCAGTATGAATTATTTTTTAATTAAACATTGAAATTCTTAAAAGGCTAAAAAAACCAAAGAGATAATCGAGCATTTGGTCCCCGGTCAATAATTGGATGGGCGACCTAACATTCAATAATAGCATTGAAGGTTGGGCGGGCCTGTGGGTCCAATCTTCTAAAATTTGGCCCACGATATATATATTTTTTCTTAAAGCCCTTTTATTGCTTCAGATCTTGTGTTCGGCAAAGATATCCCCATAATCATAGGCTTATGCAGAGACATCATTGAGTTGAAATTTTAGTTGAGAGCATATGCTTTAGAATTATGAGTTCTTTAAAGTAAATTTTTAATAAAAAAATAAAATTTTCTACTAATCGTTCGCAGACCAACCATAATGCGTCAATTCACCCCTTCGCTTGGTACTGCTGATGTGGTACATTTTATTTGGTCTCCGGACGTGTTATGCGTCCGGTCTCCGCACATAATAATTTTCTCCCAAACGAAGCCGTTTATTTTTTTTCAAATGAAGCCTTATTATTCATTTATTTATAGTTAGGGTTTTGTTCAACTTAGTATTAATGGAAATATTTGAGATAGATTTATATACTTAGGGCCTATTGAGGATGATTTCGGCATTTTATAAATTTTATTGTAAATTTATTATGGAGAAAATAAAACAACTACGACACTATGGATGCAAAAAAATTTACTTTTTATCACAGAAATATCTGAAAAGTAGCAAAAAATAGTAGCAAAATAAAAATGTGATTGCTATCTGAAAAGTAGACAGAAAGCTACAAGTGCCAAAAAAGTTGTTAAAATAAATAATTGATGTAAATGTAAATCTCATCAAGTTTGATGAAAATTGATTGAGGTCTTATAAATAATTAAATAAAAATGATAAAAATTTAAAAAATGATAAAAAAATAGATAATTGAGAAATAAAAATTAGAGTAAAATAAATTGAAGAATCTTATTGGACTAGATTCGAGCGCTCACCCAGCCCACAAAATAAAAATAAAGATAAAAGAAGAGCACGAAGTTCAAAAGGGAAAGGTAGAGCAAAATATTAAAAAAAGTCATGAAATAAATATATGCTCACATGATGGTATATTTATAAAAATATATATTTTAGAGTTGCAAGTTATTTTTTATTTTTATTGGGGGGGGGGGGGGGGGGGGAGTAAATATGGGTTAAATTGATCATTGAATAAAAATAATTTAACTAAATAAAATGATAAATGAATGAAGAAGAATGGAGAGTAAAACTATTTCTTGATTTCTCATTGACGTATGTATATGTATTTATACTTTTCCTATACTAATCATGTGGCAGACATTAATCTTATCAGTTGTAAATACTTGGTTGTCGATGTGTACACGTGAACCTCTATGATTAGTCAGGTTGCGATCTTATAGACGTGTAGGGCTTTGATCAGTCTGGATGGCTGCGACCTGTATAATTGATTAGCTTTGATTTGTCTTGCTATGTAAATTGTGGCTGATTTCTTCTTTCCTTTTCATTCCCCCTCAAGCTTAGGGTTTCCGGGAAACGCTTTGCTTGGCGCAAAGAAGCTGAAATCTTAATGTGGAAAGCAATTTCATGAGGATATCAATAGTTTGTTCTTGGGTGCTGATCTGTTGAATCTGAATGATGTTCAAATGTATTCGATGTCGAATAAAATGATGGTCTATCTCTATGTGTTTCATCCTGGCGTGAAATACCGAATATGTTGGCTAGCGATATGGTAGAACTTTTGTCATAGTGAAGATTCATCCACTGTGATGTAGGTATGTTGAAATCTTGTAGCAGTTGTCATAGCCAAATGATGTCTGTGATAGCCGTGAATAAAGCCCTATATTTCGCTTTTGTGGATGATCTTGCTACGGTATGTTACTTCTTAACACTCCATGAGA
This sequence comes from Dendrobium huoshanense, assembly GCA_016618105.1. NCBI lineage: Eukaryota > Viridiplantae > Streptophyta > Magnoliopsida > Asparagales > Orchidaceae > Dendrobium > Dendrobium huoshanense. The sequence goes on from CM028351.1 coordinate 7,221,521, forward strand.
CTATTATGTTTCCTAAAAAAGAGCAGTATCAAGTCGTTGATTTTCTTATTTCTGTGTCACTCACGAAGTCTGCATCAGAGTAAGACTGGAGTCATAGCTGTCCCAAAAAAATTGGGATGCCATAGTCGATTGTTCCTTTGATGTACCTAAGTAATCTTTTGAGGAGGTATGCATGATATGGTTTTGGGTCGTGCATGTGTTGACTGAGTAGTTTTACATAGTATGAAATGTTTGGTTTGGTAATGAGCCATTGTGGTTGTGATCAGTGAGAATAGGATCTGGATTTATGTTTGACAGTGGTTTTGTGCATGAAGGGTTGGATAGTGGTTTATAGAGATTAAGCCCTGTTGTATTGAGAATAGAAAGAGCATATTGAGTTTGTGATAAAAAGAGTGAGTTACTATGTTTTGATATGTTTATGCCAAGGAAGTTGTTAACTATGCCAAAATGTTTCATTGAAAACTTGTTGTGTAGTTGCAATATGATGCATGAAAATGAGAGAGTTTTTATTACCTGTTATCAGTATGTCATCTACGTATGTAAGTAAATAAACATGAGAGTCTTCTTGAGATAGAGTAAGTAGTGAAGGGTCGGATTTTCTCGGTTTGAATCCAATTTGTTATAGAAATGTTGAAAAAGTCGTGAACCATTATCTAGATGCTTGTTTAAGACCTTGAAGAAGGCATGCATAGTATTGATGCTATTTTTCCTCATACCCTTATGGTTGTTTCATGTAATGACATATGTCAATTTCCCATATAAAAAAGCATTTGTTACGTCTAGTTGTTGAATTTCCCAGTTTTTGTTTAATGCAATTGTGAGAAGCACATGAATGGTGGGGAACTTAGCTACTGGGCTAAATGTCTCCAGATAATTGATGCCATATTGTTGCATGTTGTCTTGAGCTACCAATCTTGTCTTGTATCGTGCAATTATTCCATCTGAGTGGAATTTGGTTTTATATGTACATTTGCAATCAAGAATGGGAATCTTGATGGGAGGTGGAATCAATATCCACATTTTTTATTTCTATAATGCGTAAAATTCTGTGTCCATGGCTTATTTCCAGTGATCATGCTTTGATGCTTCTTAATATGTATGAGGTTCAAGGGTTTTGTTCTCTATAAGCTAAGAATTCTGATGCAGAAGGTTAAAAATTGTTTTGGGTTTTAAAGAACCTGTTTTGAGTCTTGTTAACATTGGATGTGTTGGTATGGTTGGTATAGGGGTAGAGTGGCTTAAATGTATGTGTCGGTGTTGTGTGTTGTTATCTACCATGATGCTAGTATTGGGATTGATGTTATGTGATGGGTCAGAATTTTGACTGGTGGGGAAGTTATTGTTCTGTGATGTGTTGGAGTGTTGGTTAATGACGTTGTGTCGTAATTGAGTAGTGGGTGTAAGAAGAAAGGGATTGTCAATTGTGGATGTAAGTTGTGGTTAGGTTGATTTGATATCATTGAATGAGAATGTTGTTTCATCGAAGACAACATGTCGAGAAATGATAACTTGATTTATTTCTGGGTTAAGGCATTTGTATCCTTTATGAGAGGTGGAGTATCCCAGGAAAATGGATAGATTGGCTCTTGGTGCAAGCTTACGTATGTATTGTGAAGGGATCCAAGAAAAACAAGCACAACCAAATATTTTATGTAGGAGTAATCAAGGTTTTTTTGTATAGTAATTGTAGTGGAGATTTGTTGTGGTTTGTATGGGTTGGGAGTATGTTTATGAGATAAGATGCAGTGAGTATCGCATCTGGCCAATGGAAATATGGTACATAAGCAATTTTTAACAAAATTTGTGTTGTTTCAATAAGGTGTATATGTTTCCTTTCAGCAATACCATTCTGTTCTAGAGTGTATGGGCATGAGATCTATTGGAGAATTCAATGGTTTTTAGGTGGTTTTGTAACATTTTGTTTGTGTATTTTGTTCCTCCATATGACTAAAACTATTTTATTTTATATGGGAGATGTTTTTTAATCATGTTGAGGAAAGTAATAAAGATAGAATGAACTTCATATTTGTAAAATATGGGAAATGTCCATATGAATCGAGAATAGTCATCTATGAAGATTACATAATATCATAATCCTTGTTTTGAAGTGACTAGGGCTGGACCCCATACATCAGAATGAATGATTTCTAAAGGTATTCTCGATCTAGATATAGATATTGGAAACTGTAGTTTGTGACTTTTGACTTCTTTACAGGCATAGCATAGAGTTTGGAATATGGGTATGTTGAGTTGTTTATTTGTGTTGGAGATGATGGCCATGGTTCTAGTGTGGGGATGACCATGTCTATTATGCCAAAGAATAGCAGCTTGGTTGTTATTTTGCGCTGACAAAGCTTTTTGTTGGTAAATCTTGGTGTGGGCTGGAACGGGATAGAGTCCATTATGTCTGGGACCCTGAAGTAAAGTTTTATTTGTCTTGATGTCTTTCACGGTAAAACCACGAGCATTAAAGACAATGGAAATGCTATTGTCTTTGGTGAGGTGGTATATGGAAAGTAGGTTATGAGAGAGAATAGGTATATGGAGTATTTGAGATAAGTGAAGCTTACTGTTGGGTGTTGGTAAAATCCCAGCTTTGGTATGTTCTATGGGCATAGTGCTTCCATCTCCAATGAGTATATTGTTTGTGCCATTATATGGTCTTGGTTCAGTGAGAGTGAGGTTGTTGATGTCATTAGCGAGATGTGATGTTGCTCCAGAATCTAAATACCAATCTGGATTAGGATGATCATTTGTGGTCATGAATGCAGTATTTAATTGCTGTTGTGGAGGTGTGTAATTTATATTGAACCAATGCCAACATGTTACTAATGTGTGACACTTCTTGTTACATATTTGGCACATTATGACAAGCTGATTGGAATTATTGTTATTGTTGTTTCGGGTGTTTTGTTGTATAAATCTACCTTTGCCCTGTCTTCCTCTACCTCTTTTAGAGTATAAAGTTGTGTTCTGGTCTGGTAAGTTGTGTTGTCTGGCTACTTCTGCATTGAGATTTATCTCTTCACTGATAAAAAAACCATATAGATCATCTAGGCATATTGGTTGTACCATGGTTCGTATTGTGCTTTTAAATGATTGATATGCAGGTGGTAGATCATTGAGTGTATAAAGAATGATATCCTCTTTATTTATAGTAGCTCCTGCTACAGTTATTTTTTCTACCAAGGTTTTTACTTCATTTAGATATTTTGACATTATATGTTGCTTCATTGAAATATTGTGCAACTCATTTTTGAGTTGAATCACGTGTTCTATTGGAGGACTGTAATCTTCTTTCAACTGTGCTCCAAATGGCAGCAGATGAGTCTAAATGTAGTTCGTAGGATATAATGGCTGGAGTGATGGTGGAACAGAGAGCTGCGGCAAGATTCTGATCAATCAGAATCCATTTGATGTATTTATGATTAGTAGTTGTTGACCATGTGTGATTTGTTGAAGACGGGAGGGTAGGGATACACTTGGGTCTATAAAATTTGCAAACCCATTTGCTCTAAGGAGTTTGAAAACTTGGGATCGCCATATGGAGTAGTTTTCATTGGACAATTGTGTAGGTACAATAGTTTTGATATTTGCTATGACAAATTTTAAGGATGCAGGTATCATGCATGTACTGGTTGAGAAATCTAGTGATGGATCTACTATTTGGGATGATTCTGATTGAGCCATTGAAGATAAAGATCTTCTTACCTTTCTTTGAATCGCCTGAGTCTTTACTGAGCTACGGTTCTAATACCATAAAGAAAATGATAAATGAATGAAGAAGATAAATGAAGAGTAAAACTATTTCTTGATTTCTCATTGACGTATGTACATTTATTTATACTTTTCCTATACTAATTATGTGGCTGACGTTAGTCTTGACAGTTGTAAATACTTGGCCATCAATGTGCATGTACATGTGGACCTCTATGATCAGTTCGGCTGCGATCTTATACAAGTGTAGGGTTTTGATCAGTCTGGATGGTTGCGACCTGTATAATTGATTGGCTTTGATTTATCTTGCTATGTAAACTGCGGCTGAATTTTTCTTTTCTTTTCTATATATATATATATATATATATATATATATATATATATATATATATATATAGTGTGTGTGTGTGTCTGTGTATAACAGTTCAATAATAATAAAAAAAATCAAATAAATTCATCAATAATAGTTCTTTTATTATTCAAAAATCTAAACCATACGTTCAGGTTTAAAAACAATATAGCTTAGGAGCTTTTGGATCAAAGTTGGATCAAAGTATACTCAGCTTTAAAATTCTACAATTAAATTTGTCACTCACACATAAAATTTTAAAATGAAGCCACAAAATGCCCAACTTCCATTTTCATAATTTATTTTCATACTTCTAAAAAAATAAAATTGAGTGTCAAAACAAAATTCAATCCCAAATATTGACAAAATTTTCTAAGTATTTTTTATCGATTTAGGGTCTGTTTGGGACATCTATTGTAAAATTATTAGTTATAAAGATTGTGTGGAAAATAACTTAGCTATTCTTATTGCAAAAAACAATTTTACATCGTAGAAATTTCTATAAAGAAGTAAAAAAATAATAAGAAGTGATATGGCATCACAAAATTAGCTTAATCGGGCACGAATCTCGAGGCAAAAGCTAGTTGGAAACTTCAAAAATTAATTTCGGGAGCACCCGAACTCTGATTTCAGCAAGCTTATAGTCAAACGGAGCGTCTCAAAAATACAAATCCAACGACACCAAATTCGACCCAATCCGAGTCCAAATGGGTCCGAATCAAGGACCCGAAGCGCTTTTGGAAGATTCAAACCACAATTTGAGTTACCAAACGGTCTCCGATTTTAACGATCTTATACTCGAATTGAGAGGCTCGACGAGACGAATCCAACGAGTTCAAGATCGTCAAATTCCGACATCATTAAGACCTTCAAATGTCTAATGAACGGTGCACAATCGTAGGATTAAATATCGGCCGTTCATTCAAACCACTCCCAATTTGCCCTTGATCTCACGCCTATTTACGGGCTATGCCACTCCATAAAAACTATAAATAGAGCCCTCATTCTATACAAAGGGGGCTCAAGTGAAGAGAGAGAAGAAGAAGAGAAGAAGAAGGAAAAGGAGAAAAGGCAATTCCTCTCCTCCTCGACCACCGCCGGAACTCTTCCCGCCGCCTGAATACTCCAGAACTCTGCTGGATTTTCGAGAGAATGCCAGAATTCTGCCTAACTTCCATGGGATGCTGAAATTCTTCCCAATTTACAGCAGAGTTCCCTCCTGACGCCGAAACTCCGCCCAAGTGAAGCCGGAGTTCTCCTTTGCCACCAACAGACGTCAGACTTCTACCCGACGTCGAACCTTCACTCTTCGCCAAGTTTCTTCCCGGCGCCGAACTTCTACCGGTTATCGGACTTTGCTGGACGTCTACGCGAAGATGGATTTCTTTCCATTGTTGGACTTCTACCTGACGCTGTCCTTCTGATCTTCGTCGTCAGACTACAGTCTTTCCGACCTCCGTCGCCTGCCGACTACGGTCCTCCTGACTTATGTCGCTCGCCGACTACAGTCTTTCCGACCTCAGTCGCCCGCCAACTACGGTCATCCTTACTTACGTCGCCCGCCGACTACAGTTCTTCCGACCTCCGTCGCCAACCGACTACGGTCCTCCTGAGATACGTCGCCCACCGACTACAAGTCTTCCGACCTCTGTCGCCCTCCGACTACGGTCCTTCCGACCAAACGAACATGTCAACAATGACTCTTTTTATTAACATCATGTAATGTACTCCATAAGATGTACATCAAGCTAAGACCTTCCACCAAGGAAGGGCCTCATTTGTAATCGACTGCAATACTAGTGGATTCGTTCAAACTGGGCTAGGCCCCGTGGGTTTTCCCCCTTTTCAGGGGTTTTCCACGTAAAAATCTTGGTGTCTCATAAATGCTAGACCCTTTCTCTTATCTGATTGCGTGCCGGATTTTCGTACAATGCTAAGACGATAAACTTTATATCTCTCTACCGCAGCGAATACTCCTGGACGCAACAAGAAGCAGTAGCCAAACGAAATTGTACTTAGCATCTAAGAAGTAAAGAAGCTAAAAAGCTATCCCATACAGACTCCAAATCAACTAACACCTACAAAAATGCATTATATATATATATATATATATATATATATATATATATAATTATAATAGTGTTTTTACAATATGACAAAATTACCAATTTGTAAAAAATATTTCCCACAAAATGATTACCTTCATGCTAAATCAAAGCATGAAAATATAAACAAATAGTATTTACATTCATATCACATAGTTCTTATATAATTATATAGATAACACCAAAATTTTAATGTTATTTACATAACACTCAAATAGCTAAATTATATAAAAAAATATATTACTAACATTAACTTACATAAATAAAAAACATCATTTCACACATATTTGGATAAAATTTTCTTTAGAGAGTTGTATATAATATATAAGTGATTAAGTGTTAAAGATAACATCTTTATTATTAGAAAATAATACCAGATTAAGACAAACACACCTTTGCTAATAAGTTCAACCAAACAACAATAATGACAAAAGTTCCCCATTGATGTGATACTGATTGCTCCATAGCAACCACTCCTTTTACACTGAAAACTTGAAACCAACCTGGCTTTTGCCAATCCGTGACTTGAAAAGCCTCTTTCCTTTAATATCAGATATCTGTCAAGGAATGGCAATAAGATTTTTCCATGAGAAGCATGTTGAAGAGGAGAGATTATTATGTGCAGATGCATGTGTATTTTGATCTTTTGTACATAAACTGTGTACAAGAGAGAAAAAATTTTCGCGTGTCTTCATTTGATTGGAATCTGGATGGCGCGCAACTAGACTCCACACGTAATAATTTTTCGTGAAAGAGAGTCTGCCTTCTTCTCTTATGAGGATAATTGGATCTCGTCTTGGTGCATTAGTCTGCTTACAGATCTGATCTCTATTGGAATGGTAACATTGATGAGTTCTTACCATATCGACTGATCATCTCCTGAGCCCCATTTTATTATGGATCTATTTTTCTAGTTCAGATAGTTTTGATAAACATTTTGTTCCTATCAGAGGCGGAACCCCCTTTAGGTCAGTGGGCAATTGCCACCCAAAAAAAAATTAGTATATGATTCGTTGGATAATTTGATCACATTCATCTATTTTTTTGTCTTTATTACAAGATTTTTAGGTAATTGACCTACACCAAAAGTTTTAAAATACTATGATCTTTAATCAATTGACCCCAACAAATACTACCCTTATCAGGTCGAACCCCGCCATGGAGCATTGACCCCTTGGACCCCCGATATATCTGCGAAGCATATGACGATCAAGGATATGAGCAAATAGGAGTCACTATTGACCCATTTTCTTGTAGTGAAGGGTCGAGCCAAATTTGAGGCAACACCAACAATTACTTATAAGCTGCCACTTCTTTCATCATTGTTCGCTTATATATGTGGCTCTCAAATTTCTCCAAGAAAATATTAACATGTGGAAGAGAATCCAGTGATCTACACTGTAAAGATTTGGAGACAAGTTATAAAGGTGTTTATTCCTTTGAGCATCAGTCATTGAATAGAGAAAGCTCCACAAATCAATTACAGGAAGCAAAAAAAAAATTAAGAGAATGCAGAAATTACGAGTTTTGTAAATTCAAAGTTTGCAAATATCTGTAATGCCATTACTACAGATGAACAAATGGCACTGATATCAATCATTAAATTTCAGGAAAAAGTCACAACACATACTGCCAAACAAGTGCTACAAGCTGAAGAGATGAACTGTTTTCCATCAAGCTGCCACAGCATAAGCTGTTCATAGGAAATCTTGGCCAAGCTATTAGGTGTAGTCCAAAAGGGTGATGAAATGGATAAATCAAACGGCCGGGTACAAAGGCTCTTCAGATGAGATGGAAAATTATTCTGTGCGGACGCCGAACTTCATCTGGAGACCAATCAGAATGTGTTATGTCACTTTTTTACTGTATCGCGGCTCGATATTGCTCACTACCGCGGTTCGATACCGCTCAGTACCACGGCTCATTACAACTCGGTACCGCAGCATCCGAACGTAGAGCTGCGTCCGGCATCCGCATAGAATAATTTCTCTGGGGGAGCGAAGTGTCTGCATAATTTTGATTAAGAAGTGCTGCTCACAATTCAATAACAACAGTTCAATGGATGAGAAGCCCACCAACCCACCCAAAGAACTTTAATTTAAGGTACTGTAGAGGGGATATTTGTAGAGCGGTATGATCACTTGGCCTTTTTGTTTTACTTTTTGAAAGAATTTGAATCATTTTAACTCTTTATTAGATGACAAAGGAAAGGATTATGGAAACCACTCTTTGAACATGGTTAAGTGAGTTTACCTCTCTTTTTTTTTCCCTATGATTTTAGGTTAGAGGTGTTAGGAAAAAGGTGAAATTAAAAGAATAAAAAATTAAAAAAATGATTTTATAAAGAAACATCCAATTGATAGCTACATCATGTTGTTAGTGCTACATATTTCATTTTGGTTTGATTGCGAAGAAAAAATAAATATGAATGATAGAGAACCCCTCTTTTTATAAAAAAACAAACTTAGAACAGCTGAAAATATAATTAAAGTTTCACAATATTTTTAATAAAACAGCAGCAAAAATAATATCCGCAACTAAGCCTACAATATTATATGTTTTCTTCTTAGGGCAAAAATTAAACTTCACAAGTGAAGGGAAAGAAGTTTGATAATGGTAGTAGAAAAAACAAAAGAATTGTGCATTTTAAAGAATATCCTAATGCATGCCCTCCATATCCTTCTGAAGCAAAAGCAATCTTTTCAATCATCATAATTAATCATCATTAGCTTAATCTCTACTATTTAGAACTAGCTTTACGAAATCCGAATTTTTCATTAATTTCTATTGAGTTCTAAAGAGATCTTATTCATATTCTTTACGAGTCTTTTTAAACATATTTTCAAGTCACTTGTGGTCTATCATATTTATCTAAACTAAGCTATACTTAGGATTATAATCTGTGGTAAAAAGGTTCGTCACCATTGAACTAAGGCTTCGTTTGGAACTCTTTTCTTACTGCTTCTTAAAACAGCTTTCTAGTACAAAAAAGACATCCCAAATGAACCTAATTGTAATATGAGTCATACTAGCATACACTATTTAAAGTTATTTTTCAATAGAAATATACTTCTCATACTTTCATACATTATTTCAAAATGTTCCATACACTACAATGCCTGAATTCAGCGTATGTCAAGTCATTATGACAAGTTAAAACATCTAGCGAAAGCAACCAAAACCCAAAAATCCAAACCTCGAGCCAGACAATGAAGGAAATCCAACATGGGAAATAAGGAGACTTCACAATTTTGAGAGTTCAGATATAGATTTGGAGAATTTTGATATTTTGGATGGTTATTATAAATTTCTCTCTACCCCTTATAGATGATCTTAAATAACTTTCCTAACCTTACCTAAAAGGGGAACTTGATCTTATTCTTGCTTATAATATGAAGAAGCAATTAAGAAGCAAACATATCTCTATAGTTAAGATTCAATAAAAGAACAAGTCTTAACGAGAAACCACTTGGTAGAAGAAGACAGAGATGGGACAATTGTGTCCTAAACTATTTTGTAGGGTTGTGAAAATTGGACCGGATATTGAAACAAAATAATGAAAGGTTCATGGTTCAACAAGTTTGACTAGTCGAACCAGATGACATAAAAAATAATAATATTATTAAAATTTAATAAAATTAGCATAATAATGATGTTATCATTCCAATTATGAGACAAAAAAATAAATAAAAGAAAAGAAAAAACTATGAACATAAAACTTACGTAATTAATTAAAAAACTTACATAATTAATTAAAAAGAACTAAATCTCACATAAGAGAAAAAAAAAACTCAAATCTCATAATTTTTTGAAATTACATTCATAATAATATGATAAATTTAAATTTAAATATATTTTTTTAATTTTTTACTTTGATTTAAATCTAAATTTAATTTACATACAATCATATATTTAATATAAATTATGACTAATTTATATTACATATTTAATTTAAATTTAATTCAAATATTAGTTCATGAATTTAATATAAATTATTCTTAATTAATGTTATATGTTTAAATATATATTTCATCTATATGTTATAGAGCAATTTTATTTTATAAATTTATATCTAAAAATTATTTAGTAAAAATAATTTATCATTAAATAATATTAATTAATTAATTAATTAATATTATTCAAGTTATAAATAATTAATTAAACATATTTAAAATAAATTTATGGGCATTATATATGTTAGGAGCTCATAAATTTCAACTCATATATTTATACTTAGAAAATTTTTTCTTGGTATTGTTTATATAGCTTTTTGAGTTTTCTTATGTAAAGAGCCCACATTGAGTGGTTGGGCCAAGTGAAGATGTTACATGGTGGTTTGGGGCAAAAAAATATAAAATAAATTTTATGCTAATTTTAAATTAAATATTTAATATATAAATTAATTTGTTTATTTAAATATTTAATATGATAATTTATTTATTTATTTATTAAAAAATGAGGCAATTGAACCGGTCACCGGTTCAATTGTGAGAAATTCTTTATTTATGCTAGTTAGGATATTTCTTTTGATCGATGTTAGCTAACAATTCATTATTTCTAATTTCAAATCATTATTTTTACTAGAAGTTATTAGTTAAAATGTATTTTAAATGAGAATTACAAATCTTTAATTCACCAATTAGTTTTATTTAAATATAAAAATCAATATTTCACCAATTAGTTTTATTTATACAAATTTTGAAATATTTTATATTTTTAAAAGTCCTAAAATGATATTTTAAAGATTCCTCAAATGGCGAATATTTAATTTGTAGGCAAATTTTACATGCATCATCTTATGAAGTATTGTACATATGTATTCATGTTCATGTTCAATACCATAAAATTGTAGAAGTATAAATGAAAATATATATGTTCTTATCCAGTATACTCAAATATCCCTGTGAAAGTGGAGAAATTATTGTGTATGCAATCCGAACACAGAGTAAGGTTCGGATGCTGTTTATTATACTGCGTATTTTCTTATACATAATTTTTTCGTGGCAAATAAATAATGCTCACTAAATACAAATAAATACGCAAAAAATACGTAGAAAAAATTATGTATCAAAAATATGCAGTAAAATAAGCAGTAAATACGCAGCATCCGAACCTTACTCTGCGTTCGGATTGCGCACACAATAATTTCTCGTGAAAGTGTTAGTGAAAGTACATATCACTATTTATAATGTTCAAGCATAAATATCAAGTTTAAAACATTTTATATTACCCTTCTAATAATTTTGGCATAAATAATCTTTTTGTTTATGTTTTCTACAAGTAAATTTATTTTCTATTAATTTGTAACCAATGTTTAAATTTTTATTTATGTATTGTAAATATAGGTATTAACATCTACAATAGGAATTGGGAAAAGAAGCTCGCTCTATTATATATGGAATTTTAGGAAAAGAAAAGGGTTCAACGAAGTAAAGCTTAATAAGGGCAGGACTGTTAAAAGCTTTGTATTAAGATATTTCGTAATCCAATTATTATATTTTGAAATATAAAATGAACTCAGACTGTATTATTTGTATATTATTCTTTTAGAAATAAAATTTGGATTATCTTTTATCTTATTTAAATTATTTTAGATTTTTTGGTCAGCGTTGCTATTTTGTATATTGTGATTGAGACAATTAGGTTTAGGATTTAATTTTTCCATTAAACAACCATCATGGCATGACATGATACTAGGACAAAAAGTGGAACGTAAGACTATGGTTTTGTTTGGGGCGGCTTTCTTATTGCTTCTTAAAGTTTTTTCCTAATAAAAAAATTAAAATTTTTGTACTAAGAAGCTGTTTTAAGAAGCAGAAAGAAAGCGGTTCCAAACGAAACCTGATTCTTCTAATCATCAATAGAAGGTCTCCCTTCAACTTGTGCCTCTTTGCTTCTAGAATCTTTCTAGCATCATAAAAGCTAACTCTAATTTGCTTCTCCAAATCATGATGCTTAATCAAATTGTTGAATGTAATACATCACCAATTGATGTTGCACCCTAAAATACATATACCAACGCTATTTATCTTCACAACAACCAAACCATCATTACAAACAATAAGCATATTAAGATAACCAAAAAAACTTATATAATGTACTATTAAGAGCACTTAAGGATACTAGATTCCTTCTTAAATTTGGTACATAATTGACTCCACCCAACCAAACTATCATACTATCATATGCTCTTAATTTTATAGATATCAAAACTTTCAATCATGCACATAACTTTGCTTTGTATATAAATAGAACTACCAGATTTGGATATTGCATGAAAATATCTTCAAATGAGAACACGTATGGCTTCAACAAGATGAACATGAAATCTACTTCTCTTTAGTCCTATCTTCACCAAACACCAAAAGAGCATCATTAATATTAAAATCAGACTATCTACAACTACACTTGCAACTGCTAATATATCCTCTTTATGATTGCCATATGCACGATTGATGAGGCCATCCCTGTAACCTCCTCCACGGCGGACGATTGCTCCACTATGCCTGCTGCTAACGGAATTCTGATTCCCTGCTTTTTGTTAATTTTAGCAATACCAGTTATTTTATAATTAGCTTATCTTAATTCCCTGTTTAGCTTTATTTATTAATCTTAAGCTGCTAAGAGCATATAGCTGTAGTTGAAGAGAAGAAAGATAGAAGATATTCATTAAAACTTTCTACAGTTTTTCTACTGTTCCATTGAGTTTTCTGTTCTTCTGGTGATACCCGCCGGCGTCTTCGTTAGATTTGGTATCAGAGTTAGCAAGTCGCGGTAATGGCGGAAGGTAGTAGCCACACCCGACCCGACACCGATCAGAGTCTTGATGCGTTGTGGGAAACGCATCTTCAAACGTCCAAGCAATTGGATGAATTGGTCAATGCCTTTGCGAGATTCGCCGATGAGATGAGGGAAGAAATGAGGCAGATCAGGATGGTGGCTCGTCCAAATGTTCGCCCAGGAGCTCCGGCAACCATACCGGATACGCCCGTGCAAGCAAGACGAATATGCACCGAGAGGAGACCCTTGGTCGGAACTAGTGACAGTACTGAATCGGAAGGAAGTGAGTCTCCCGTTATGGAGCTCTTCAAAACTGACGAGGAGATTAGGACACATCCGCCCGACTATCGTAGAAGACATAGACCACGCAAACAGGAAGGTGAGCTCCCTCGCCTTAAAATCGACATTCCCTTCTTTGATGGCAGACTTCACATTGAAGACTACCTAGAGTGGGAAGGATATGTGGAGAATTTTTTTGGGTACATGGAGATCAGCACCGATAAGCAAGTCAAATACGTAGCATGTCATCTGAAGGGCGGTGCGAATGCGTGGTGGATGCAGTTGCTTCAAAGTAGACAGCGAGAAGGTAAGGGCACAATACGCAGTTGGGCACGCATGAAGTAGCTAATGCGACGGCATTTTCTCCCTACCGACTTCAAACAGCTACTTTATCTTTAATACCATAACTGCAAGCAGGGGCATCGCACTGTTAGCAAATATACAGAGGAATTTTACAGGTTGAGTGCCCGAAATAACCTGTCCAAATCCGATAATCAGTTGGTGGCGCGCTACATCGGGGAATTGAAGGATTCGCTCCAGGACAAATTGGAGATAAATTCAGTCTGGTCGGTCTCTCAGGCGGTCAATTTTGCCTTGAAGGTAGAAGTGCAAGCGCAGAGGACGAACAGATCGTATGTTCCAAAACGTGCAACTCAAGAAGGTAGTTACGGGACCTGGAAGGGCAATGCCTCCAATTTTAAAAATTCACCTGCAGCGGTGCCAACGGCCAGCACACAGCCGAATGAAGGTAAAGGACCTGTTAAGGCCAAACTACCTCCCAGGGGTGAAAACCCATATGCCAAGCCGTCTACAATCAAATGTTTCAGGTGTCTACAACATGGCCACAAGTCCAACGAGTGCCCATTGCGCCATCAAGTTCAAATGTTCGAAGCTGATGAGGACTGGGACCCGTCCACTCCGTTGGAAGAAGTTGAAGAACAAGCGGAGGAATTGCCGGCTAATGAGGGGGACCCGATCCTGTGTGTTATGGAGAAGGTACTACTAGCCCCTCGCCAACCTGTCGAGACTCAGCGACATAGTCTGTTCCGCACTAAATGTACAATTAATGGAAAGGTTTGCGACCTGGTTATCGATAGCGGTTGTACTGAGAATATCATCTCCCGTGCCGCCATCCAAGCTCTACAGCTGAAGACAGTGAAGAGCAGTAACCCGTATAAGATCGGATGGGTTAAAAAGGGAGTGGAATTCCTTGTCTCCGAGTGTTGCAAGGTTACATTTAGCATTGGCAACAGGTACATTTGTCAAGTGAATTGCGATGTCCTTGACATGGATGTTTGCCATCTCATCTTGGGGAGGCCGTGGCAATTCAACAATGGGGCCGTTCATGATGGCCGGGCTAACACGTATACTATAGACTGGAAAGGGAAGAAGCTCAAACTGACTCCGGCAACGCAGAATTCTCATAAGCCTAAGTCCAACAACCTGACTACCGTTCAGCTAGTTTCGGGGCATGCTCTCTTACAGATGAAGGACGAGGACTATCCAGCACTCGCACTTATGGCGGTAGACTCGGTGACGCATAACCCGCAGCCAATCCAACTTGAAGTCTGCAAACTCATTGACATGTTTGCTGATAACATGGCCGCGAACTTACCTCCGTCACTACCACCCTTACGCAACCTTCAGCATCAAATCGAATTCATTCCAGGTGCCACCCTTCCTAACTTACCTCACTACCGTATGAGCCCACATGAGCATTACATTTTACAGGAGATAGTGCAGGATCTTTTGCAGAAACAATTCATCCAACCGAGCCTGAGTCCATGTGTTGTTCCCGCCCTGATTGTGCCGAAGAAGGACAGACAATGGCGGATGTGTATCAACAGTCGCGCCATCAACCGCATCACCGTGAAGTACCGATTCCCCATTCCAAGGATCAATGATCTCCTTGACAGGTTGCACGGGTCCGAGTTATTTTCCAAGCTGGATTTCTGGAGTGGCTACCACCAGATACGCATTCGTCCAGGCGACGAATGGAAGACGGCATTCAAAACCATTGAAGGGCTGTTTGAATGGAAGGTCATGCCCTTTGGGCTGTGTAACGCACCCTCAACCTTCATGAGATTAATGCATGAAGTCCTTAAGCCTTATTTAGACAAATTTTGTATTATCTATTTTGATGACATATTGGTGTTTAGCGCTTCCCTTTCAGATCATCTAGCACATTTAAAGCTGATACTGGAGACTCTGCGGGACAATCAGCTTTTTCTCAATCTGGCTAAATGCCAATTCGCCATGAAGCAAGTGCATTTTCTAGGGTTTGTCCTGACCTCGACTGGCATTCAAACGGCTCCGCAGAAGATCGCCGCAATCATGGAGTGGCCAATTCCTAAGTCACTAGCTGAAGTGCGAAGCTTCCATGGCCTGGCGAAGTATTACCGCCGATTTATTAGGGGATTCAGCAATATCATGTCTCCGATCACCAACTGCATGAAATCCACCTCCTTCAATTGGACCACCGCACAACAGAGAAGTTTTGAACGGATCAAGATCGCGCTCAGCTCCGCTCCAGTCCTGGCCTTCCCGGACTTTGAAAAAGCCTTTCAAGTTGACACTGATGCGTCTGCTATAGGCATCGGAGCTGTACTCTCGCAAGAAGGAAAACCAATGGAGTACTTCAGCGAGAAATTGAGTGCCGCCCAGAAACGGTGGTCCGCATATGAGCAAGAACTCTATGCTGTCGTCAGAGCACTCAAGCAATGGGAACACTACCTCTTACACAAGGATTTCGTTCTTTGCAGTGATAATCAAGCATTACAATTCATCAATAGCCAGAAGAATATCAGTAGAATGCACGCGAGGTGGATCGTGTTCTTCCAGCGAATTAGTTTCGTTATCAAGCACAAGGCCGGCAAGGTCAACAGGGTGGCTGACGCGTTGAGTCGTCGTTCGGCACTATTGACACACCTCTAAACTGAATTAACTGGACTGCAACAATTGAGTGAACTGTATGCGGGCGACAAAGACTTCTCCCGAATATGGGAAGCATGTGTAGCTGGTCTTCCCCAGCAGGACTACTCTGTGCATCAGGGCTTCTTGTTCAAGGGGAACGCCCTCTGCATTCCCGATTCTTCGTGGCGTCCACAGATCATTCAGGAGCTCCATGGTGGCTGCTTAGCTGCTCATTTGGGGCGGGATAAAACATTGGAATTAATTCAGGTGAGTTTCTATTGGCCGCACCTCCGGAGGGACGACACCAGGTTTATTGAAAAAATGTTATACCTGCCAAGTGTACAAGGGAACGGCTCAAAACACAGGGCTATACATGCCCTTGCCCATACCGAATTCGATTTGGGAAGACATCACAATTGACTTCGTCTTGGGTTTGCCTCGGACGAAACGGGGGTCGGATTCAATCATGGTCGTCGTCGACCGCTTCTCCAAAATGGCCCATTTCATATCCTGTAAGAAGACGTTCGACGCCGTCCGCATTGACAACCTCTTCTTCAGGGAGATTGTAAGACTACATGGACTGCCTCGTAGCATCACTTCGAACCGTGATGTCAAGTTCGTCAGCCACTTTTGGCGAGAATTATGGAAGAGGCTCAATACATAATTGAAACTTAGTTCAGCCTACCACCCGCAAACTGACGGCCAAACGGAAGTGGTCAATCGAACATTAGGTAATATGCTTCGATGCCTCGTCAAGGACAATCCGAAAAGGTGGGAGGAGATGCTAAGCCAAGCCGAATTTGCCTATAATGCAATGCTTAACAGGTCTACAGGATATAGCCCATTTGACGTGGTGTACACTAAATCGCCAAACCAATTGGTCGACATGACCATACTACCCAAAGACCTACCATCCGCAGCCGGAAAAACTGCTATTGAAGCTATGGAAACGTTGCATAAGGTGAAAGACAACCTGCAACACTCATCCGAGAGATATAAAGAGGATGCCGACAAACACAGACGCCATAGTGTTCAGTAAAGGTGAGCTTGTGATGTTGCGAATGCGCCGAGAAAGATTTCCGCAGGGGACGTATTCAAAACTCAGCCCAAGAAAGATAGGACCTTTCCCGGTCTTACACAAAATCAATGATAATGCCTATATCATTGATCTTCCTCCCGACATTCACACAGCCTCCACCTTCAACGTAGCGGATATCTACACTTACCATCCACCGGACAACTCGCACATTTCTGAAGTCTCGTCGGAGTCGAGCTTCTCGGAGCCGGGGGAGAACTGATGAGGCCATCCCTGTAACCTCCTCCACGGCGGACGATTGCTCCACTATGCCTGCTGCTAACGGAATTCTGATTCCCTGCTTTTTGTTAATTTTAGCAATACCAGTTATTTTATAATTAGCTTATCTTAATTCCCTGTTTAGCTTTATTTAGTAATCTTAAGCTGCTAAGAGCATATAGCTGTAGTTGAAGAGAAGAAAGATAGAAGATATTCATTAAAACTTTCTACAGTTTTTCTACTGTTCCATTGAGTTTTCTGTTCTTCCGGTGCTACCCGACGGCGTCTTCGTTAACGATACCCTTAACTTCTTATAAGATAAGCTGTTGTCAGGATTAAAAGGGGATTATGCTCATAAAATCTCCCTCTGACCTCAATAAACTATCATCTCCCTCAAGCTTAGAAATTGCTTCCTATGAAAGAGATGAAGTCTTGAGATACTTCTAAAATTCTCTTCAAACGGCAATCTTATCTCTGTAGATTTAAAAGAATACAAAATCTTCATACCATTATCGTCTTCATCTACCTAATACGAGAAAAGCTAGTCACTTGCCACTTGGTTCTCAGTCTTCATCTGCCTATTCAAATCTTCCATTACCTCGTAAGCTTCCTCTGCACCAGGACGCAATGAACCACCAGCTGAAAACACAAAAAACAGTCTTCTTCAAATTTCTCTTCAAATGGAAATCTGATCTCTTTAGATTTAAAAGAATACAAAATCTTCATACCATTATGCTTCTTCATCTACCCAATCCAACAAAAACCAGTCACTTGCCACTTGGTTCTCAGTCTCCATCTGCCTATTTAAATCTTCCAATACAACATAAGCTCCCTCTGCACCAGGAGGCAATGAACCACCAGCTGAAAACACAAGAACAGTCTTATTCACCTCAATCCAACTCTGGCCAGGGTTCTTCCTGATCCCTTTCTCCCTTGTCATCACCCTCACCCT
The DNA here is from genome assembly GCA_016618105.1 of Dendrobium huoshanense. NCBI lineage: Eukaryota > Viridiplantae > Streptophyta > Magnoliopsida > Asparagales > Orchidaceae > Dendrobium > Dendrobium huoshanense. The sequence goes on from CM028351.1 coordinate 7,239,910, forward strand.
CGCTGAGTCCTCCCATCTCCCAGTTGCAGCATATATATTAGAGATCAACATGCGGATCCCCGAAGTCTCTTCGTCAAGCCCCAAAATCCTTGAAGCTGTATCCTCCGCCATGGCCGCATTCCCATGTATCCTGCAGGAGCTAAGCAGAGCTCCCCAAACACAAGCATTGGGTCTCATAGGCATATTCTCTACAAGCTCACTCGCTTCTCTTATCAGCCCAGCTCGCCCAAGAAGGTCCACCATGCATGAATAATGCTCCAAACCAGGTGAAATTCCATGCTGATGAACCATTAAATCAAACACTTTTCGCCCCTCAATGACTCGCCCTGCATGGCTACAAGCTGAGAGAACTGCAACAAATGTGATCCCATCAGGCTCCAACCCACATGCAACCATGCTTCTGAATGTGCTGAGAGCTTTGTCGCATGATCCATGCAACCCATGGCCATTGATCATGGAGTTCCAAGTGATCAAATCTTTACCTTTTATTCTGTCAAAAACCAAACATCCATAGTTGAGACCACCACTCTTTGTGTACAAGTTGAGCAGCCCGTTCTGTATCAATATGTTACCATCCATCAAATTTCGTATGGTGTGAGCATGCATCTCTCTACCTGAGCCAAATGACGATAGCTCAGCACATGCAGATAAAACAGTGGCCAGAGTAACTGCATTATACTTAACACCAGCTCTCTGCATATGCCGGAAAAGTTCCACAGATTTCTCCACCGCTCCACAGGATGCAAAACCTCCTATCACCGCACTCCAGCTCACCACACTTGGTTTAGGCTCTCCAGCCTCCTGCAGCCTGCGAAACACCTCATAAGCTTCGTCGCAGCAACCAGAAGCAGCATAGCTTGAGATCAGCGCATTCCAACTCACCAAATCCCTCATTTCCATCTCAGAGAACAATTTCTCTGCGTCACCGCTGTTCCCAAGCTTCCCATACATGCATACAAGTGAGTTCCTCACAAAAGAAAACCCCTCAAAGCCGCTCCTTTCAACAAAGCCATGAATCTCCTTCCCTTTCTCCAACCCATCACGGCCACCATTGCTACCTACATAAGGACAAACAGATAAAGCCACAGCCACCGCCTCAGCAGTAGCCTCACAACCACACTCCCTCATCTCATCAAAAACCTCAGTCACCTCATTATAGCATTGGCACTGGGCATAGGCCGATAACAAAGACGTCCAAGTAACCGAATTGGGCGTCGGTCCTGAACTTCGCATAACGTCGAACACCTTGCGCGCATTATTCCACTCGCGGTTTTGTGAGTATCCCGAAACAAGAATGTTCCAAGTGACCACTGTTCTCACACGCATTCCATCGAACACCTTGCGTGCAAGGTCCATTTGCCCCCGATGACCGTACAACAAGACCAGCTCGTTGGCAACATGTAGGTGGTTACCGAAGCCCATGGTGACGGCCTGGGCGTGGACGGAGACGCAGAGGGAAGAATCGGTAAGAGAACTGCAGGCACGGATAGCGAGGGGGAAGGTGAAGCCATCGGGAATGGCGTTGAGAGAGCGAGCGCGGCGGTAGAGGCAAATAGCTTGGAAAGGTTGTGAATGGCAGAGAAGGGAACGGAGGATGGAGTTGCACAGGATAGAGGAAGAGGGAGAGGGGGCGGAGAGGAAGAGGGAGATGGCGGCCGGGAGGAGGTTGAGGTGCGAGTAGAGGGAGATGAGGCGGGCGGACAGGAAGGGAGAGTGGTTGTGATGGCCGGTGAGGAGGATAAGAGCATGGATTTGCTGAGCTTGGCGAGGGGTGGCGCATCGATGGAGGAGAAGGTCCAAAGAGGAGGAAGCGAGGAACATGAAGCGTGCATTTTAATGGAAGGTAGAAACCTGCAATACCAATAATCTTCTGCAAATAAACTGCTAGAGGTGGTTTGATTCCATCCTATTATTTTTTGTTCAATATTAAACTACCAAATATAAGAGATATTTAATTTAAAATTATATTTCAAATTGAGTAATTTAATTAATACTAATAATTAAAATTGAAATAAAAAAATGACTAATTATAATATTATTAAAATAATCATAATCTTGATGATTAAGAAAAATAAAAAATTTCTTAGTACATTTAATTAAAATAAAATATCTATCTTCTCTTATATTCATGTTGCTTATTGAAGTACATCAAGAATGAAATTGGTTTGATTAAGACAGTGTTTAGGACAGTTTTCTTATTATTTTATAAAGTAACTTTTTAATACAAAAATTTCTTGTTCACAAGAAAGCTGTACCAAAAGAAACATAAATATGTTTCAAACCTTTATTTGAACTTCTTTTCACACGTATCGGTCCAATGATGCCTTAGTCATTGTATTTCGCCAATTTTGAGATGCATTTGCCAACAAGCTTTGTTCGCAAATGGCTTTTCTCCTCACACGCTATCGATCTCATCATAGCCCGCCACCACTAAACTCTTTATCACAATACTAGTGAGCTATCATGCTAAATTTCTCTTTTCATTCACATGCCAATGTTCCTATGATGCTTTGCCCAACAAGCTCCATTCATAAATATATCTTCTCCTCGCATATCGTTAGTCCCATCAATGCCTGCCATTAACAATCTCATGTTGCATACTTTTATTACCCTTTACATGCCATTGATCGCACAATACCTTCACCAACAAGAGCTATCGGTTAACTGAAAGTTCAATAGTTGGTTGTGAAACAAAATGAACTATGAAATGGCACATCAAGAGAGAGAGAGAGTTAATGTTTTTAAAAACCTTTAGAATTAAAAAATCAAATTTATAATTTTGATGTGAAAGCAAATAGCAAAACAAAATATTAATTTTTGTTTTTTATTTTTATAGAAAAGACAAATAATAAATTTTTTGTCCTTTTTCTGATTTTTTAATCTTTTTGAAAAAAGATTAGCTTCAATCAACCACAATTATCTTTATATCATAATGATAGACAAACACAAACTAGATTGTAGAAAATAAGATATGTAGGAAAGTACAAATTGCATAAAGTAAGCGGAAAATAAAAGAATGCAAATCGGATTTTATAGGGGTTCGATCAACTTGATCTACATCCATTCCCTGAAATCTCTCTCTTTGGGTATTGTACTAAACAATAGTGACTCACCTTCAACCCCCTCGACTAGGTAGAGAAGCCCTTACAAAATCACTTTCTGCAACCCGATGTGGCATAGTAGCCAAAATCTCTTTCACCTCCTAGATGCGATGGAGTAGTTGAAATTCCTTTCACCTCCTCGATGTGGTGGAGAGTTGAAATCCTTTTCACCTCCTTGGTGCGGTGGAGAGCCGAAATCATTTCACCTCTTCGATGCGACAAAGTAGCCAACGGTCTTTGGCCACTAAGTCTTCCTTCCCAAAGCTTTCCTCAAGACAAACAATGACACAATAAGAAGACTTCTGGTGCATATTGGTTGAAGCAACCATGTGAAAAACTCCTCTCACACTCTCTTAAAATCCTCAAGACTCTTCTTCCTCTCTCACAAGCTCACCCTGTCTCTCCTTTGCTCAAATCCCTTTGTTCAAGCTCTCTCAAGAAGAAACAAACTCCCAAAAACCACCAACAGACGACCCAAGGCTGCCACTCGTCAAAAAGAATTAAAAAGAGTTTAAATAGTGAGCTTCTAAAATCCTAAATTTTTAATTCTACTTACTTTATTCGTACAATACGATTTTATAATCGTACAGTACTATTAGTTCAGCACCATCATAGATCGTCCTATATGATTATAAATCGTATAGTATGATTTGTACAAATCAAATATTGGATCATACAGGACAAACCACAGTTCATCCAAAGAGTCGTCAGGTGATTTATACAGTACGATACATGATCGTCTGGTACGATCTACCATCATTGCACATTTGATTTAATTCCTTAGTTCCTAGACTTAAATTAGGTAATATCATTAAAGATCATTCAATACGAATAGGTTTAAACATTACAAACAATTCAATTTTCAAATTTCAAATTTATCTATTTTAAGTAAGTTGGATTTGACAGGTGGAGTTTTTGATAATAGTTGATTGTCCTATATGATGCTTGTTCGTACATTACGATTAATTATAATTCAAATTTATTTTTCATGTTCAAATTAAACATTTTAATTAATTTATGTTTAAAACTGATCATACAATACGATTAACAAAAAAAAAATCAAATATTTATTTTTCATTCCTCATTGTGTATGTGCGTGATTACTAAGCTAACATATACCTTTTTACATACACTGACTCAAGAAAAATAAAATTACATAATCTTTCAAATAAGTCTAACATACATACATCTCTTTCTTGAACTTTGATTCTCTAACTATGCTTTGTGTATGTTAAACATAAAATGTTAGTGATGCACACAGAAAAATATATAATAGATATAAAACATAAAAAACTAAATAATCATCCAATAATATTTGTAATCATCAAAACACGATGTCGAACTCTCAGATAATAACACAAACTCCTCTTCTCGTTACATGTTGCTGGTACTTTCAATTCTTACTCCCGATGGAACAATTATTACGTCCTCCGACCGGACGTAGAGGAAGGTTCGGTCGGAGGCAAAATCCCGCCAAAAAACGAGTTGTACCGAGCAAATACCGAGCAATATTAAACAATAACGAGGAATACCTTCATTTGAAGACCCAATACCGAGTTATACCTAGCTATATCGAGCAATACCGAGTTATACAAAAGTTGTACCGAGTTTTTTCTAGAAAAACTCGGTACAACTCGGTATTTCTCGGTACAGCTCGGTATAACTCGGCATTGGTCTTCAGAGAGCGGTATTCCTCGTTATTATCAAATAATACCTAGTTGTACCGAGCAAATACCGAGTTTTTTGGCGGAATTTTGCCTCCAACCAGGCGTTCCTCTACGTCCTTACACCGGACGTAATAAAAGTTCCTCCCGATGAGCTCTGGTTATTAAAATGCCATCGCTCCCCCTCCAATCATGAAAGGAGTAAGGCTAGTTTTAACACAGTTAAAACAAGGTTCAAATTCAAACTTTTTTTTTTAAATAATTTTGAATAACTTAGCAAATATAAGAGGTCATTTCTCTTTAAAAGAATTTTTATTTGAAATGAATTTTAGAGAATAATTCTCCAATTATATGTTATATATATATGAGACTCAAGTTAAATAAATTTTATTTTAATGATAACAAATGTATTTGCTAAGTTTCAAATAAATTTTTTAGGCATTTTTTACCAATTGATAGCTCAAGAACATATTGGTATAGCTATGAAGTATGAATCACAATACACAAGGAAGCACTAAATGGAGCATGTAAAACTAGTTCAAGGTCATTGGAGGTTATTTGTGTCATTTAAGGTCTTTGATTATTTGCTTACTATATTTACCTTTAGCACACAAAGAGAAAATCTTATTTTAACAAATTTTTTTTTTTCAAAAAATATCTTTATTAAGAAAATCTCATTTAAATTTTGCGTGCTAAACTCCACAAATAAAATGGGAATCAATTTTGAACATGATTTTTATTTATTATATTATATTTAATTTTTTATATTTTTTAAATTTAAATTAATAACATTTTATACATCCAAAACTAAACTTTGATTTCACTTCCATTGAAGATGGAATGTGTTTTAGAGTCAAATTTCATTTAGGGGATGCTTCGTTGCAAGAATTTTTAGCAAGTTTGTGAAAATCGAACTGGACATTGAATCGGAAAGAGAGATTTAAGATTCAATGGTTCTACTGAACATGAATCGAATGATGTAATGAATATTAAATTATTTAAATGAAATAATAATTTCATAATATTCAATCATAATATAAATTTGTAAATAAACAAATAATCACATATAAAAAAATATTTTCTCTAATTTTAAATTTAAACACATTTAATTTTTAAATATGATTCATATTTAATATAAATTTAATTCAAATATAAGTTTATAAATTCAATATAAAATTTTATTATTTTATGTTATATGTTTAAATATATTTTACATTTATATGTTGTATTCCAAATTAATTTTATAAATTTATATCTAAAAATTATTTATGTAAAAATAATTTATCATTAATAAATAGATAAAATTATTTTTTATTGTGTATAAATAAATAAATAAATTATTAAAACCTTCCAAATTAAAAGAATTCACTACCATTGTTAAACATCAGTTCAACACACAAATTAAAACTTTTCGCTCGGACGAAGGTAGTGAATTTAGCAATCAACAGTTCAAACAATTCTTTTTCGCTCAAGGCATAACAAACCAATTCAGCTATCCTTATACTCAAGAATAAAATTGAGTGGTCTAACGCAAGCATCGCCATCTACTAGACACTACCCGCACACTACTACATGCTATAAATCTCCCTACGCACTTATGGGATGAGGCTCTTCTGACCTTAAACTACCTCATTAACTGCCTACCTACCAAAGAAGCTAACCTTTAAATTCCCTTTCAACTCCTACATGGTCATCCCCTACATATACTCACCTCAAAACATTCGGTTGCTTATGTTTCCCATGGCTCAAGCCTTTAACTTCCAACAAACTCAACCCACGCTCTCAAGAATGTATCTTCCTAAGCTACTCCATCCTCCATCTCCCACAAAGGCAGTCATTGCTGCAACCAACAAACTCAATATATATATATATATATATATATATATATATATATATATATATATATATATATATATATACATGTTTTGTTTCACAAACAGACCTTTCCATACCTCTCTCATACTCTACAACCACCAATCTCATCTTCCCCCATCAATCCTTCACCTCTTTGCTCACCTTGACATCCACCCTAAACAAATCACAACAAAATCACCCCCCCCCCCCCCACACACACACACACCACACCAATCCACTTAGTCTCCCCTACTTCAGACTTTCCCACTATTCACCCATCTCCAACCGATCCTCCACACAATACAACCTCTCATCATTATACCCACCCTATGCACACTCGGCTCAGAATAGGAAACCTCAAGCCAAACCAATTTTTGACTTATTGGTTAGTCCTCAACTCTCCCTCACACCCTCAAGCTATACTCAAGTAGCTAAATATCAACCTTGGCATGCTTCCATGTCTGCTGAATTCTTCACACTTCAAAAACAGGGCACATGAACTCTTATTCCTACTCCACCTGACACACAAATACTTGCATGTCGCTGGACTTACACAACAAAGCTCAATCCTAATGGACAGATTGACCAACACTACAGGAAAAATGCCCATTACCGGCGGTTCATGGACCGCCGGTGTTACCGGCGGCATAGCCGGCGGTGTGACCGCCGGCTTTTAACGGCGGCCTAACCGATGATTTTGCTACGTTAAGCTGCCGGTACTAGCGGCGGTCCATAAACCGACGGTAAACCACCGGACATCAATATGAACCGGCGGTTTACCGGCGGCTTGGACCGTCGTTGATAAGTGATTTTTTACCGGCGGTCCAGACCGCCGGAAAGCCGACGGTAGAAGCTCTAATACGACCAGACCCGCGCCTCACATTTCATTTTTAATCTTTCCTTCTCTCTCTCGGTCGCTCTGCCGTCGCCTACGCTCGCCTCCGCTCATCCGACCGTTGCCGACGAATCTACTCCGACCGCCGACCCCAATCTGACCGCCGCCGACAAAGCTTCTCCGACCGCCGACGGTTAAACTCCGACGTCCGACCGCCGACCTAGTCCGACCCCAAACCGTCCGATTTCTATTTAAGGTTATTTTTTATGGTTTTTCTTTGATTATTTGTTCTCACTACACATTTGCAAGTGTTAGAGATATTTTGGATGATTTAGGTAGTAAGCAAAGATGTAATGTTGTAATCATTTTGTTAGATCTAAATTTTTTTTTTATTAAGTGTTATTTTAGTTTAGGGTAGATCAATTTTGTTGATTGTGACTTTGAGTTAGAGCAAGATAGAAAGAGAGAGATTGAGGGAGAGAAAAGAGAGGGAGAGGGAGAGAGATATATGAGAGAGCAAGAGAGAGAGAGAGAGAGAGAGAGAGAGAGAGAGAGAGAGAGAGAGAGAGAGGGGGGGAGAGAGAGAGAACAAGAGAGATAGATAAATAGCAAGTGTTAGAGAGAGCGAGAGATCGAGAGGGAGAGAGAGAAAAGAGAGGGAGAGGGAGAGAGAAAAGAGAGGGAGAGTGAAAAGAGAGTGAGGGAGAGAGAGAGAGAGAGAGAGAGAGAGAACAAGAGGGATAGAGAGAGCGAGAGATCGGGAGGGAGAGAGAGAAAAGAGAGGGAGAGTGAGAGAGAAAAGAGAGGGAGAGTGATAAGAGAGTGAGAGGGAGAGAGAGAGAGAACAAGAGAGAGAGAGCGATAGATAGAGAGAAAGCAAGAGCGACTAGAAAGAGGGAGAGTGAGAGAGCGAAAGAGAGAGGGAGGGGTAGAGAGAGAGAGTGAGTGAAAAGGGAGAGATATGGAAAAGAAAGAGGGAGAATGAAAACGAGAATATATGTGAAAAGTAAATCCACTTATGCGCGCTTGTCATTTAATGGCCAACATTCGGCACCATAAAGCATTGCATGTGTCACCATCTTATAGAATTTTCCCTTAAGTTTGAGGGGGACTTTTCTATCGCACAACAAGCCCGATGCATTCCTCCATTTCAACCATCCAACTTGAATTATGCTGATAATATCCTCAACTTGAATTATGCTGATAATATCCTCATCTAGTTTTAGATACACTTAAGTGAAAACCTTTAGACTCTAAGGTTGACCTCCATAATTCAAGTCTACCTTCAACTCCCCTCTCTAGTCTTATCAACTAGAAGAATAGCATTAACAAAAAGCATACACAAAGATACATCCTCTTGCAAATGTCTAGTTAGCAACAAAAAGCATACACAAAGATGAGGATGTTTAGATGGAGAGATATTATATAGCAACTTTCTTAGGTTAATGCCCTTTGCCTAAATTATAACACGTTTGCACATGCATGTATTATAATAAATATTTTCATAACTATGTAGGGTGACGTTTGCTTCAACGTCCAAATGACTATCCAAGAAGAGATATATTGGATGTATAACAAATTGTTGCCGGGTTGAAAAGGATTGACAGTTGAATTTATAGAGGGAGTTGAAACTTTTATTCAAGTTGCATCTCAACTACCTTCCTTTCAGTTTGATAAAATGTTTAGATGTCAATATTCGAAGCATAAAAATCTAGCATTCCTCAAGCCCGATGATGTGAAGCTTGATTTATATCGTAAGGGATTTCTTCCAAACTATTGGATTTGGACATCACATGGCGAGTACGAGCCACATAGAGATGCTCATGCCGGTTCATCTACAGCTTATGAAATATTTGATGAAGATCAAATGAGTAGACCCTATGAAGACCTTATTTTTGATGTAGCAAGTCATAATTTAAGGTCTAATGTGGAAGAGCCGCCAAATGCAGAGATACAAAAATTCTTTGAGTTATTACATTCAGCTTAAAAGCCAATTTGGGAAGGTTGCAGTACACATTCAGAATTATCCATTGCAGTGAGGATGCTAAGTTTTAAAACTGAGTATAATATTCCCCGTGAGTGTTTTAATGACGTTATTGGTCTTATGAAGGAAACTAATCCAGCTGGCAATTTAATTCCCTCAGACTTGTACCGAACAAAGAAATTAGTATCCAAGCTGAGTCTCACTGCTACAAAGATTGATTATTGTATCAATGGATGTATGTTATACTATAAGGATGATGCAGCAGAAGTTATTTGTCGCACCTGCAATGCTCCTCGATTTAAGCAAAACTCGGGAAAACAACGTCGTCCAAAGAAAGATGTGTCATATTCCCGTTTGTTTTATTTACCAATCATTCTAAGACTTCAGCGACTCTATGCATCAATGAGTTCAGCATGCCATATGAGATGGTATAAGGAGAAAATAGCAAAAAGTGATGTTCTTTCTCATCCATCAGATGCTGAAGCATGGAAATATTTTGAACGAGTGCATCCTTCATTTGCTGCTGAACCCCGCAACATAAGATTGGGATTATGTACTGATGGTTTTACTCCCTATAGTCAAACAGCTACACCGTACTCTTGTTGGCCAGTTATATTAACACCATACAACCTTCCACCAGAGATTTGTATGACTACTCCGTTCATGTTCTTAACTCTGATTATACCTGGACCACATAATCCGAAAGCAAAGATTGATATCTTTTTGCAACCATTAATTTATGATCTCAAATTATTATGGGAAGGAGTGCTCACATATGACATATCAACAAAATAAAATTTTCTCCTTCGAGCTGCTTTGCTGTGGACTATCGGTGATTTTCCAGCTTATGGTATGTTGTCTGGTTGGAGCACAGCAGGGAAATTAGCATGTCCTTACTGCATGGAGAACAGTAAAGCTTTCACATTAAAACATGGAGGGAAAAATACTTGGTTTGATTATCATTGTATGTTTCTAAATGCTAATCACCAGTTCCGAAAAAATAAGGAATCATTTGTTAAAAACAGAATTGAGCGATCACCTCCTCCACCCAGATTAAGTGGTGATGATATACTACAGAGACTTTCCAACATTCTAACAATTATTGATTATCCAATGCTATCAGAGTCTAAATTTCCGGGTTATGGTGTTCAACATAATTGGATAAAAAAAGTATTTTCTGGACATTACCTTATTGGAGGAACTAATTTGATAAGACATAACTTGGATGTTATGCACATTGAAAAGAACTTTCTGTATAATATTTTTAATACAATTATGGATGTTAAAGGCAAGAGTAAAGATAATGTCAAAGCAAGGATGGACATTAAAGAGTTTTGTCGGCGAAAAAAATTGGAGTTAGTAACAACAACTAACGGTAAACTAATGAAGCTCAAAGCTCCTTACTCTTTCACGTTAGAGCAAAAAAGATTGATATGTCAGTGGTTTAAAGGTTTAAAGATGCCTGATGGCTATGGATCAAATATAAGCCGATGTGTTGACTTGAAATCTGCAAGGTTATTTGGACTCAAAAGCTATGATTGTCACATAATTATAGATGTTCTTCTTCAGATCATAGTCTGTATGTTACCCGATTACATATCAAATTCGTTTACTGAGCTTACCATTTTCTTCAAAGATTTATGTTCATCTAAACTAAGTGAAAATGCTTTACGGATGTACGAGGATAACATACCAATCATCCTATGCAAGTTAGAGAAGATATTTCCCCTGAGTTTTTTTGATTCTATGAAACATCTTCCAGTCCATCTACCTTATAAAGCTAAAGTTGGTGGACTTGTACAATATCGTTGGATGTATCCTTTCGAAAGGTAAATGTGTTAAGATTTTTATTAAGTCTTCAATATTTTTGAATCAGTTGAGATAACATATTTTTATTAACTTCACGATGATTGTAATTGATTAATAGATATTTGAACAAGTTAAAGAAATATGTTAAGAATAAAGCACAACCAGACGGATCGATATGTGAAGCATATTTGTCTCAAGAAACAACTCATTTTTGCTCCTACTATTTCGAGCCACATATAAGGAGTACAAGAACAAAAATTGGTCGTAACATGGACTTCGATGTAGAAGAATAATCACATGCTACACTCAGTATTTAGAAGGCAAGGAAAGCCTAATGGCAAATGTGTTGAAATATATCTTAACAATTTAGAAATAAATACAACGAATTTGTATGTACTACTGAACTGTGAAGAAGTTGAGCCAATCTTAGAGTAAGTTCTAACATAATGTTAATAATTAATTAGTAATATTTATTTAAAATACTAAAGTATTATTTGTCACCAGGTATTTCGTAAGCAATTTGCCTTTGACAGATTCAAGGGATATTGAGCAAGCTATTGCAAATGAATTTCCAACTTGGTTCAGATCATATGTGAGCACATTTTTTTTATAAATTTAAATCTTATTTATTATCAAAAATACTAATATTTGAAAATATTTTTAGGTACAAAACCCTGATAATAAATGTTTCGATAAAGATTTGCAAGCATTAGTATGGGGTCCAATGCGAAAAGTAAAAACGTTGCCAATATATATAGTGAATGGGTTCAGATTTAATACCAAATCGTGGAGTGAAGGAAGAAAAATTGAAAATTGTGGAGTATGAGTTAGAGGGAACACTCATGAAGAAGATGAGTGTGATTATTATGATATTCTAAATGAGGTCCTTGACTTGGAATACCCAAGCGAAGATGAGAACTTTGTATGCTTATTTAACTGTCAATAGTATGATCCAGTACATAATAGATGCACAAGGGTTCATCCTGCGTATGATTTAGTAGATGTTAAACATAGTAGAAAATACGATAAGTTTGATTCATTTGTGTTAACAAGTCAAGCTATTTAAATTTATTTCAGCAAATATCCAGTGGTCGTAGAGACAAACAAGATTGGCTAGCTATCATAAAAACAAAAACACGGGAAATAATTGATCAACAATACATTGTAGCAAATGCACATCAAGAGGATGAGATGTCAAGTTGTAGGCCTGTTGAAATTGAGGAGATGACAACTATAACCTCTACTATTGAAATTGAGTTAGAAGATGTGAATAGTTCAACTAGTTCAGGCGAAGAAGAGAACGATGATGAAAGTGAAGATACCCTTGAGAGCGATGAAAATAGTTTTGATGATTCTGATTAGTTTTTGTAATTTAGAATTATAGAATTTTAATGTTTTGTAATATTTTGAATAATACTTTTTGAATTCTAAGAAATAAAATTGTTACATGCCAGCTTGTATTTTATTAACTGTTTTTTGTAATTTATTAACTGCTTTATTAACTGCTTCTTGTAATTCATTACCTGCTTCATTAACTACTTTATTAACTGATTTAAGGTGCGTTTGGGATGACGCTTTTCTTGCTTCACTTTATGTAAAGTAACCGGAGGATTGTTTGGGGCACCGAGTTCATGCTCCGTTGTAAAAATTTTTGCGTCCCATGGTTACTTCTGCGATCCTAAGAAGGCCTCCTGCGGTCCGCTACTGGTCGCTGCTTTCCGCGGTTTTGAAGCCCATAAATGACGGAAATACCCCATTGCATTCAATGTTCGCTGCAGACCAACGTCGACTCCTTAAGCTCATCCATCTCCGACTCATCTTCTCTGAAAGCTCACGCCAGAGAGGGGGCAATGGCATTCATGTCTTCCATCTGGCCGATGGACAGCAGGGGCTAGGGCATTTTTTTTTCTTAAAAAAAAAAAAAAAAATCTGCAGTTCCAGTTATTCTTCCTTAATAGTTAATCCTGGTGTGCATGAGAGCTGTAGAAAAGTGCTCTTCCATTATCATCTTCCTTCGACACTACCTGCAATTGGAGCTCAACAGACAGAGAGAGCAGAAGCAACCTCCGAAAGGGTCTTATGCATGTGATTGAGGCCAAGACTGAGCACAGACAGGTATTGAAGAACTTATTCCTTATCATAATTATTAAAAAAAGAAGCAAAGATTTGTAGGTGGAAGGCAATCCGATACTTGAAGCAATTAAAAAAAAAATTAAAAAAAGATCTCTATTGCCTTTGTTCATTTGCTGTGCTTTCCTAAACGTGTAGGCTTGCTTCTTTCATTGAAGTTTTATGCCACGAGCATGCTTTCTAAAAAAATGATGTCTGAAATCAAAATGATTCGTGAGTTTGTGGCCAAAGGTTATTTATTTACAGAGCATATACATCAATTAATGGAGTTGATTTTTAAATATTTTCATATTCTCTGTACACTAAATTTAAGCTTATTTGCAATGTAATTAGACCATTTCTGGATTCAAGTTATTTGTAATCAAAATAGTTTACTCTACCAAGAATATAACTCATTATTAGGCTAATTGATGAATACATTTACATATATTTGCAATGTAATTGAGTATTAGATATTGTAATTTTTTCAAGATTATTTTGAAGTATGATATTATACAGTAAAAAAAAAAGCTCTGTTCTTTAGTTAACCTTAAGAAAGCTACTCAATGAAAACTTTTTTTCTTCTATGTTTGATGTATGAACAGTTATCTTGGATTTTTTTTTTGGAAAGCTGGTCAATGAGAACATTTTTCTTCTATGTTGAGCTTGATCGCTGTAATGTGAAGTAATTTGTTACTTTGCTTGGCAGTTGAAGGCCCCTTTCAAACTAATTTGTTAATTGAAATTCATCGAATAACTTGTTGTTTTCTTCTTGTCGTAATAATAGTTTCTTCAACCAAACATGAAGCAGAAGATGTAACAAATTATGAGACACAAGATTGTGAAGCTGTTGAGTAGATGATATAACTAAGATAACAAATTACATCTACATTGAACAATTGAAGCTGCTGAACTTACAATTTAATACAGAAGTTGTTTTAGAATTATTCCATGTGTGAGTTTGGGCTGCTCGTGAGAACAGGTTTTACATATCAGTTAAAAATAAATGGGATCAGTTAAAAAAAGATTGAAAATTATGAAAAGAATTGAAGCGTAGATCCACTAGACTTGGTTGGAATCCTAGAAAAAAAACCTGCAGCTTATTCTCCTCCCCAAAGGTTATACATGCTGTTTGCCTTAGCATCATATCAAGATCACTAAGGTTTTTCCTTAAGCTCTAGCCCCTCAGGCACAAGGACTCTTTATTGAGCATGCATTGATACAGGACCAAGCTCTTAAGAGAAAGCATCACTCATAACTCTAACAATCTCCCTAATTTTTCCATCAATCCTCCAGTCTACATCGTCAGTTTTTCCACTCCTCAATCCCATTCAACAAGAGAACCAAACCAAGCACATTTACGAGAGCAAATTACAGATGATGAGTTGAATTAGGAAGATTAATATGTTTGCCAATATGTTCATTTTAATTTGATTTATATATATTATCTGTTGTTCAGGATTTAGTACTTTTCTAGGTATTTCACCTGGATGTTTATCAAATATATATAACATTGAGTATATATATATATATATATATATATATATATATATATATATATATATATATATATATATATATATAACATTGAGTATGATATTTTTTAGTTTAAATGTGCTGGTCTTACCATTTCGATCTGAAGCTTCTTGAAAATGACCTTGCAAATATATGCATAGGTGAGTTTAATAACTTATATCATACTTAACAAATATTCAGTTTCTCTAATACAACCATCTAAATGTATGCAGTTTCCATTTATGCGAAGTTTCTTTATTGATCGTTCTTAACTATTTAATTTTGTTTGATATCATTTAATTATTATTGTTAATAAAAGTAATATTTTATTCAAATTTTTCCTAACATTTCCTGTAGCAATCAGCACATTATTACTTCTTGTAAAAGGTATTTTTCAAGTATTCTTAGGTGTCTTTGTCAACTTCGTAGAAGTAAAATAAAAAAGTTTTAACTTATTTTATTCAAATATTATAAAAAGCATTAAAATTAAGACTTGGATAAAATTTTTTTATGTAGCTTTTGAAATCGTAAATATAATTTTAATTTTTTTCATTTTTTGTACGCCTTACAAAATATTTTTAAGTTAAAAATTTATTTTTTACAACAATATTTTAAAAAAAAAATTTTGGCATCTTTAATATATTTAAAAAAAGTTGTACCAACTAAAGAAGGGATACAATTTTGATTTTTAGAATTGTTAGTTGATTATCATATACATTTAAAAAATATTAAAATTTGAAAAAATTATATATTTCTTCTAAGTATATATAAGGGTATGAATGTAATTTGTTCTCATGCAGCTGCAGCACAGCAGCTCTACAGTTACACTATCCAAACAAAATATAAAGATTCCTATAAAACAATTTCAGGAAGTAACTTTCTGTACAACAATTTCACAACCTACTTTACCGACAGCTGCAGCCGTCCCAAACGCACCCTTATTAACTTTTTTTCAATGCTTTAGTAATTGTCTTTTTTTTAATATTGCAGATGGCTTCAGGCGACGATCCTCCTCGTAAATCATTTGCCTCAAAGTTTCGTCGGAAGAAGATTACTGCTAGCAGATCCACAAAGGCTGAGGTAGGTGAGGGGCCTTCAGTTCCACCAGATCTACCTACACCACCACCGCCACCACCTGCCAGGAGCCAGCAGCATTCACCAGAGCAGGGTCAGGGACATTTAGATCCACCTCCTGTTGTACCTCCATACTTCCCTGGCCACTTCCCTCCTCCCAGCTCGACGAGTCCTCGCTTCCCCTCTCCAGATCAGACACATGCTTCTCCATTCTATCCATATTACCCCCCACCATCATCAAAAGCAGCTGGTCCATCCACTGGTCCCCACCCTCCTTACCCTTACCCATATTACTACCCCTATCCGGTGCAGCATGAACAGGGTGGACCATCAAGACTACCAGAGGTTGGCGCTAGCGATCATGCAGCAGCAACAGATAAGCGTCAATACATTGAGCCTGACGGCGATAAGTAAGTTCAATTTAAGCTATTAAGTTATTTTTATTTTGATATATTACATGTTATTGACAAAAAAAATCACTTGCAGCTTCAATCCTTCAAGGCCACCTATACATATGATCTGGGATATACTAAAGAATAAATATGATGCTTCTTACTTATCCTGGAAGAAGATCCCAAAGCCGGTTAGAGATATGTGGTTTGGAGAATTTCAGGTATGTTTTTTTTGTATGATTTCAAATATATGATTTAATTTGTACTAATCTTTTTGATATTGCCTAAATTTTTACATAAAGAATTTAGGTGGTTGCCTAAGTACAGCACGAGGATCATATCAAATTTTGAGAGGAGAGGAGCGACCCGTCTCAGAGACATGTTCACGAACATTAGAAAGTTTGGGCAGCGTCCTAATTGGATTGGAGATGTCGTTTGGGCTGATTTGAGTAGTGCTTGGGCTACCCCTGAGTTTATAAAAATGAGAGAGCATAATAAACAGAACAGAGCCTCTAACTATGGCGGTTTAGGAAGCTCTCTTCATACTGGTGGATCTGTACCTCATACAGAACATAGGCGTCGCCTGGTAAGTGTTTTGAATTAGTTTATTACATATATTTATGTTATTATAACTATTTCTTAAATTTTCAGAAAGAGCACCTTGGTCGGGAGTCAACACCACTGGAGTTGCATACAAGAACTCACAAACATCAAGCTGACCATCAGTGGGTTGATGAGAAGTCTAAGAATGCTCATGTGAGTAAAATTTTTTGGAGTTTTAGAATAAAAATTTATTTTAATAAAACTAATTGTAACTCGCAGGATGATTTTGTACGAGCTAGAGAAAGTCGGCAGTCTACTGGCGAGGGATCATCTTCTGGATCGGCCCACATTTCTGAGTATCAAATATGATCAGAAGTTGTTGGTGGAAGACAAAGCGGGAGGGTATATGGCATGGGTTCACAAGCTTATGCTATTGAGGGCAGTTCATACACCTCTGCATTTCATGATCCAAGTGGAGCTGAAGAATCTATAAGCGAGAGGGTTGCAGCGCTTACTAGAGAGATTGAAGAGATGAAAAAGAGTTCAATCTAGAGAGATTGAAGAAATGAGAAAAGTTCAGAATGAAATGCAAGCAGAGTTGCAATCCTACAGAGCTGAAAAACAGAGGAAGAAGGACCAACAGGAGCAGCCATCTGCAGACAGTGAGGATACAGATGAGGATTAGATATTTTTTATGTTTGATGATTGTATTAATTAGAACTTGTGAACTTGTGATTGTAACCTTATCATGAACTTACTTCTGAACTTGTGATTGTAATCTTATGATGAGTTTGTGATTGTATTTATAATTTATGGTTCTGATGAATATAACGGCGTGTTGCCCAAAATATCTTGCTCTTTCTGCAGGTTTAGACTTTAGGGTGAACCTCCCTCAAATAGAGGGGATACTGTCAATTTTTTTTTGCAGATGCTACAGGTTTCCGGGGGCCAACCAGCGGTTTGGCCGCCGGAAACTACGATACCGGACGGCCAATGCCAAGCCGCCGGTAATGGCATTACACCGCCGGTTACCGACGGCCATTGGCGGTGTTACAGTGGACGTCCGGGGTTGTGTACACCGTCGGTAATACCGACGGCTGTAACCGCCGGATATCGCCGGTAAATTAAGCGGCGGTCTACCAGCGCTTGCCGGCGGTTTAAGAAACAAACGATGCCCGCTTTAACCGCCGAAAGACCGTCGGTAATATGACCGCCGGTCAGCCGTCGGTCAGATAACCGGCAGCGTAAGGGCCGGAAAACCGCCGCCAACATAAACCGTCGGTACAAAACCGCCGGTACATGTTTCCTACGCAATTTTTTTCGGCGGCTGGAATACCGCCGCAAAGCCGCCGGTAATCCATAAAACCGCCGGTTAATCTATAGTAACCGCCAGAAAAAACCGCCGGATTTTGACATTTTTCCTGTAGTGCAATACAAAGCACGCTTAATTTCTAAAGGATTCACCTATGAGTATAACATCAATTACAAGTAAAATTTTAGTCCCGTGGCAAAGATCCGACGATCCTACATACCATAGCCTTACAAAGACATTGGCATGTTCTACAATTTGACATCTCAAATGTCTTCCTACATGGAGAACTCCAAGAGGATGCCTACATGAAGTAGCTTTTAGTACAAAAATTTTAATTCAAAAAAAACTTTATACTAAAAAATTACTTCATAAAGCAGTAGAAAGCTGTCCAAATAAAATCTTTGTGAGTTAGCTTAAATTTTTGTAACCTAAGTTTTTCATTTCTTCAAACCTGTGCTTATGTTGTGAGAATTTCTTCACCCACAAGCAATGTGAAGAAGTTTTTGGATTTACAAGAGCTATGCTTTATTTTATGTTATGCTTTAAATGTGAAGAAGTTTTAGGATTCACCCACAAGCAATAGCTTGTAATATTTAATACTATGCTTAATTTTATGATGATTATATGAGAATTTCAATGCTTAACACTACTAAAAATTTGGAATACTCATATCATTGCTTATAATTGTACTAGTGAGGTGAAGTATGTTCACATAAACATGCGATTCATGAGCATGATATATTTCATATGTTGCATAATAAGATTTCATTTGGGACATCTCTCTTATTATTTTCTAAAGTAATTTTTTTAACAAAAATGTTTTGAACTAGAAAACTATTAGAAAACTGCTTTAGAAAGCAATAAGAAAGCTATTACAAACGAAACCTAAATATGTTTTTGATATCGATATACGAAGATCACCTATAGATCGCGTTCTTTTAGAATAACCAAAATAAAAAATTGGTTTGTAAGATCCTAAAGTGATGCTCATGTAATTGTTATCAGTGAGGCTAAAGATTTATCAATTTACCTACTTAGTTACCTTTTAGTATCATAGATAGCACATGGAACATGTCTTTCGTTAAAGCATAAATTATAGCACAAAAAAGAGGGGAAAAAAGAAAAAGAAAGACTTGCTCTATAGGTCGATGATTCTATGGAGTCTAGCGCTTCAGACTTCATTTGGCACAACTTTCTTAGTGCTTCTTAAAGCAATTTTCTACTACAAAAATAAAAAATTTTATACTAGAAAGTAGTAAGAAAGTCATCCCAAATGAAGTCTTAATGATAATGTGGTCATGTTTTTAAGAATGCTTGGAAACTTAGGAAGAAACAACAAATGTAGGCAAATCTAGAGATTATAAATTCCATGCTAAGATTAATAATGTAGATGAAGGAAACATATGCTAACATTGCAAGAAGCCAATGCATGTTAAAATGTGCTTGTCCTTAACATATTAATGAACCAAAAAAGAAAGAAAATAAAAATTAGGAAGAAAATATAATGCTTTAGAAAACAAACACAAGAATCTAAATATGTAATTATTTGTAATAAGAATCTGATGATTTGTAAAAGAAGAATTGTTCATTATCAAACAAATTACTTTTAGTATGCAAATTAGAAATGAGTAAATTTGTTACTATTTAATTTTCTTTTAAAATCAAAATTTTATTATATCACAACTATACATAGTAGAATGTTTGCTATGAATATTATATCACTCTCATACATATCATCAACACCATTTTTAAGAACTCACATTGCACAATGGCAATAGATTACTACAGCAGAGACATATAAATATAAGTTTTGGTGATTCTATAATAAACTATAGAAATATGAACTGCTAGTTTTACAAGAGTACCTTACATGGCTTGTTGGCTGGTTCCTTCATCTTGTAAATTTCTATAATAACAATGAGTGTGCTTTTCTCAGTCTATTTGAGTGAATTCCAAAGCATTTCCATCAGGATCACGAGTAAAAATAGCGGGCCTTCCGGACCGACTAAGAGTGTATTTGATTCCTATATAACAAAAGAGAAACTCCATCAGTAATCCGAATTGTTAATAATTGAGAACTGAAACTGAAAAAGAAATCTTGATTTACATGTTCCATTACAACAACAACAAGCCTTTGTCCCACTATGTGGGGTCAGCTACATGAATCCTTTTTCTCTATTGGGTCCTGTTAAAAGTCAAATACTCATTTAAATTTAACAAAGAAAGATTATTTCTAATATTTTCTAACCAAGATTTTTTAGGTCTACCTCTACCTTTCTTAACATAAGTCAAATCTAAAACCTCAACTTTCCTAACCGGGTCATCGGAAGGCCTCTGTTTCCTGTGACCAAACCATCTAAGATGACTCTCTCTCTAATCTTATCTTCCACTGGAGCTACTCCAACCTTTTCACGTATATGTTCATTTCGTATTCTATCTCTAAGGGTAAAGCCACTCATCCACCTAAGCATCCTCATCTCTGCAACATGTTTCATTATAGAAGGAAAAATAAAGAAAAATGGTCCAGTATTGGTTTCTGATAAAAGCCATATACAAGCTGAAGTAAATCTAGCTCTAACACATGCAGAAGCTTACCCTACTACCTCATATATTTATATTTGTACAAGTTTAGTAAAGCAACAGGAAGAATATCCAGCCTTTACTAAGGAATCAGTTTGTTATCATCTGATGGTGGAGAGGTCTGCTGTAGTCGCTGCTTGTCAGGATGCAGAGGAGATGGATAGCATAGTGAAGTTGACATGTCTTCATAATTAGTGCTTCCTTTAGCACTAATATAATCAGTTTCCCTTCAATCCTCCTCTAACAAATACAATTAGACTTATTAATTCCATTAGTACCAGATGGTTTATACAAATTGTAGGTCCCATGGTCTTGGTGGACTTCTACAATGGCTAAGCGAGGTTCAAGAGACAACCATCACGTAGTTGAGTGGGCATTTGGCGCACGATACATGATTGTGTTTAAAACTTTTGTCCTAAAAGAAGCCACGTTCAATATGGAGAGTTATCACAATAGTTGAAAAATATATTGGTATACATAAATCAAGTGGTTATACCTTTCCCATAGGCTTAATTTTAAGTAAATAAATAAATAAAAATTTTGACAACTAGCTTATCAATCCCAACAATGATTTATATTTGATCCTCACTCTGTAACACAAGATAATCTTATGGCTAGGCTTGCTGTTTAAATGTACTCTGGATTAGAAACCTACTACCATTCCTCAAATCAAGGATGTAAGAGAGAGAGAGAGAGAGAGAGAGAGAGAGAGAGAGAGAGAGAAGCCCCTCTTGAAAGGCCGACTAAGTTTTGTCTGGTTTAACATGACCAATCCCACGGTCCAAAATTTTTGTGCTTGATCTTTAAATCATGACTACTATTGCAATACTTAAACCCATAAATTATGGCATTCACTTAGATACCCTAATCAACAAAATATGGAGTAATTGGAGCAATTTTGCTAGCAGGCAATATCTTCCAATGCATCTACCTTGGAACAAGGAAGATGACGGAGTTCATAATTTGTGGGCTTCTTTCATTTTGAGCTAATTAACACCAACCGTTAGGCCAAATCTCGAGCTCAACTCATTGCAATGGAATCGAGCTCGCAAGCCAACACGTTAAATGGCGGCACAAGGAAGCGTTGATGTGTTACATCGGGGAAGAAGACGAAGAAAACGGGACCAGTTTTCTTTTTTGGAGAAATGAGGGCGCAGGACCAGTCACTTGCATAGCTTATTTTCTCTTGGGAAGTGGCACAGTATAGACTTTATTTTTTTGGAATCGCTAAAGCCCTTATTAATATAAGGGGCAGCTTTTTGTTTTTGAGATATGGGCTTTTCAGGATAGTGGCTGCCAGTAGAAGCTTTTATTTAAAAAAAAAAAAGCTTCGCTGATTATTAAGGAAAGAAAGAAAAAAATCATAATATTTATATTATAACGAGCCACTTCATGAGCTCACAAGCCGAATCTCGTCAAGATCGAACTCGAGCTCATTTAATAGGCGAGCTCGAGTTTAAGCTCAAGCTCGTGGCTCAATAAGATCAGCTTGTCCTTATCGAGTCAAACTCGAGCCACCTCAAACCAACTTGACTCACTTACACCCCAACCAACAATCAAGATGACTATTTATAGAGCATAGGTCCTAACTAATGCTTCATTGATTGTATCATCAGAATGTCGTCTTTTTTTGCAGTCAGTAGACCATTTCAAGCACTTGCTAGTTATTGTAGTGAATCAGTCTTTCCACTAAACAAAAAAATTGAGTAGGTTCTTTTGAGCTAAGGAATCATAAACTAAAACGCTAAGGTGATAAATGTTACTTTGCAACAGAAATTTTTTACACCTACCTGCTTTATCAAATCTTTCTTTGAGCTTGGAAACATTTCTAATTGCAATACATGAATGACGATCTCGACCACCATGCTCAGGGCGCCCTGTCAAAGGATCAGGATTTGGAAGCTCCATCAAATGAATCATTTCATCACCCACCCACAACCAAGCTCCTCTATATGGAAGCTTATCATGCGGCCTTGCTTCATTAATTTTAAGTCCTGTCACAAAGAAAGTCTTATTATTAACTTGTCTGAAAAGGAATGAGCTCATATGATTTGTTACATAAGAAATATGTGCATACCAAGAAGACTTTGATAGAAATCAAGAGAATTTTCAAGGTTGTCGCATAGAATCCCAACATGATGAATGCTAATAATTCCGACATCTGCATCAAATATAAAAAAACTCATCCCTCAAAAAGGATATCAGATTCAAAAAACAACTACATGATTTACAGAAATTATAAATTAATTTGAAGCACAGTTGAACAAGTCATGAACAAACAGCTCTCAAAATCTAATAAGTAATAATACAATTTCTTGAATTTTCACTTTTATTCAATGCAATGTCATGGTATATACACCGTTAAAAGAGTTTACAGCAAAGAACAACTCTCTGCATGTAAACCAAAGTTCTGGGTGACAAGTTATGCTTACAGTTAACTTAGCATCTTTGTTCTAATAAAAGAATTCCCAAAATTGTGAATAGAACTTTGAAATTTTAAATGCAACCCCTTAATGTTGTCTTTCTTCAACACCTCTTTAACATGGACAAAAAAAGGTCTGGTTTAACTGACTAGACAATGAAATCCTCCCATAACTCTGGAATGCTCAACAAACCCTCCCCCTCTATCATTCCCTATATCACTCCTTTTCAGTTTTCATACTTCTTGGTTCTGCATTCAAGCTTAACATTATCTAAAAAGTAAAAAAATAAAAAATCTAAAATTCTAATTAAAAAAATTATAGGTAGAACAAGATATATTGTCCAATTTTCATCATCAATGGTTGACGTAGGATAGTTAATTGGGGTTACTAATGCAACATACGATGATATACATAATCAAATAACAAAAAAATCAAAATATATCAATAAATACAATAAATTCCAACAATATAATAGATTGGGAGAAAAAATAACACATTTTTAAATTAGGATCCAGTTTTTCATATTGCACTTTTTCAAAGACTTTCCTAAGACATGCTAAATGACACTCCCTAAATTTGTTTTAAATCAAAATGTCTTCATAGTATACAACAATAACAAAAATTTTAAAAGTTATAAAATATGATTCATGATTCTAATAGAACTTAGAATATTAGTTACTCTGCAAATCATCTTTTTTCTTATAAACACCGATAATCATCCCTTAGATCAATCAATGAGGAAATCACAACCTCAACCATATTTAGCATATCATATAATCTTGGAATGAAAAACTTATAACCTAATATTATTTTTTTACTAAGTGCTCGCCTATCAACACATTCTTCAATTATTGACCTTGTTAGATCAAAGTAAAGCAAGCATCGCATAAGGACTCATCGTTTCTTAAGTAATTCATCTACCTCTCTTTCTAGTTCAACTTATTCAGTATAATTCATTATATAACAAGATACATTAGGCAACAATGATCTAGGGACCAAATAGCATATTAAAGAAGCTCTTAAATTTCAAATAGTAATTAACAAATATTCATAGGCTGATATGCTCTCAATCACATCTAGATTCAATTTGAGAAGTGATCAACAAATGGTTTACTCTAGTCTAGTCTCCTTTTCAAAACTATTTTGGCTCAAGGATTCATTAGTTCATTAGGCGCACTAAATTCTTTTGATGCGAAATGACTTTTAGGCTTGGTAGGCTCCAAAGAGATCCTCTTGCATTGACCTTAAAGGCACAAGTAAATAATTTCCTAAAATTAGTCACATAAAAATTGTACAACCACTGTCATCTTAGAATGGCATGTGCAACATCCACTGGTATGACAAAATGCTAATTATTACCTACACAAGTGACAAACCAAATGGGGAACAAGCATCCTTAGGCTAAAAAAATAGCAACTTCATAGACCCAAGCTACTTTATAAAGGTGCAAGTATGGTTCACCTTTTACCTCATGCACTCAAAGCCTACAGTCATAACTTAATTTATGCAGTTACCACTGCTGCTGATGAGTTTACAGAATTCTTCATCATGTTTAAAGTATGTTGGATAATTAGTCCAAGATTTAGGTTGTTTCTTGTATGGCTTGCATAGTCATTAGTGTAGCTTTGAGGTAGAGTCGGTCTGTTCTTGAGGAGCAGTAATGTGAGTGCGGGGTTCCTGGAGGTGCGAGGTCATGTGGTGCACGAGGAGGTCGCATAGGAGCATAGGGCACCGGTGGAGGACACGTAGGGCGCTGGCCGAACGCGGTAGTGCAGTGCGTGGGATTGAGATGATCAAGGTGCAGGGGAGGGCGCAGGACACGGTGCGCAGGTGAATATGCGTAGGATGTGGTCAGAGACATATCGCATGAGTGCAAGGCGCGGGAGCGGAGTTGGAGGCTCAGGGCACGGGAACAAAGCGCATGGTGCGGGTCGATGCACAGGGCGCGGAAGCGAGGCAAATGGGGTGCTCGGGAATTGACTGTGTGTGATATAATGTGATAGGAGAAGATCTGTCGGGAGGTGGAGCTTGGGCTCAGGCAACAAGAAACTCAAGAAGATGGTGGAGCAGTTCTTGAGGTGTTGTAAACCGTCCGGTGGACGTAATTGGCAGGGGAAATCGACCGGGCTGTTCTTCGTGGACAGCAGATATCTTTTGTTGTGTAAATCTATGACCAATGTGGAGATTGTTAGATAATTGGTCATAGATTTAGTTGTTTCTTGTATGGCTTGTATAGCTATTAGTGTAGCTTTCTATGTTGCTATTTTTGTGTTTAAATAGGGGCTTTAGGCTGTAATAAGGACATGGTCAAGCAATAAAGAAATTTGAGTTTAGTGCTCTCCCTCTGCCCTTCCCTCTCTCCCTCCTCCTCTCACAAGATCAAGAAGAGGAAGTGCTTCTTCCTCTCTCAAGCAAGATCTCACATCTATTGTGAGGTGTTGGTCTAATTTTAGCTAGGCTATTCATGTGATTATCATAACAATATAATCTCTATAAATAGAGGCCTTGTATGATGTATTGGTTGGAAAAATTTAATAAAGCTTTAGGATAGTTTCCTCCTCTAAATTAAGTCATCTCATCTCCTCACTCTCCCTCTCTTTCTTGTAAGAAGAGCTCAAGATGAGCTCTCAAAAATCTTCCTCCTAGTTCTAACAAATGGTATCAAAGCCTAGGCGAGGCAATCTCGAGGAAAGAAGAAAGTTCTTGTGGTCAAGAAAGAGAGGAGCCGAGCAAGTTTCCATTGACGCTCCCGGAGCAGGAATCGGCGAGGGCTAGGTCGTGTAAGTAGCTGGAGCAGCCGGACGTGAGCTGCATGTGAAGTAGACCGGACAGGAGGCATGGCTCGAGTGCGGGATTGTCCGGTCAAATAGGCCGATCGCAAGTGGGAGGCCGGACAAGTGAATGTGCAGGTAATCACGTGAGGTGTGGCATGCGCCCATGCTTGCATGAAAAGATCGGCTGGACATGTCGCCTGTGTGTGGAAGACCGGCAGTAGGAGCCCGTTCGGTCGGGAATTGCCGCAGACTGAGGGATTGTGCGGCTCGCGGAAGGGCAGTTGTTGAATGCAAGCCGAGCGGAGTCAGAGTTGTCTAAGTCGGTGAGGATAACCGGAGATCTAAGCACCCAACCCTGCTTGCATTGAAGATAGGAAGCTTTAAAGCCAAAGAACAATAGAGCTAAGAAAATTGAAAGCCCATGTTCCTCTGCTTCCATCAGTTTGGTGTGGGGCTCGAAAATTTTCCTATGCGTGAGAGGCAGACAAACCAGTAGCTTTGCTGGCGTGAGGAGATCGGATGTCAAGACCAATGGGAAGCAGATCTTTCTGTTCTTGATTAAAGATTGATTCAGATCTTTTGAGGCGGAGTTTCAAATTCAGGTGAAGCTTCAGGGCCATTTGATTGTTGGTGTGTCGGAGCAGTGGATCAAGATCGACAAGATTAAAGAACCTGAGCGACAGGTTTGTTGCGGACTAAGAATCAGACAGATGTAGTGCGATGTCGCAGGTTGGAGCGCGCACGATTGTTCGAGGAAGACTTACGGGCTAGTGTTGGGGCCATGATTTGGAACGCAATATGGAGGTCATTCGCAAGCGGGATTGAGCTCGATTCTAAGCCAGTTAGATTGCAGTAGGTGCACAGGTGATTCTTGATTGTAAAACCTAAACCAAGGTGGAGATTGTGAGGTGTTAGTCTAGTTTTAGTTAGATTATTCCTGCGATTATCACAATAATTTAATCTCTATAAATAAAGGCCTTATATGATATATTGGTTGGGGAAATTTAATAAAGCTTTAGGATAGTTTCCTCCTCTAAATTATGTCATCTCATCTCCTCCCTCTCCCTCTCCCTCTCTTGCAAGAAGAGCCCAAGATGAGCTCTCAAGAATCTTCCTCCTAGTTCTAACAAAGTATGTATAAAAAGCAAAGTTCTTTTCCAATCAGATTCAACTTTAATGTAACAATAATGCATCACATGACATTCAAAGAGTTCTCAACTAAACCATTATCATGATCACTTATTTCCTGGTCAAATTCATTTACATTTTCCCATTCATCGTCCTTGTTATCTTCTTCTTCAACATTAACATGCAAGTTCCAGATTATACACTCACTCACATAATGACCTATTTGGTGACATCTAAAATAAGACTTGGTAGAACTTTTGGAGACTAATGCAATAGCTATTAGTTTTCCTTTTTTTCCTCTTTGTAGAAAGTAATTTACAAGCTTAACAAAGTTTTTTGAATTTTATTACTTTGGAGGAAAGAAGAATTCATAGCATATGAAGAAATTCTTTATGTTAGGGTAATTTTGTGTTTGGGCGAAATCTAAAGCCAACTTAAAAGTATTCTTAAGCGAATTAACATTATGTGGTGCTACTTCTTTTTAAGTTTTAAGTCTCAAGTCAATCTTAAACCTAAAATGAAATTTTTTTGATCCACCCAATTTTTAGAATACAACAACAATTATTCAAACTTATTCATGTACTCAATTACAATTTTGGTTCCTTGCTTTAGAGAGTTAAACTCATCAAGCAATCAATTAAGATAGGATTACGGTGAGCAATTTTCTTTTACTAGTAGTTTGATTTCAACCCATGTGGTTATTAGTTCTAACACTGATATTTCCCTATCTCCCAAAACCTATCCAATAATTTTTTGCCTAGATAGTAAGTATTAGTTTTCAAAACCTTACTTAATGCTCACCAAATATTATTTGTCAATCAAATAAATTGTCCATGACCAAACCAAAGTTAGAAAAAGCTTTTTAACTTATTCTCCCATCAAAGGTGGATGCATAAACATTAAATTTCCTAATTATGCCCTCATCAATATCATAAGTTGTTCCCTCTAATTTCATAATATTCATTAGCATATTCCATATGAAATCTATCTTGATTGTTTATTTAATGTGGTCTCTTGTTTCCTAACAATAATGTGAATGGTCTTTTCATCAAGCTTTGATTCATTATGCGATTCTTATGGGTGTATTTGATTAGTTTCCAGTTTGTCATGTTAATCATGAGAAAACTAGCAACCCATTCTTTCCCCATTTGGTTGCTTGAAGTTAGAAAGCACGCTTTACAAGAAGATGAATGTTCTAGAATACAAGCACCTCCAAAGATCCCTAAAATATGATGCTTTCAATTTCAAATTCAAAATGAGTGACAAATTAAATAACTATTTTCTAAAGATGCTTTCGATTTACAAAGCAACCAAATGAAATCTTAATTTCTAATAAAGAAAATTAATTCTTTATTCTTTATTCTGTCTCAAAACATTTCCAAGTTAGCTTTTTTTTCACGATTTGCATGAAATAAATAACAAATCAAAACTCTAACATAAAATCGTAAGCCGCGGACATAGAAAGCTGTACTTAAATCAAAACAAAAACTCTAACCCTCAGCGCTGGCAGCAGAATCAGCCTCCCCCACCAGAAGCTCACGCTCCGCCGACACCTTGACCTTTATTAGCAACTGCGCTTTACGATTCATCCCTTCTCCGGCAAACCAACAATGGTTGATGGTCGGAAAAGAGACTTTGCATCTCGAAATAGGAACCCTCTGGTAGGTCTGCAGCGGAAAAGAGGAAGGTGGAGCAGAGAGGATAGTTTAGAAATCATATATCTGTGATTGGACTCGTCTTGCTGAGAAAGAGCAGGGCGAGGGGAAAGGAAGGCAATAAAACATACCGCATTAGGAGATAACGGCAAGGTGATACATCGAATCGCCATTATCCGAGAGCGGTATCAGAGAGAGCCTCCTCTTCGCCTTTGGCATAAATGGATTGGGTTCGCCATTGATTGTAACCAGTAAATACAATGGAAGTGGCCGCCATGCAATTTGTAACAACTTTGAGGGGCATTTCAAAAAGGCCGTTTACTGAAAATTATATGAGATGCCTTTACGCATTAAGATGATCTCTTTATAATTATGACACATTATGTCTATTAGCTTTGATACATCATACAAAAATTATCTTGATAGGACACTAATCTCAAAGCAAAATTAAGTTGGAAACTTCCGAAATCAAAATCAGGAGCATTTGAACTCCGTTTTAAGCAAACTTACAGTCGAACTGAGCGTCTCGGAAATACGAACCCAACGACACCAAATTCGACCCAATCTACGCCCAAATGGTCCAAATCAAGGACCCGAAGCGTTGTTGGAAGGTTTAAACCACAATTTGGTTTACCAAACGGATTCCAAACATAATAAGCTTATAGTCAAATTGAACGGCTCGACGAGATGAATCCAACGAGCCTAAGATCACTGAATTCCGACATCACTACAACATTCAAACGTCAATCGAACGGTTCATGATCAAGGGATTCAAGATCGGCCGTCCATCCAACCACTCCCAACTAACCCTTGATCCTCCACCTATTTACGGGCCATGTCATTCCCAAAATCTATAAATAGAGCCCCCTCTCTTCTTGAAAAGGGACCCCAGAGCCTAAGGAAAAAAGAGAGAGATCAGAGATCGTTCTTGCTTCCTAGCCTCCTCGACCACCGCCGAAGTCTCGCCGGTCCACCGTCGAAGTCTCGCCGGACCACCGCCGGTCCACCGCCAAAGTCTCACCGGACCACCGCCTGACGCCGGGTGCTCCACCGGACCACCGCCTAACGTCGTTGCTCCACCGAACCATTACCTGACGCCGTGTGTTCCATTAGACCACCGCCTAACGTCGTTGCTCCGCCGAACCACTGCCTGACGCCCTGTGCTCCACCGAACCACCGCCTAACGCCTTTGCTTCGCTGAACCACCGCCTGGCGTCGTATGTCCCACCGGACAACCGCCTAACGACGTTGCTCCGCCAGACCACCATCTGAGACCCTCACCTTCGCCGAACGCCCTACGTTCCGCCAGACCTTCACCTGAAGCTCTCATCTTTGTCAGACCATTGTCGAAGACTCTCATCTTTACCTGATCATCATCTAAGGCCCGGAGTTCTGCATTATCATCATCTAAGGACCGAAGTCCTGCCAGACCATTACTCGACACCCGGACTTCTATTGTACAATTGCTACTTGTAATCTGATCATCCTTAGAGACGAGTCAGCCCATTATAACTAACTCAAGTTCTAGTGAAATCTTTTCAACTGGGCTAGGCCCTGTGGTTTTTCCCCTTTCAAGGGTTTCCACGTAAAAATATTGTGTTCTCTGTGTGTGAGCTGGATATCCGTATAACGCTAAGACGAACGATTAAAACTCTATCGCCGCGTATATTCTAGTCCACAACAAGCTTAAATAATATGTTTACTTAATTAAAATTTTAAGAATTTTTTTTAAAAATAATATAAAATTCATTAAGAAAATAAAATTAAATCATTAAATATTGATATATCTTTTGATATAATTATTAAAATTTTATTAATAACACGATGGGTGATCTCTTAAGAAGTTTAACTAAGGGAAAAAATTCTTAATCAAAGTATATAATATTTTGATAGTTAAGTGTTTAATTTATTATAAATTAAATATTTATAATTATTTAAGGAAATAAATTAAATTTTAAAAATATTTATATCAAAATTTGAATATAATTATGTTCATGAATTTCTTATTTTAATATAAAATATTAAAAAAAAAAGCACTCACAATAATTTAGAAAATAAAATTACAAATAAATGATAAATGATAAAATATGTGACTAAAAATTATGATTTTCAAGAAACAATCTCTCCAATCATTGGGCTATATATGATGTTCCTTTTCACAAAATTTTTCAATAGGACGAAGCTTTTGTTTAGCTTTAGGAAAATAGTAACTCAACATAAGAATTAGGTTTTATTTGGGATGGCTTTCTTACTACTCCTTTAAGCTACTTTCTAGCACAAAAATTTTAGTTTTTGTACTAAAAAGCTGCTTTAAGAAGCAGTAAGAGAACCGTCCCAAATGAACCTGTAGCCTATAACAACTCCTTTAATGGTTACTTCTATTGTATTTATATTTTTATTTTAATTAGTACATATTATGAAATAAGATAAATTCTATAATAAATTCACTAATATTACAAATACATGTAGAGAATGAGTAAATAACGAAACAAATAGGTGCAACATAGGATCCAAGTGCAAAAAAAAAAGAGTTCTAAGAAATGATAAACATACTCAATATTTGATCTCCAAGCAACAAAGCTCTACATCATCAAGCATCATGACACTTGGCAAAACTAAAGCGCTTTGAGGCACTCTTTTTTAGAAATTTTTTGCAATGCAGCAAATTAAGCTTTAGTTAAAAAAATTCTTAAAAGCAGTGCAAAAGCTCAAAAGAAGCCCAAGCCATGATAAAGTCTTATGGTCAGCCACATTTCAGATATTTGATACCTTTATATTTGTATTACAAAGGTTTGGGGAGTGAGGCAATAGGAAGATCTGGCTTATCCAATCCATTTAGGCTAAAAAATATAAAAACTTCAACATGAATGATTTTCATTTCCCACAGTCAATTGAAAACCATCAAATAACATTGCACTCCACACTAAACCAAAAAGCATTAACATAAAAAATCAATTCATTATATAATTCAAATTTATCCATCCTGAACATCACCATCAGATGCTGATTTTGACCTTGCTACAACACCTGAATTGCTTACAACATTTTCCTGTAAAAACATAACAATGTTAAATTTCATGAAATAAAACATAAGTGAACTAGTTGTGTCAAAGCTTAACATAACTACCTTCTGCATAAGCAACCTTGCTCGTGTCTGTGGATTGTTGTTGCTATGTGGTCTTGGTGGAAAGTTGGACCTTGTTCTACTATGGTGGTGGCTAGTTTTATATTCATTTCCAATGTTTCTTAGTCTGTTAAGCTCTGGCAAGACTACTGCTCCAAGATCGGGCCTATCTTTCCTCCTTAATTCAGCACATTTTAATGCAATTTTTGCAAAATCAAGAGTTTCATCCATAGGCCAATCAGTGATTGATGGATCAAGCAACTGTTCAAATGTTCCTTTTTCAATTGCTCTCTCAACATGATGAGTGAGACCCATTGGTGGCTTTGCTGTGATAAGTTGAAGAAGCATTACTCCAAGGGAGTAAACATCAGACTTAACTCCAAGCATTCCAGTTTGTTGGTATTCAGGATCAATGTAGCAGAATGTTCCTGCTGCTGAAGTCATGTGGTATTGTGTGACGCTATCAGCTATAGATGGTGGGACAAGTTTGGCTAGACCAACATCACTGATCTTGCTAACATAATTTCGATCTAATAGGATATTAGCTGGCTTGAGATCTCGATGAACAAGTGGTTCTGGTTTGGTCTGGTGCAAGAATAATAGTGCTGTGGCTATCTCTGCGGCTATTTTAAATCGAACATTCCATGGAATTGGTGGGGTGTTTCGTCGTTGGAAGAGCCTATCCTCTAAGCTCCCATTGTCCATGAACTCATATACTAGGCATCCATATTCTGGGCAAGCGCCGAGCAATAGTACCATGTTGGGATGTCGAATGCAACTTAAAACTTCAACCTAAATGGTCATCAATCCATATTAATGTATCAATTCCATTAGTATAAATTATGTTGTCATGCCATATTGTTAGAAAATGAGTGTAGAGTATGATATTCTAGGTATATCTTATATTTAAGGGAGTCTGTCCTTTAATATGACATTAATATTTGACATAAATTTTAAAGTTATATATTGCTATATAATTTTTCAGTTATTTTTTTATACTTATTAAGTTGCATTATTTTGTTACATTTTATTACCTAAATTAATTAACACTTGAATTATTTACATTTAATATCATCAAAATTATTTGATGTACACATTTCATGTCTTTATCCTCCCTTTCAATGTGAAAACTTTTGTATATATTATATGACTTTGTACCTCTTGTTGAAATTGTTTCCTTCCTTGTGTTGCATCAGGTTTCAAAATCTTAATGGCAACAGGTGTATGATCCAAATAACCCTTGTAGACAGGTCCATAGCCACCTTCACCAATCTTGTTTTCAACAGCAAAGTTATTACTAGCAGCTTCAATCTCATCAATTGTGTATTTCCTGTATCGTATATCATTATAAGCAAGCTCTTCCAAGGCTTTCTTCTTCTCCATTGCCTCACGTCGCGCTTTAATCTCAGCATTCTTTCTCTTATGTGATTCAAGCTCTGCAATCCTTTGTGCAGCTTCAGCAGCTTCAATGGCGGCTTTGCATTTTGCCTTCTCCATTTCAGCTATTGCAAGGGCTGTTTCTTCAGCATGCCTTAATTCCTCAAATTTCCTTGATTCTTCCAATTTCCATTGTTGAAGCTCCATAGCCTTCACACAAGCAATCACATTTATGAATACAATTCAATTATATAGTTTCAATACATGATTTGTAGTAGTCTCACCTTCTGTTTAGCTGTAATTGCTTCTTTGCAAGCAGTGTTGTACATCTCCATTGTTTGCTTTAACTCAAGTTTCAACTTTCTCATCTCATTTTCAAGCTCTCGATTTTGCTAGAAATTTTCTAACTAGAGTTAGGTATTGTGAAACATTAAATACAATCATTTTGTTGAAGATGAATTTAAGAAATGTTCTTACACTAGCAATGGGAGAGCGACTACTCCTTGGGCTATCTATGGAAGCTGATGAATGTTGAAAGGAGTCTTCGAAATCCATAGAATTGAAGCTAAGTCCCACCGGTAAATCAATTTCATCTAAAAACGTGTCAATACAATCAGTAGACCTTCGAGGCCAGTTTGAGGAATCAAGATTGTCCATGAATTGATTACTGGGGCTTGAACTAGCCATGGAAAGAGGCACATCCTTTAAAGTTGACTTCATATAATCAGGTAATCTATCAAGTGATATTCTTTCTGTACTTTCATGTAGAGGAGTTGTTGGAGCTGAACTTTTCCAACTTCCCCTTGCAGGTGCCCTATTTGAGGCAAAAACATAATGAATAAAATGCTACTAAGAAAGCTCAGCATAATCAAATTTATACATGCTTGAAGTAATTCACACATATAAAATATTGAAAGGACAATTTAAACATTTGTATCATTAATCCTTTTTAAATGTAATAAAATTAATGAAGAGGAACTTGCCTAGCTGAATCTTCATGGTCTGGTGAAAATTTTGGAGATGCTAGGAGGGGCAATTTCCTAGGAGGAAAGGTAGTAGAAGGAGGTGGACTTTTTGCTGATCGAACTGTGGTTGGCTTACCCTTTGAAATGACATAAATAGTACAGAAGTCTGGTGCAGATTTAATAAGGCAGCTTGGAACATCAGGATGTCTAAATTTTCTGCATGATAAAAGAATAGTTCATGTCAGTTAAGCTTTATTTGTTTCAATATACTTGTTGTTGGTAAAATGGTGCGTTGAAAGGTTGGGGCAAACTTCATGAGCAAACTCTTATTAGAGATGCCAACAACAATGTTCTGAATATGATTAGCTTTGATGTAATCAATTATGGCCTTCGAAATATCAACGCCTTCAAGTATTATCTCCTTCAACTGCATCTGAAAATTTTGAAATGCTATCAAGGTAAGAACAATGCTTTGTTTGAGGCTTATACATTGTTCATGGTATATATGAATAAGCCTACACATTAATATGCATATATAGCTCCATGAATAGTCCAAAATGCTACATGTTCAATAAGATTCAAAGTTGTGATAAATTTTCAAATTTAAATAAAAGTGCTTGATCAATGTAGTTCTTAGCTCAACTCGGCGTGCTTATAATCCAACTGATGTTCTTACTCTTTCCAATGATCATTTTACCAAATTTTTCATTAAATTTTTACACATTTTCTAACATTTTTTAATCTTTTAATTGTATTCTACTCTTTAAATGTCCAAATATCTGTCAAGAATTACAAAACTACAAATTTTGGGTACTTTGGAAAGTACTTGACAAATAATTATGGTGTTTGTTTCTTGAGGAAAAAGAATGAGGTTTACCCCTTTGCAAGCACAAAATCCCCTGTAAGGAAGAAACAGTTGATTTATCTCTGCATCTGCTTGATCTCTGGTGACTTCAGTGCTAACTTCTGTCACTATAAAATCATAGTGGAGATATTAAAAAGATTAAGATAGGATACATTGCTGAACAAAGAAACTACAATCATGAACTCCTAATTTTGAAAGAACTTCTTTGCAGAGGCTATTTTTTCATAAACGATGTAAAGAATCATTGTTATTCTTGTTCAGAAATTATAATTTATGTTGATCAATGAAGGTTTTCATCCAAGCTGTTACATTTTCTATCATATCTCTGTTAGAAATCATAGCATGCTAATACAAATATGCTTATATAAAAATAAGAGAAGATAACAATGAAGAAAACAAGATGTATTATAGTAGTAAATGATATATATTTCTATTTTGAATGCAAAGCATACATATTAATATTTATACGAGAATGAATAATCCTATTAATTTTTTCAAATGACTATTTTGATTGTTGTTCGTAACAAAAATGAAAGAGGAAGGGTACATACTGGAGGATTTGTTCCTGACATGGATGATGTTGATGGTCGGTGAGCGGACGAGATTGTTGATGGCCCATTTCATGGCATATTTACTATTTTTGTCTTTGTCGATGGCCACGGCGGTCGAGCTCGAACCCGGCAAGCTCGTGCCGTCCTCCATGATCTCTACAGGTTTACTTCAGATCACCTCATTTAGATTATTTTCTGCTTGCCTTTTAAACTAGAATTATCATTGAAGAAAAGAAAAAAAAAATTTTTGATAGAAATTAGGGAAAAGAGGAAGAGGAAGATCTCTCTCTCTCTCCTCCCTTTTTTTATTTTTAACAAAATACCTGAATTTTACTGGCAACAATATGAGAATTAAAGTTTTCTCCAACGGTTAACGACTAACGGCTTATATTCGCTGGCAATGAACTTCCTTTACCTGGCATCACTTCTTGCGGTTCCGATGCAGCCACGTGTCACGGGCAAAGGGTTTGGCGGGGCTATAGAAGTAATTGAAGGGAAACTTTATCAAGGATAGTAAGAAAAAAAAAAAGCTCGGATGTTCTCGGAATATATATATATATATATATATATTTAAATATTGATACATCTTCAAAAATTTATTTTGATTGGGCACGAATCTCGATGCAAAATCAAGTTGGAAACTTCCGAAATTAAAAGTGGGACCATCCGAAATCCAATTTCAGCAAACTTACAGTCGAACTGAACGTCTCCGAAATGTGAACCCAACGAAATCAAATTCGACTCAATCCGTGCCCAAATGAGTCCAAATCAAGAACCCGAAGCACTGTTGAAAAGTTCGAACCACAATTTGGGTTACCAAACAATTTCCAAACATGAAGTGCTTATAATCGAACCGAGTGGCTCGTCGAGACGAATCCAACGAGCCCAAGATCGCCGAATTCTGACATCATTAAGACCTTTAAATGTCTGACGAGCTCACTATCGGTAGAAGTTGAAGACAAGCCCGTGACCCGGGTTGGCGGATCGTGTCGGGTTGACCGACCAAGTTAGAAGTTGGTCGGGTTCATGTTCGAAAAAGTGACCCGTTTGAGGTCGGGTCAACTTGTGTCGGATCAGTTCTGAGTTCGACCCGAACCCGACCCATGACCCAATTTTCACAACCCTACTTAATAGGGTCAATTTGAAGTATTTTAAAAAATTATTATAAAATAAAATATTTAATTTATTTATTTTTAAATAAAGTTAAGTTAAAATAATATTTAGAAATCTGAAAGGGAAAAAAAAA
Organism: Dendrobium huoshanense; assembly: GCA_016618105.1. Taxonomy (NCBI): domain Eukaryota; kingdom Viridiplantae; phylum Streptophyta; class Magnoliopsida; order Asparagales; family Orchidaceae; genus Dendrobium; species Dendrobium huoshanense. Next base: position 7,276,790 of record CM028351.1, read on the forward strand.
AAAAAGATAAGAGCCACATTATTTTTACATGGTTCGACCAAACTCCAAAACCAAACTACTTCAATGCATGTCTATCCACCCCTTGTTAAAATTTCACTAAAAAATTTCACCATATTACAAAACTTTTATACTCTTTTATAACCGCGTGAGTACAACCCCTTACAATAATCAAATCACTTACCGCGTGATTTCTTATACATATATATATATATAGGAAAATCGTCTAATATATCAACATAATTTTTTTGGCGGTTTTCCGGTGGTTCAAACCCCGCCGGAAAAAACCACATAGTAAATTAAAACTGACGGCTTTTTTCGGGCTGCAATATTTACCGGCGGCATTCTGGCAGATATAGCCATCAGGACTTACTGGCCCGTGGACCGCAGGAGAATCTCTTATAATTACCGACGACATAACCGTCACTTTTTTCGTCGGCCAGACCGCTAGTAATTACCTACAGTTTATCATATATTCAGCTGGCAACAAAAAAGACCGATATCAATGTTTTCGACGACTAAACCATGGTTTAAATTTTCTTCATATTAAGAGCCATGGTTTAAAAATAAAATAACATTTATTTTGAAATTAATTTTATTTTTGTTAGCATTGTTTATCATTTTATGTTAAAATTAATACAATTATTTATCAAAACTCAGCCAATTTTGATTTTGATCTTCTTGAACATGCTGATCAAAATTAGTTTGCTGATTCACCTGAAACATTTAAAATTAAATATTTATAATTAACGTCAAGCCGGATTTAATAATTCATTTTAAAATTTAAAGTTAAATATTAATAATTTCCAATGTGTTTATTATTATCAAAATCCGAGCTAATGAGTTATGTGACTCAAGGGATCGATTAATATAAATATATCTTGACATAATTTTTTTCTAAAAAATCCATTTATAAAGCTTATAAGATAAGAAACATTTTCTGATATAATATTTTGATAAAAAATTTAATTAAGATGAGTTAAAAAATTCATAATTTTTTTTTTGAAATGAATATAATATATAGATATTAATTAAAATTTATATTATATTTATTTTAAAATAAATTCATTACCTATGTAATACATTATATAAAAAAAAAATACAGAAAAAGATGTCTGTTTATTACCTTATGAAGTGACAGATTTATCATATTTCTTGTTGTTAGACTTAGCAAATATCTCATTCACATACAATTTATATTATACAAATGATTATAATATTATATTTATTCTTATATTTTTCATCTTTTGGCTTTTTTTCTTCTAATAAATAACTAAAATATTAAATAACTTTACAAATTTATATTAAAAATTACAATCATATAATGTTAGATACAAATTTGTGAAATTTTAGGGCAAATATATTAACCAAAAATTTCAAATAATAATCTATTTATATTATATATTCCCATTTTAGCCTCACTCTTTTAAAAATAAATTGAAATTCTTTTTCTAATTTAACACCTTGAATGCCCACTATTTTTGGCTTCTATTTTTCTTTATTATATAGAACACAGGTGAGAGGATAGCTATGCATTGTCTATTTTCACAACTTATTATTTTTAGAAATATATTAAAAATAGTAATTGAATAAAAAGAATATATGTAAAAATTTAATATGAAAAATTAGGAGATTTTTGTAACCCAAATTATTGTTCCCTCAATAACTTCATAATCAACTTTATAAAACATTGTAGCCTATCAGAATGATCTCTTAATCATAAACAAGCAAAAAATAACTTACATAATTAAATTATTTGGTAATTTTATGGTGCATGAGAACTCAAATTAAATTATGTATTTAGATAACAAAATTGATATTTGATAATCTCACTATTTTTTAAAAAAAATTTATAATTGAAAGTTTTTTAATGAATAAAACTATTTAGTCCATATCAACTGCACAATCAACTTTATAAAACATTGTAGTCATTCTGAACAACCTCTTAGTCATAAACAAACAAAAAGTAACTTACATAATGCCATTATTTGGTAATTTTATGGTGCATGAGAACTCAAATTAAATTGTTTTTTAGACACCAAAAATCATATTGGGTAATCTCACTATTTTTTTTAGAAATTTATATAATAGATAGCTTTTTTATGTGAACAAAGTTACTTTCTTCACAACAACTTCACGACTAACTTTATAAAACACTGTAGCCATCCTGAACAACCTATTAGTCATAGACAAGCAAAAAATAACTTACATGAAATTGTTTAGTAATTTTATGTTGCATGAGAAATCAAATTAAATTATTTTTTTAGACACCAAAAATAATATTTGCTAATCTCGCTATTTTTATTAGAAATCTCTATAATAGAGTTATTTGTTGTAATCAAAGTTATTTTTCCAGTAACAACTTCACAACTAACTTTATAAAACACCTAATTAGTCATCCTGATAAAAACTATTAGTCGTAAACAAGCAAAAACAACTTGCATAATGAAATCATTTGGTAATTTTATGGTGCATGAAATTCAAATTAAATTATTTTTTTAGATATAAAAAATAATATTTGTTAAGAAAAAATATAGAATAATTTTTTTATTCAACTTTCTTCTAATTTTTATCATTTATTTTATATTTTAAATTATTTTATCTAACCATCTTGATACAAATTGCATCATGATGTATAAATTGTATCATGAGGTTCATATAAATGAAATATTATTCATTTATTTGAAAATATTTAATATCACAACTAATAAACAGAAAATTGAATGGAGCATTATGATTATTAATTATAAATAATTATTGTTCTTTATGATTTTTTAATATTTTTAGTTCCTAGTAGGCAAAGCATGCATGTATGCAAGAGTTGTAGTATATAATTTAATCCTATATATATATATATATATATATATATATATATATATATATATATATATATATATATATATATGTGTGAACTGAGGTCCATGATATAATATAATTCATTTAAAAATAATAAATCTACTAATAAAAGTTGTGATTTTTATTTTTGAAATACTTCTATATTGGGCTAAATATAGGCCAAGTCAAGGAGATCAAGTTAATTAAAGATTAGAAGGCCAGTAGATTAGAAATTGTTAGATGTGGATTGAGTCTAATTTTTGTCGACAATTTATAACTAAGTTTACAAAGAGCTATAGTTATCCCAAATTGAGAAACATTGGTGATACATATTTTTATTCTGCATTAGTCCATGGACTGTAGAATATATATTTTTCTTTTTATGCACTAATGAACATGATAAATGTCACTGAATCATACAATGTTATGTTTTTTTTTAAATTACTTCTTTGATGTTATCATTTTATATTAGTTCTCAACAAAACAAATTATTGATAAAATTAATATTTTCTTTTTTTGATTGGCTTCAATCTTGTAGTAATGTTGTTGTGCTGACAAAAAGAATACAACAAAACTATTTGTCTTAAAACTTGTTGTGTCTTGGAACATTAGCGGTGGTAGAGGGATAAAGAGTTTAATGTCTTTGTTTTGAACTAAGATCCAGCAGACATATATATATATATATATATATATATATATATATATATATATATATATATATATATATATATATATATATATATATATATATATATAAAGAGTAAGGGGTACGAGAGTCATAAGAGATACTATAATTTTTACGTAGAAAATGCTAAAAAGAGAGAAAAATCATGGGGTTTGGCCCCGTTGAAATGAATCTATTAATGCTTGTTGCTGATTACAAATGAGGCCCTTCTTTATGGGGAAAGCCTTGGCTCAATGTACATCACATAGAGCATATTACATAGCTATGGTTGAGAATTATTCTCAAGAGAATGTTGGGTTGTTCATTTAGTTGGCCGAACTGTAATAGGGAGACGGAGGTCGGAGGGATTGTAGTCGGGCGACAATGGTTGGAGGGACTGTAGTCAGCTGGCGATTGTTGTTGGATCGGAGGATCCATAGTCGATAGGCGATGTTGGTCGGAGGAACCGTAGTTAGTGGTCATGATGGTCAGAGGGAACATAGTCGTTTGTGGATGACGAAGTTTGATGGGACTGTAATCGGTAGGGCGATGGTGGTTAGAGAGATTGTAGTTGGTGGGTGATGGTGGTCCAAGGGATCATAATCGAAGGGAAACAATGGTTGGATGGATCATAGTCGGCGGGCAGCAGTGGTCGGTGGGACCATAGTCGGTGGGTGATGGTAGTAGGATGGATCATAATCAACGAACAATAGTGGTCGGAGGAACCATAGTCAACAGACGACGGTGGTCGAAGGGACTATACTCGATGGGCGACTGTGGTAGGAGGGATTGTAGTCGATGGTCAAGGGTGGTCAAAGTGACCGTAGTTGGTGGATGATGGTGATTTGTGGGACTATAGTCGGTGAGCGACAGTGCTTGGAGGGACCATAGTCAGCGAGCTAGTAATGAAGGTTGGAAGGAACGCAGTCTGCGGGTAACACTGGTTGGTGGAAACGTAGTCGGCTGGTGAAGGTGGGCGGATGGGCGGTGGTCTAGCGATGGTCGGTAGACGGGTGGTGGCCCAATGGTAGTCGACAAAAGTTCACTAATGATGATACTTATGTAGAGCTCTAGGATGCTTGAAGCCTTAAAGCTATCTCTAATCTCCATCCAAAGGTCTAGGATTGTAAAGGTCCAAGCCCTCCTTTTATGAGGGAAGTGGGAGTCTATTTCTAGAATTTTAAGAGCAGCATGGCCCATTAATATGGAGAAGAACTAGGACTAATTTAGAGTGCTCCATCAAATGACCCATATTGATCTCCTCAATCATAGATTATTTGTCAAACATTTATGTGTCCAAATGATGTCAGAGTTAAGCGTCCTTAGGCCATTAGATTTGTATCGTTGAGCCGCTCGAATCGACTATAAGCATGCTATATTTGGATATCATTTGCTCATTCAATTTGTGCTTTGACCATCCCTAATGTGCTTTAGCTCCCCGATTTGGATATATTTAGGCTTAGATTGGACCAATTTTGGCGTCATTGGGTTCGTCTCTTCGAGACATTCAGTTTGACTATAAAGTTTGCTAAAATTGGAGTTAGGATGATCCCGAATTTAATTTTGAAAGTTGCTAACTAATATATGACTCGAGATTCATGCCGGACCAAAGAGATTTTTGGAGAGATGTATAAAAACTTCAAATAAGCAGCTATTTCCTGCTTTGTTCACTTATTCTTCTCAAGTAATTTGCTTATGAAAGATCTATATCATCAATTTAATTTCACATAAATATGCAATAGAAATTATTGGATGAAATTTATGGTAGAGAGAGAGACAGAGAGTAATATCTTAGTTTTGTTCAAAGATCAATTATACACACATAGAAGTTGTAACATACATAATTTTTTTTTATGTGAAAACTTTTGGAAGGAAAACATTTTGCGGCATGATCGAGTTAGAAATAATTCATTAAATAATTGAAGATATAAAAATCCATCATTTCCCACAATTACAAAAGACGAGATTACACATAGTTTGATTCTATGCAATGTTTGATTCTATGCAATGTTGGGTGTCTACAATTGGACAATATAAATTAGGTGTTGGTTGTGGTTCCTAATGGTGGTCGTCAGCATCAAATGCTGAATAGAATCTTGGGTTCTTTAATTTTGTTAGCTCCTGGTTCTGGATTCTCCTTCTTATGAAAAAAGGGGTCAAATTTATAGCTTTTTCAGATAAGCATTTTGATAAATTTGGCCAATATCCAAAACATTTCTTTCATCGAACAATCCATATTGATTTGATCTTAGATTATTTATTCAACATTTGAGTACATTAATAACCTCATAATTGAATGATCTTGCAATGTTGGATTCATTTCATTGAGTGCTTGATTTGGAAATCAACATGTATGATTTGAAGAATTTTTTATCCTTCAATTAATACCCTAAAGCTTTAAATATGTTTCTAAGTGCTTGATTTGAGTTCATTTATACTTAGCCATATCACTTGTGGAATTTATCGGTTCATCGTGTTAAGATTCTTAGTTCGAATATGAGCTTATTTAAATCAAATATTAGATTATCATGAATTTGATTCAATAAGTTATTGACTCAAATATTACTTTGAGATTCATGCAAACAATGTAAATTTTCTAGAGTCTTATCATTTAACCTCAACTTTCGAATGTTGAAATTTATGTCATTCAAAAATATATTATAAATCTATGAAAAAATTATGAGGTACGACGACACCTTGGACGTAAATCTAAACATCGTCTTGGGGTTATGAACCAAGTATAATTTTCTAAGCTATGATTTAAACTTTTTCTAATGTCATGTACTAAGTGAAGAAAAAAAATTATTAAAAGATTTTCTTTAAACTTTTCAAATATGCTCAAATTTAACTATAGAGCTTCGTTAAGCTTCAAATATATCAAATTTGAGAAGAATGTCAAAAAATAATTATGGGGACCCCAAAAATACTATAAAAGGCAATTCTGGACCTAAAATCAGGTCAAGAATTGACAAACTGGTTAGGAGACCGACCATTGCCACCCGCATTGGTACTAGCCTTCCGCCTTTTTGCACAAGCAAATCTGTTGGGAGACTCAATAGTGAGTTGCTAAGGCACCTCATATGAAAGGTGTTATAAAAACCTCTAAGAGGTTTCATTTAAACTCAAATTTGACTACTTATGATGTTAATGGGTTCATCTCGTGTTTAGTTCGATTATAAGCTTATTAAAATCAATGCTTAAATGGTCATGATTTTAATTCAAAATATTTTCAATTCAAATTTGACCTCAATAGTGAAATTTCTAGAGACTTATCATTTACCTCTTACTTTTAGGCATGGAAGCTTGTGTTATTCAAAAACATATGTTAAGTCTTCAAAAACATTTTTAGCATAAAATTAAAATTTAAAAAATTATAAGAACATTAGAGGCTTACAAATTTTTTTTTTTTATTTTAAATATAGATACATAAATTCCACTTCCCACCTTAATCTTTAATATAAATACCCTCTCATGTTCACTCCACCCATTATAGGTTCAAATTCTTTTGCTTAGGGGAGGTTTCTCACTATTTTGTATAAGCGGTTTATAATTCCACATTTATAACCTCTAATATATAATTATCTTTGATATGTAGTATACATTTTTTAAAATTTCTAAGGAATTCAACTTCTTCGAGTTATTTTACTGATGTAATATTTTAGTGTGATGATTTTTCTAATCAATTATTGGATTACTTTCTTGTCAAAACTCCTATGATCTCCTCTTTAATTAGGTTGACAATTTAGATATTTTCTTTATAAATAATGGCTCACGTGTCCTAGGCGCATTAGATGTTCAATCACTTTTTATCAATAATTTTTTTTATTGAATATCTTCTTAGATGATAGAAGTAATAATGTTGAAATAGGTCTCTACTAGTTGGATTCCTAAAAGATTTTAACCACTTAAGGTGTTGCAAAATTTTCAACCTCCATGAGCTATACACATGTTTAATAGGGTGCAAATGGATGTTTTAAGCTGAATTTAATGGGAAGAGCACCTTTGGTCTCTTGATTGCTCCTCTCTTTTTTTATTGAGTAGGCTTAAAAATTTCTTACTATGATTTGTGATGTTTGTTTAAGAATTATTCAAATTAATTTTTATGAGCACTAAAGTCCTTGTCAATATTTATTTGAATTTCTAATCATTGAACAAAATTAGCATCATAATGGATTGTCTCTTGTATCAATGAGTAGAAAGGTCAAGGCTATAGATGTCTAAGAAAAATATCTTGCAGTAACTTTAGATTCACTTTCAAAATTTGTTGTGCTTAGAAGAAATTTTTAAAAGTACTCATTATGGGTCTCTCACTCATTTTTGGCAAATATCAAAACGATGAGATGGGGCATTGATGTTCTTCTGGTAAAGAATAAATTGTTCATAGAAAAACTTGGATAGATTAGAAAAAGTAGGAATAATTTTACTAAAGATAGATAGAGGAACCAGGTGAATGCTTATCCCTTAAGTGTTTCAAAAAAGCCTGATAAAAGACTATATTAAAAGCTTATTGAATTTGTATGATAGCCATGTAATGGTCAATATGTTCATAGGGGTTAGAAGCTAACCTCATATTTTGGATCAATTATATGCAACTTAGACCCTACTGGAATAGGATCTTAGAGAATTACATAATTCAAACATGAAGAATCTTCAAAGTTATGATAAGTGATATATTGGTTCCTTAAATTCCTTTTACTTAAAAGAATTTTCATAAATAAGTCATTATTGTTTATCTCTTATAACATTATGAGGGGTGCTAATTGGGTGATGATGATTTAAGTAATCCATTATTGGCAAGGATTAATGAGTTAGCTAAATCCGATGGGAATAATGGATTGAACTAAGAGTGTCTTGAACTTAATGAGGATGTGGTGAGGAGAAAGACACATCATTAGGAGGTAATACTTGAGTAGTATCAAATGGATTAGCTAAAAATACTATTAATTTTGTAGTGGGAGAACTCCATCATATTATGTGCTTTTATTATCCCCCCTCTTCTAATTGGTGAAGAATTTGAACTTATTATTCTTCCATCTTATGCATAAGATCATCCAAAGTGAGGCCTGGGTGGCTTCTACCACTTAGATTTTATTGTACTTGATTGACTGATTAATTGCTAACCATTGATCAATATAAGAAAATATGACATTACCTACCATCAAAAGTGGAAGCTAAAAATTGAATGATTCATTTATTGCATCACTTTAAATTGCTTCGCAAATAAATCATGCATATGTAGGTTTAAATTTTGCTTGAGTGTAATTGTTCTTGTATGGGAAGTCAATGGTTTTTTTAAAAGGTATTATCTACTCTAGAAAAAAAATACATTAATTACTGACCTATTTTCTTGTAGCATAAAAGGTATTTGTAGTATGTTAGCAATATTTCATTCAAATAATGCTAAATTGTTACGTGTTAAAAATTTTATGGTGATATATAGAGAGAGAGTAATATCTTAGATTTGTATAAATATCAATCACTTATACATAGAAGTTTTAAGAGACAATTTGTTTAGAGAAAGAAATCCAAAAGGGGGAAAACCTCAAGCCTATCCTAATTGAAACAGTCCATTAAATAATTGAAGATATAAAAATCATCCATTTCCCACTATTAAAGAAGATGAGGTTACATAAAATTGAGAAGAATGATTTAACTCTATGATAGGTTAGGTGACTACAATGAAATAATGAGAATTAGGTGATTGTCACTACTAATGGTAGTCATCAGCTAGCATTAAATATCAGGTAGAACTCTAGAGTTCTTCAGTTCTATAAGCTCCCAATTATCTTTCATTTGATAAGCATTTTAATAAAATTGACTATAATTTAAAAAACTCTATCGAATGATTCATATTAATCTCATTGATTATATAGTATTTATTCAATATTTGAGTACTTTAATGAGCTCAAAATTGAATGATTTTAGGCTCCTTAGATTTATTTCAATGAGCACTAGAATTGACCATAAGAAAGCAAGATTTGGAGACCGTTTGATTTTTCAACTAATGTCCTAAACCTTTTAAACATATTTCAAAATTTTAGTTCATTTGGACTTAAAACAAATCCATTATGGCATCGATAAGTTTATCTCATCAAGACTTTCAGTTCAACTATAATCTTATTAAAGTTATTTCATGTGCTATGAATATATATATATATATATATATATATATATATATATATAAGATCTTATTAAGATGATGAGTCTTTATATGTGTTAACCTTCAATATCAGATGATTACAAGGTTTAAAAAAGCTATGGGAGCCACTAGGTGCATGACTCCTAGGGTTTATGAGGTGGAGCACCCTTTTATCCTTCTAATTGAATTGAAATTTAATCTCTTTTTATTTTTTTATTTTTGAGTTATATATATATATATATCTCTTAGGATTTAGGTAGCCCTATGCCTAATTGTCCTAATATCTTCAAATGCATGCACACATTGAGCAAGTTGCTTGTATGCCTTAGTATGAATTAGGTACTGATACGCTATAAGAATGAGAATCATAATGTAAGCAATATTTATGCATGGATCAATGAGTAGTAAGGTAACAAGGCAAGTTTAGTGGTAAAGTATGACATTTACTACTGTGGGACTGAGATAATGTGAAGCCTTTGTTAACCATTACAAATGATTGAGAGGTGCCGCACATAGAATGTTCACTTAAGACAATGCACAAAAAATTTAGTCAATAAGTATGAGATTGTTAAGTGTGTGAAGTCTAATTTCTTTCAATCACATAAATTCAAAATCAATCTCATATTGAATTTGGCTTTGATTTTTTTAAAAAAAATTGATGGCTTCCAATTTATAACTACCATCACATATTGCTCTTTAAAATAAGAAGAAATAAATGATTGCAAGACATTACACTACAGAAAAATCTTTCATTACCGTCAGACTTTCCGGCAAACATAAATATGCCAGAAAAAACCGGCGAGCAAACCGACGAAATATACGCCAGTAAATTTACGGCGGAATTCCGGCATAATTTCCGCCGTTACGTTACCGATGCATATTATGTCGGCTTATTTGCCAGTATATATTATATTCCGGAGCAATTTTTGTCGGATAATCCGCCGGTTAATCTGTCAATAGTATTCTGGCGGAGTGGGGCGGCGGAATATCCGCCGGTAATTCCGGTGCAACATTTCCGCCGGAAATATTGATGGATTAAACACCGGAATCCGTTCAAAGAAAATGATGTTTAACATTCTTTTTTCGTTGGAAGATCCGCCAGAAAGGAAAAAATTCCGCCGGTTTAAATTTTTCGACGAGCGAATTACCGTCGTATGGACTTCTATTGGAAATTTACTTGAAAAGAAACATTCCATTGTTATCAGCGGATTAGTGTTACTCATTATTCTTTTTCATTGAACCATGTATAAGTGATGGACAGAGTACTTAGACATTTTTGGTATTTATGATAAAAAACAACGAATGAAGAGCTAGATGTGACAATTGGAAGAAAAAAAGCCTTCAAAATAGGAAACAAAAGGCTATTATATAGGGGCTAACGACCAAGAGACATTTAACATATTAGGCGACATGTTCTTTTCTATATATTTTTCATATGCAAAGTCTGTGTAGGACTCGTCTTTAAATTTGAATAAAGAGTAAGGGATAAAAAGTATAAGAAAAATAAAAAGAGAAAAACATGTGAGTGAGAAACAATTTGTATGTTATGTATATAAGGACTATTATATATTTGTCTCTTGGATGCGGCCATGGATATAGATGAGTTCCGCTAAGGTCTCGTTTGGTACAGGCTTTTTGCTGCTTCTTATAGTTACATGCTTTCAAGTACAAAAATGTCAACTTTTTTATACTAAAAAGTTGTTTTAAGAGGTAGTAAAAAAACCGTCCCAAACGAAGCCTAATGCCTAATGCTTCGTTTTGGATGGCTTTCTTTATGCTTCTTGAAACAGCTTTTTAGTATATAAATTTTAATTTTTGTACTAGAAAGCTGCTTAAATAAGCGAAAAGAAAACGAAGCCTAAGACTTCATTTGGGACTGCTATCTTCATGCTTTCTAAAGCACATTTTTCCTATAATTTTTTTTTACTAAAAAAATGTTTTAGAAAGTAATAAAAAAATTATCCTAAACGAAACGTAAATCATGATGTTTTTTGTGCTATCAATATAGACATTTTTTTCCTTGTTATTCATTGCTCTCAATGGCAAACTTTTCTCAAGCAAAAGTTGACCCACTTAAATATTTTATACAATGAAAAAACTAATTATTAATGAAATTAAAATTTTCTTCACTTTAAAAGCTTCTAACTATGGCCAATTATATTATACTTCAAATCCAATCATTGGAAATATCCCTTCTTAAAGCTAATAGTTACTAAATTATGAAAATATGGTAGATTAGGATTGACAATTGATGCTAAAGTTATATTAAAATATATGTGGCTAACAGTGCCATAAAAAAGAGAAGTTTCATTAACTGTTTCCTATGCATCAAAGTTGCTTTAATTTATTTTTAAGGAAGACATAATCAGCATATTCCTTCCATTCATTAGTCATCATTCTCATCTATTTGTTAGATGAGCGAGCGCTTCTTTCAATTCTACTCTTGGGGATTCAAGGGTGGAGCCCTCTATTGATCACATTTAATGATTTGTTTGAAAATATTTTCTCACTGCTTCTTAAAACAGCTTATTAGTACAAAAATTTTATTTTTTTGTACTAATAAGCTGCTTTAAGAAGTAGTAAGAAAATCGTCCCAAACAAAACATTAATTTGATAATTATTCTAATTTGACTAAGTCTTTTTTTCTCATTTATGATTAAGATAGCTCTCTACCTAATTGTCTAAGAAACTACAAACAAACACTCACTAACAAGTTGATCAAGTACCATAATATATGGATTAATTAGCCTAATGGTAGGTTGATTATTATAAAATTCTGATCAAATTAAAAATAAATAAGGAATTAAACTTAATTTTTTCATGGATAGAATAAGTTAGTCCAATATTCTTGATCTAATGAACCAAAATATTTGAATCAACCTAGCCTAGACCTTAGGTTTGGTGATGTCTGAATGCAAACTTCTAGAGATAACATAAAATATATTGAAGATTTAGAAATATAACTTAAAAGAAGTTACAAAATTAGAAAGGAGATTAAACTTCGGATTTATGCTTCATTTGAGATGACATTTTTATTGCATTTTAAAATAGTTTTTTAGTACTAGAAAGCTACTTTAAGAAGCATTAAAAAAGCCGTCCCAAATGAAGCTTTAATTTTTACACTTTCTTGTTAGATATTGATCAATTAACATATACTGATGTCTTCCATTAATGCTACTTTGTGGAAAGATTGTATTCATGTTGAAATTGATTCTAATATTTTGAATCATACTTGGGAGTCAGCATATTTTACTACTTCGTTTTAGACAATTTTTTTACTACTTTTTAAAACAATTGTTAGCACAAAAATTTCTAATTTAAAAACTTTTTATACTAAAAAATTATTTTAGAAAGTGATTAAAAATTGTCCTAAACAAAATCTAAGGCTTCATTTGGGACTGCTTTTTTACTGCTATCAAAAGCTATCTTCTAGCACAAAAAATTCCTAAAACCAGCGAAAAGTAATCGTATAAAATTGTCCCAATTGAAAGATAATCGTTTGGAACAACTTTTTTAGTACTATTCGGAATTTGAAATTTTTTTAACGTGAAATTTTTGTTAAAAAAAAAGTATTTCAGAAAACAATAAAAAAAGGGTTCCAAACAAAACCTAAATTATAAATTAAAAAGAGAATTTACATAATTTTTTATACTTATTCTTTGGTTGCCAATGCTACATCAATGTGTTTTTAATGCATGAAGAACTATTGCCTTTCAAATACAATTTAAATTACATTAATCCCCCACATATTTCAAAGGCAAAGGAATCCTAAAGGATTTGAATTAGAGAATAAAATATATACCATACATATTAGTATCTTTTGGACTGTGAACCAAAAGCACAGAATAAGTGGAAGTCAACTTGGTGGGAATTAAAATTCTCATGAATCTTACTTTTTTTATTATAAACAAAAGACTAGCTACCTAAATTAAATCGAAGACATCATCATTGCTCATTATGATGTGACAGCTTTAGGCTATATGTCCTTATCTAGATTTCGTGAGTGCTTTAGAGGTTGTTCGGCTTAGTTTAAAAGAACAATTTAAGAATAATGAGGTTTTTAAAAATCTACATGCTTAGATAAAGTGATTTATTGTGTATTTAAAATGCATCATTTATTTCATTTTCAATGTATTTATGTTTTAGATCATGTATGTGAAGTTATAGTCATCGCATGCAACTACTAGCTGTCACTATCCCTGTCAGTAGCACCTGTCAACAATCATTCGTGATAGCCGTTGATCGTTACTGTCAACCATTTCCGTTGATGCTATCTGTCACCGACGACCTCATTACTTGTCATCGACCATTGATATCATTGCCGCTAGCTTCCTGCCTTGGGCTACATCTATTGTCGATGATCATTACGATCATTGTTACAACCGATTGTCAACCATGGCACACTGCCAATAGCCCCCAACTGCTATTGCTACATTGTCATTGATCATAATTGCCACTACCATCCATCGCCACCTCTCCCGTTGGCGACCACCTGCCACCAATAGAATTTCCTCTTCATATTCCTACGCATCGGCTATAGATCGATGAGTTAATGGTCTATTTTTTAAGTTCAGGATGGATTATAAGCCTATTATTGGTATTATGATCGAGCATTGAACACCTTGGCTATTGTTTAGAACAAAAAATCTCCTTCCTAATCACCATTAAACAAATATTTTTTTCTCATGGAGGCTAGGGTTTTCTCGTAACCTCATCCTTTCTAGGGCTTCTCGGCCCGTCGACGTTAGGGAAAGGATCTTCCTTAAGCTCTCTCCATGGCCCTAACTACTAATGATTTCCCTCCTCTTTCTACACCATCGCATAACGCTGTTTTTTCCTTAAACGTTTTATCTTCTTCTCCTATGCCAGATGTTTTTCTGATGACTTTTGTTCCTCTTATCCAAAAGCTTGCTTTCGTAGCTGATGACTTATCCGAAGGTGTGGCTCTTTGGTCTTTATCTCTTGCGGGGTACTTAATCGGGCAAAGGTCTTACAATGAAAGGCTTTTGGCGGCCATGAAAAAGGTATGGAAATTAAAAGGAGAGCTTACTTTGTTGTCATTAGATGATGGATTTTTCCTATTGAAATTCACATCCGCTGAGGACTATGACATGGTTTGGAACAAGGGACCTTGGTTTCTCCTGGGAAAACCATTTATCCTTCAAAAATGGTCACCAAAATTCAAACAAAAAAGAGACGAATCAGCCTCTATTCTGATTTGGATAAAAATCATTCATCTTCCTTTGGCCCTATAGACTCCTTCGGGTATCTCAAAAATTGCTAGCTTCATAGGAGTACCTATGTTGGTGAATTCCCTTACTGCTAATAGAACGATACTCACTTTCGATAGAGTATGTGTGCAAGTTTCCAAAGATTCATCCTTACCTGGTAAAATTCCTATGATCATTGATGGTGAAGACTTGGTTCTTAAAGTCCAGTATGACTGGGAGCCATATAGATGTGAATGATGTGGATCACTGGTCCACCCCTTCTCCTTATGCCCCTCTAACCCCAACCCAAAACCAATTATTCCCATCCTTCTCATCCCCAAGGTAAAAGCAATAGTTGAAAACCAGGATTGCGCACTCCGGTGCCTTCTCCCAAACCCCTAGTCACATATTCCAAACCCAATCCTCCAATCACCTCCTCGGCTCCGGAGAAGCACATTCAGAACTCTTCTGAATCTCCTCTGGACAAGGACCCTCTAATTCCTAACCTCAACTCTCCCACAAAAAAAAAACTATTTAGAGGAATCCTCTTCCTCTGATCAGTCATATCATCCGATAATGAAACTTCCACCCAAAGTCCCTATCAATAAGAAATTTTCTTACCTCCAATTTGATGAACCTTACTCTTCCTCTCCTCAAGAGGATGAAACTCCTGCCGTTGAAGCTCCTCCAGATGCTAAAAAATTTGAAAACTCACCATCCTCTAACTCCCAATCTTCTCCCAATCTTCTTAAAGTCCAATATGACTGGTGTTGACCTCATTTTTGTATGAGGTCACTAAGGACCTATCCAGACTCCAGATCAATCTAAAAACCTAGGATTCTCCAAGATCCAGACCTCAGGATCCATTCTAGATCCTAGGACCCTTCTAGACTCCAGACCCTAGGATCTACTCTAGACCCTAGGATTCTTCCAGACCAATCTAGATGTTAGGATCTATTCTAGACTCTAAGACTCTCCTAGGTTGCCTCCTATGCCACCTCAGCCTCCCTTGACCCGTTGACTGGTCAACAAAGTCAAATCAACCCCTCAAATCCTCCCAAATGGCCATAATCAGCCTTCAATCCCCTTTCCCTTGATTTGAGCTGCTCTAGCCGATCCTTTTATCACCTAAAGCTCTCTAACAGGCTCCCTAAACAAGCCCAACCCTGGGTTTAGCCTTAAGAGGCAATGGTCCCCCCCACTCACCCAAAAGCCGCCCAATAGAATCAAGGCTTATCCAGCCTTTGGGTCAGCCTTCTGGCTGTCCCAGGGATGTAATATCACAATCTGCTCCAGTATCGTCCAGGACGATCTGGGATCGTCCTGGGATGATCAGTGGATGTTCAGTTCCAGAATTTGCTCCAGGTGATTTTCTGTAGGCATCGTCCAGGCCGATTGGAGACATCGGCCAGGCCGATTGACACTGTTCATAAGGATCGGCCGTGCAATAGCCCTGTGAGCTGACCAGGACGATCTATTTGGTCTGATCGTCCGGGACGATCTGGATATCGTCCAGGACGATGTTACTATTCATAAGCATCGGCCTGATCATCGCCCTGGAGTATCGGCCAGGCGATATTGGTTTGGTCTGATCGTCCAGGACGATCTGGACGATCGGCCAGGCCGATCTGAAGAGGATTTAAGGAATTCAGCCGATTTGAAGAGAGAGAAAATTTAAAAAATAAAATATCTGATTTCAGCTCTGAGGAGAGAGAAAAAGAGAAATTTGGAAAAGTTGATTTCGGGAAGACGCGGAGCCGTTTTCGATCAAAGTGACTGTTGAGGAATTTGCTGTGCTCGAGGTAAGGCACATTCCGTCTTTCTCAATTTTCAGTTCCGTCGCGGTTGGCGGTATTTTTCTGTCCGGATTTCATTTTCGTTACGGTTTTTCGTCCGTATCTTTTGATTGGTTCAGTTTTTACCGCGTAAGTTTCTGTATGTTGTTGACGTGCCGAGTGTGCACATTTTGGTTATTTTCCGAAGATTTTTGTCCGGGTATTTTTGATTCGGCGATGTTTTTCGTAGACTACAATTTTCTGTGAAATTGGAAATTATCTGTGCAGTAGAATAAATGTTCTGGAATATGATTATCTATATTCTGTGCGAATTCGATAAATTTTCTTTGCAGGAAATTTTGTGTAAATTCTGTATACTGCCGTTGTGCTGCCCGATTTTTGGGTAATTTCTGAATTGTCCGGATTTCTTCTGAATTGAAATGCTATGTGTATAAGCTATACAAAGGGAGTTATAAGGGGTCTGAATCCTATGAGATTCAATTAGTGAAACGGGAAATCTGAAATGAAATCTGAAATCTGATATCTGTTTTGTTCCGGATCCGATGAATTTTGTTCTGGTGCTATAAGCACATCTGTTTTGGTGCCGTGAGCACAAAGGGAGACATAAGGGGCCTGGATCCGATGAGATTCAGTTAGTGTCTGGGAAGGGAGGCATAAGGGGCCGGAATCCGTAGAGATTCCGTCAGTGTCAGGGCATTTAGCTATATGTATCTGATCTGTATCTGATCTGTTTTCTGTATCTGTTCTGTTCTGTACGAAATTGTGATTATGATATGATATGATCCGTACGATTCTGATTTCTGATTCTGACTCCGTTGATTTATCCTGTTCTGTGATCTGATCTGTACGATTCCGTTTCTGATCTGATATCTGTCTGATGAGTTTGGTTTTGGTTTCTGAGAATTTAGATTGGTGGTTTGTTGCTTTGCTGAGCTGTTGAGCTCACCCTTGCTTTCTGGTGGTTTTCAGGTTCTGGGAAAGGCAAGGAGGTTCAGGATTAGTTCAGAGTCTGATCAGTATAGGTACTTTTGTACTTTTTGATTTTTGTACAGTCATGGCTTTCCTGTTCTGTCTTTCTTTCTGTTGAAAGCCATGTACTGTTCTGTAGATGATTATTTTTGAGGAAATGAAAAGATAGATGTTTTGTTCCGCTGCATTTGATGATTTTAGTAGCTCTGTTGTTCTGTGTGTTTCTGTTGAGTTAAGAATTTGGAAGATCAGTTCAGTAACCTAATATAAAGTCAGATCCTGGATAAGCAAGTAAGTTCAGCTCGTCGCGATCCGGCTCGGGCGGGATCCGTCCCCGTCGGGTCGGGTCGTGACAAGCTTTTATGGTATCAGAGCACTGGTTTTGGAAACAGGTTGGATTGTAAAACAGAGCTTTAGGAAGTGATCAGTAAGTATGTCTGGGAGGTAGTTTTGGGTCGTTTGGCTTTTTATTGTGTTGTTTTTGTGTTGTTTTTGTGATAGTTTTCTGGATTTTCTGGATTTTTCTGTATGGATCAGCCAGACCCAGACATGACAGACGGTCAGAGTGACGATCAGGCAGCACCAGTGGGGAGTACAGCCCCAGTGGTCGGTGCTGACACGCTTTCACAGTTTGCGTCACTTGTTGCTCAGATGATGAGCGAGACTCAGAGCAGAGCTTCTACTGTTAGATCTGAGGACATTGATCGACACCTGCAGTTATTTTTGAGGTTGAAGCCTCCGAGATTTGAGGGCGCTGTTGAGCCCAGAGCAGCCGAGGAGTGGCTGAGGAGATTGGAGAAGACTTTTGACGGGATGCAGTGTCCTGCAGACAGGAAGGTTCCGTTAGCTGTTTTTCTGTTGGACGGAGAGGCTGAGCACTGGTGGGATGGCCAGCAGGCAGCCAGATTTCAGGGTAGACTGAACTCTTTGATCACTTGGGAAGAGTTCACTGAGGTGTTCAGAGATTGGTTTGTTCCCCCTTCTGCACGACAGCAGATGCAGGAGAGTTTTCTGAGGTTGGTTCAGGGGAGCAAGACGGTGATGCAGTACGAGGCTGAGTTTACTGCATTAGCCAGGTATGCTCCGCAGCTGGTCAGCACTTCTGCTGAGAGGTGCTACAGATTTCTGAGAGGCTTACGAGACACTTTGAGGCAGCCTTTGATACCATTCAGGATTACTGATTTCTCTGAGCTTGTGGAGCGAGCTCGTCTGATTGAGAACGACATGACGGCTACTCAGCAGCGATGGACTGCGAGTAGGAAGAGATTTGGAGGTGAGACATCTGGCAGTGGTTCCTATGGGAAGAGGAGATTTGTTTCTGGATCTGGATCTGGAGATTCCAGGAGGAGCGGAGGATCGCCTGGTACTGCTACCAGTACGACTAGTTCTGGATCTGTCAGTATGGCACCTGTGTGCCAGAGTTGTGGACGGCGACACCATGGCCAGTGCTACAGGATAGCTGGTCTTTGTTTCAGATGTGGTCAGCCGGGACATAGGATTGCAGAATGTCCACAGATGGGATTTGAGCAGCGATCTGAGGGCTTCGTCAGACCTGTTGGTTCAGCAGCAGGAAGACCGAGGACTGTTCCTCCACGCCCTGAGGGATTTGCTGGTAGAGGTGGTGGTTCTAGTTCTGCACCACGGAGACCACCTACTGTTCAGAGGGAGCAGAGTAGTTCTGTTGCTTCAGCTCCTGTTCCAGTTCAGCCACGAGTTTACAGCTTGAGTCAGCAGGAGGCTCGTGATGCTCCGGATGTTGTGACAGGTACGGTTTACATTTCTGATCAGCCATGTCGTGTTTTGTTTGACTCTGGAGCGAGTCATTCTTTTCTGTCCGAGCACTGTTTTGAGATTTTACGTTTGGATTCTCTTTTACTTCCGGTTTCTTTGTCTGTGATTTTACCGGCTGGGAATCCTTTGATTGCTCGACAGTTTTGTTTGTGTGAGATCGAGATTTCTGGCAAGAAGTGGAAATCGAGTTTGATTCGATTGCCGATTTCTTCGTATGATGTGATTCTGGGCATGGATTGGCTGAGTCAGTATGAGGCTCAGATTGATTGTCTGAAGAAGCAAGTGAGTTTGTTTGTGGCTGGAGAGAGAGTTGTATTTCAAGGATTACGAGGTGTTCTCTCCAGTCTGGTTTCTGCGTTAGAAGTGAGCAGGATGTGGAAGAAGGGATGCCCAGTATTTTTAGCTTCGGTGCGGGATCTGAACCTGGAGGTTGGTTCTGTTTCTGAGATCCCAGTGGTACGGGAGTTTGCTGATGTTTTTCCTGAGGAGTTGGTTGGTTTACCTCCGGATAGAGATGTGGAGTTCTCTATCGATGTTTTTCTGGGTACCGCTCCGATATCGAAAGCTCCGTACAGGATGGCACCGAAAGAACTTTCTGAGTTGAAAGTTCAGCTTCAGGAGTTGGTTGACAGAGGTTTTGTGCGCCCTAGTGTTTCACCCTGGGGAGCACCTGTTCTGTTTGTGAAGAAGAAGGACGGTACACTCCGTATGTGTATTGATTACAGAGATTTGAACAAGGCCACGATCAAGAACAAGTATCCTTTGCCTCGGATTGATGACTTGTTTGATCAACTTTCCGGATCTTCGGTATTTTCGAAGATTGATTTGAGATCCGGATATTATCAGGTAAAGGTGAAGGAATCTGATGTGGTGAAGACTGCTTTCAGTACTCGGTACGGGCACTACGAGTTTTTGGTTATGCCTTTTGGGGTAACCAATGCGCCCGCTATTTTCATGGATCTGATGAACCGAGTATTCAGGGAGTTTTTGGATCAGTTTGTGATCGTCTTCATCGACGATATTTTGGTATATTCTGCATCTGAGGATGATCATGCCAGACATTTGAGGATTGTGTTGGAGACTCTGAGGAGGCATCAGCTGTATGCCAAGTTCTCCAAGTGTGAATTCTGGCTGAAGAGCATTTCTTTTCTGGGGCATGTGATTAGCGGAGAAGGCATTTCTGTAGATCCCCAGAAGATTCAAGCAGTTGCTGATTGGCCAAGGCCGACTACGGTATTTGAGGTACGTAGCTTCTTGGGCATGGTCGGGTATTACAGGAAATTTGTGAAAGGATTTTTCACAGATTTCGACTCCTCTGACGAGACTGACGCAGAAGTCGGTTCCTTTTGTTTGGACACCGGAGTGTGAAGCTAGTTTTCAGAGATTGAAGGATTGTTTGACTTCAGCTCCAGTGTTGACACTTCCGTCAGGTACGGAGGGTTTTCAGGTGTTCAGTGATGCTTCACTGAAAGGACTGGGATGTGTCCTGATGCAGCATGGTCAGGTAATTTCTTATGCTTCGAGACAGTTGAAACCACATGAGAAGAATTACCCGACGCATGATTTGGAGTTAGCTGCAGTTATTTTTGCTTTGAAGATTTGGCGTCATTACCTGTATGGCGTCAGATGTGAGATTTTTACTGATCATAAGAGCCTGAAGTACATTTTTACTCAGAAGGATCTGAATTTGAGACAGAGGCGGTGGCTCGAGTTGATCAAGGACTATGATTTGACTATTCAGTATCAGCCTGGGAAGGCGAATGTGGTAGCAGATGCTTTGAGCAGGAAGTCTTCTGGATTATCAGGTATTCAGCTTACCTGTGATGACTTTCTGATTCGTGATTTGGAGAGATTGCAGTTGGAGGTGATTTCCTCCAGTGATTTGGAGTTGGCTCAGATGAGTATTCAGTCTTCTTTGGAAGCACGGATTCAAGAAGCCCAGAAGTCAGATTCTGATTATTCGAAGTTGATAGCTCAGATTGGATCTGGTAAGACTCCTGAACTTCGAATTTCTGATTCTGGTGCTATTTTCTGTAAGAACAGGTTGTGGGTACCTGTGTTTGGAGATCTGAGACGGGAGATTCTGTATGAATCTCATCATTCTGGCTACACTGTTCATCCAGGCAGTGGTAAGATGTACGCTGATATGAAGCTTTTGTTCTGGTGGCCTGGGATGAAGAAGGATGTGGCGGAGTTTGTGTCGAGATGTGAAGCCTGTCAGTTGGTGAAGGCAGAGCATCAGCGACCAGGTGGACTGTTGCAGTCGTTGCCTATCCCTGAGTGGAAGTGGGAAGAGGTAACAATGGATTTTGCGATGGGTTTTCCTCGATCACGACAAGGACATGATGCCATTTGGGTAGTTGTGGATCGATTGACGAAGTCAGCCCATTTTCTTCCGATCAGACAGACGGATTCAGTTGAACGCTTGGCACAGATTTATGTGAAGGAGATAGTCAGATTGCACGGTGTGCCTCGCGTGATTGTTTCTGATCGAGATGGACGTTTTACTTCCAGACTTTGGAAAGGCATTCAGCAAGGCTTGGGTACGAAACTGCATTTTAGTACAGCCTTTCATCCTCAGACCGACGGACAGTCTGAGAGGACTATTCAGGTACTGGAAGATCTGTTGAGACTTTGTGTTCTGGACTTTAGCGGAAGCTGGGAATATCATATTCCGCTAATTGAGTTTGCTTATAACAACAGTTTTCAGTCCAGTATCGGTATGACACCGTACGAGGCTCTGTATGGCAGGAAGTGCCGTACTCCTTTGACTCTGATGGAGGTCGGAGATAGGCAGGCTTTGGGGGTCACTTTTGCTGATGAAACTGCTCAGAAGATCAGTTTGATAAGAGAAAGATTGAAAGCCGCTCAAGACCGTCAGCAGAAGTATTACAATCAGAAGCACAGATTTGTTGAGTTTCAAGTTGGTGACTTTGTGTATGTCAAAGTCAGCCCGATGAAAGGTGTGAGCAGATTTGGTCAGGTAAGCAAGCTTAGTCCAAGGTATGTTGGACCGTTTGAGATTTTGGAAAGAATTGGAAAAGCTGCTTATCGCCTATTGCTTTCTGATTCTATGCCGGATGTGCATAATGTGTTTCATGTATCCACTCTGAGGAAGTGGGTATCCGACTCTGGGAAGAAGTTGTCATCTGATGAGGTTGAGATTCAGAAGAATCTGACGTACAAGGAAGAGCCAGAGCTTATTTTGGCGTACGACGTCTGAAAATTAAGAAATAAAGAGATTCCGATGGTTAAAGTCCAGTGGAAGCACCGGACTGCACGAGAAGCAACGTGGGAAAAGGAGTCTGATATGAGACGGTCGTACCCGTACTTGTTTTGACTGAGTTTGGATTGGTTAATGTCGAGGACGACATTTTTCTGAGTTGGGGAGATTGTAATATCACAATCTGCTCCAGTATCGTCCAGGACGATCTGGGATCGTCCTGGGACGATCAGTGGATGTTCAGTTCCAGAATTTGCTCCAGGTGATTTTCTGTAGGCATCGTCCAGGCCGATTGGAGACATCGGCCAGGCCGATTGACACTGTTCATAAGGATCGACCGTGCAATAGCCCTGTGAGCTGACCAGGACGATCTATTTTGTCTGATCGTCCGGGACGATCTGGATATCGTCCAGGACGATGTTACTATTCATAAGCATCGGCCTGATCATCGCCCTGGAGTATCGGCCAGGCGATATTGGTTTGGTCTGATCGTCCAGGACGATCTGGACGATCGGCCAGGCCGATCTGAAGAGGATTTAAGGAATTCAGCCGATTTGAAGAGAGAGAAAATTTAAAAAATAAAATATCTGATTTCAGCTCTGAGGAGAGAGAAAAAGAGAAATTTGGAAAAGTTGATTTCGGGAAGACGCGGAGCCGTTTTCGATCGAAGTGACTGTTGAGGAATTTGCTGTGCTCGAGGTAAGGCACATTCCGTCTTTCTCAATTTTCAGTTCCGTCGCGGTTGGCGGTATTTTTCTGTCCGGATTTCGTTTTCGTTACGGTTTTTCGTCCGTATCTTTTGATTGGTTCAGTTTTTACCGCGTAAGTTTCTGTATGTTGTTGACGTGCCGAGTGTGCACATTTTGGTTATTTTCCGAAGATTTTTGTCCGGGTATTTTTGATTCGGCGATGTTTTTCGTAGACTACAATTTTCTGTGAAATTGGAAATTATCTGTGCAGTAGAATAAATGTTCTGGAATATGATTATCTATATTCTGTGCGAATTCGGTAAATTTATTTGCAGGAAATTTTGTGTAAATTCTGTATACTGCCGTTGTGCTGCCCGATTTTTGGGTAATTTCTGAATTGTCCGGATTTCTTCTGAATTGAAATGCTATGTGTATAAGCTATACAAAGGGAGTTATAAGGGGCCTGAATCCTATGAGATTCAGTTAGTGAAACGGGAAATCTGAAATGAAATCTAAAATCTGATATCTGTTTTGTTCCGGATCCGATGAATTTTGTTCTGGTGCTATAAGCACATCTGTTTTGGTGTCGTGAGCACAAAGGGAGACATAAGGGGCCTGGATCCGATGAGATTCAGTCAGTGTCTGGGAAGGGAGGCATAAGGGGCCGGAATCCGTAGAGATTCCGTCAGTGTCAGGGCATTTAGCTATATGTATCTGATCTGTATCTGATCTGTTTTCTGTATCTGTTCTGTTCTGTACGAAATTGTGATTATGATATGATATGATCCGTACGATTCTGATTTCTGATTCTGACTCCGTTGATTTATCCTGTTCTGTGATCTGATCTGTACGATTCCATTTCTGATCTGATATCTGTCTGATGAGTTTGGTTTTGGTTTCTGAGAATTTAGATTGGTGGTTTGTTGCTTTGCTGAGCTATTGAGCTCACCCTTGCTTTCTGGTGGTTTTCAGGTTCTGGGAAAGGCAAGGAGGTTCAGGATTAGTTCAGAGTCTGATCAGTATAGGTACTTTTGTACTTTTTGATTTTTGTACAGTCATGGCTTTCCTGTTATGTCTTTCTTTCTGTTGAAAGCCATGTACTGTTCTGTAGATGATTATTTTTGAGGAAATGAAAAGATAGATGTTTTGTTCCGCTGCATTTGATGATTTTAGTAGCTCTGTTGTTCTGTGTGTTTCTGTTGAGTTAAGAATTTGGAAGATCAGTTCAGTAACCTAATCCAAAGCCAGATCCTGGATAAGCAAGTAAGTTCAGCTCGTCGCGATCCGGCTCGGGCGGGATCCGTCCCCGTCGGGTCGGGTCGTGACAAGGGACACCTGGCATCATCTGAAGACATGGTGAGTTAATCCCAGCCATCTATTTTGGCTGGGGGATGTTTGAATAGGGAGAAATGCCCTAATGAAGCATATTCGAATCCTTAGCATTCTCTCACCACCTCAAGCCCCTCCAGTCGAGTTCTCTGCTCTTTCAAACCCTCAACCATCTCCTCTTCATACTCCGACCAAATCCCGGCCATCAAACCCCGCCGGCGAGTGCATTCCGGCAAACTCAAGCTCAAACCGGTCTAAGCCTTTACCAGCTCGATCCGTAGCCTCTCAAGCCTCGAGTTCAACAGGACAAATAAATGTGGACAGTCTACAAATTCAGAGAATCAAAAAACGGTTCAAACCGTCCATTAAATCAAGGTGAAACTCTAAACCTAGCTTAGGACACATAGATTAAATTAGCTTTTCGTTAAGCGCTTATTTAATTGTTCAAAATGTTCCCCATTGCTTCTATTCACTACCTTAATCCGTGTTTAAAATTTCAAGTTATTTCATTAACTATATCGATCGAACGAGCTCAAAAACTTTTCTAGGGCTTCGGACGAACTGCGCCTGAACTGTAAGTTTTTTTGGGCCGTTGATCTTCCGATCAACGGCTCCGATTAAGTCATTCGGTCGCAGGGTCCAACGTGTATCCAATCCTGCGGTTTCATCTTTCGTCCGGCTAGATCTGGGCGTTCCATTCAGAACAGCGAGATTGACTTTGCGCCGTCTGATCTCTCCTAATTGAGATCAAACGACGAGATTCAATCCCTGCCGTTCATGTAATCTGCCTCAATCCGACGGCCAGGAATGCGGGCTTACGTGGATAAGTTGAAACCGCGTGAAGCCATCAGCGGTTGACGCGTGGATCCGCCGCCGCGCGTTCCGTCTTGCCATTCTGGGCTCGCCACGTGGAGTCGCCGCAGCCCGTCTATTAATTAAAATTAATTTTGATTTAATTAATTTTAATTAGCAGAAAGTTTTAAATAATTATATATGAATATATTAAAAAAAAAACTATGTATTATATATCAAAATTTTCAGTAAATCAAGTACTTTAATTGGAAATAAATTTTGATTTAAAATATTAATGAACCTATTTTAAATCATTTTAAGTATTAAATATTAAATATTAAATACATTTTCCTTATTAATATTTAATCAAGTTATTAATTCAAATATTTTCAGAAATTAAGATTTCTGACTTAAACTTATTTTCAAAATTTAAAATCTATTTTATTACAATTAATTTGAATTACTTGAATAATATAGTATTTAATCAATATTATATTAAGTATTATATTAATTATTCTCAAGATTAAAGTTTATTTTCAAAATGATTTGAAAATCAATGAATCTCTCAATCATTTGTAAATTCACTTTAGTAATATTTTGAATTACTTTAATTTAAAACATATATTTATATATAGGTTTTTATATATACTTAATTGTTTTTTTTTTTTAAATATATTTTGAAGTATATGTATATATATATTCAAATCTTTAAATGTTTGAGAGATCCCCTGGGATTTTAAGCATGGATTGAATGTGTGAATAGAAGTCATTGGGGAATGATTAGTGAGTGATTAGGTTTTAATCATTCACTAATCAAAACTTTATTCTCTTAATTACCATCAATATTTGCATGATTAGATTATACACACACCACTTAGTCTAGGCTCTCCTAGATCTCAGGATTTGTTTGATTGTGTGTTTGCTTATATGTTAAGTTCAAGGGTTAGCAAAAACATCGATTTGAATCCATCAAACCTAGTGTCATTAAGGACAAAAATTAAGGACATATTTAGAAAACTTAGAAAATTTTTAATAATTAGGATACACATCCTTTTGACTAAAAATTTTCAAACACTTGAACCTAGTGACATGTACAGCCCCTAGGAAAACTTTCACTGGTTTTGGAAATCATTTAGACCCTTAATTAATTTTCCTAAGTTTAAGCCTTAGTTAAGCCTCTAAACCTTCCGGAAAATCTAATAAATCCATTTTAAACCCAAAAATTATGTTTAACCCCTCTAACTGACCATAATTGAACCCTTAACCAATGAAAATTAAAATCCAATTGAATTGACAGCAATCTGAACCTTAATCTAATTTTAAGTAAAAATCAATATTTAATTCATATAATTAATTAAAAAATATTCAAATTTCCAAAAATTTCTCAAACACTTGGGAATCTCTCCTTAGGTCATTTCTGACCTTTGGAGTTGATTTCAAGGAGTTTGGGATTCATTTGGAGGAAAATCATAAAAAAGGCCTTCTAATTAAGAAATTTCAAAATTTCATTAAATAGTCAAATCTTCAAACTTCCATAACTAATTCCAGAAAAATTAAAATCACCCAAACTCACTTGCATTCAATTCCTAATAAGGTCTAATATTTACTAAAAATGTTAAATTCCAGAAATCTGTAATATTTCAAAAAGTCAACAAATTGGTCAAACCGTAGTTAAAAACTAGTTCAAAACTTCAAACCTTCGTAATAAAATGCAGAAAAATCCGATTTCAACGTACTTACCTTCTAACTGATCGTAGTAAGGTCTAGTATTTTAATAAAATACAAACATTCCATAATTTGAACTTAATCAAAAAGTCAATTTTCAACCCCTTAATTAAATGATTAAAATATTCAAAAAATTCATAAAATTCAAAATTATTCTAAAAATCCAGAAAATGTTAGCTTAATGTTTAAAACATTCAACAAACCTTTTAAAACACAACAACCATCCTAAAGATGAAGTTTATTGGCTTGACTACTCCGGGCTGTGGGGCTAAGTGTCCTAAGGAGGCTGGTTCCTCGAGCCTGGTGGCACAACGCCACGAATGGATTCCAAGGAGTGTTAAACCTTAAAAATGGATTAGTCATTAATTATCTAACCTTTTAAAACTTCTAATTTAACTACATTAATTTGGTTTATCGGCTGGACTACTCCGGGCTGCGGGGCTAAGTGTCCTAAGGAGGCTGGTTCCTCGAGCCTGGTGGCACAACGCCACGAATCGATTAATGGCAAACTTAAATTAATCAATTTTGAAAATTTGCAACCAAACATTTCTAATAAAATTCATTAATTCTTAAACCTTAATCAACCTAAAATATTTAATTATACCGGATACCACTTGGTAACCCAGGCCTACGAGGCTATTAACTTAGCCCCAAGGAAGGTGAAATAAACTTCACGGCCTCGGTGTGAAACAAATGTGTTATCCAACAAATAATTAAGTAAGTCTTAAAATTAACCTCAAGCCATTAATATTTGAATTCAAACTTAAAATCCCTTAAACCTTCCAACCAATCGAACCTTAGATAACTTTAACTAATAATCCTAATTAGGATACATCAAAACCACACGACCTACCTCACACACTTTAGATGGTTTGCTAGGATCACCGACTCTAGTTTTAGGATAGGCCGGTGTTTTACTTTCTGCAGTTGTGTGACGAGTTTTCGAGTTTTTACTGCATGCTGTTTGCTAGAGTAGAATTGATGTGTTTATTTACTTACTTCCTGCATTCTGTGATTGATTGTACGTTAGATTTACCCCTAGGTTAGGAGCGAATTATACTTGTGCAATCTTATGCAGGTGGCCATGCTCATACAAGGAGCTGAAATTAAAGGGGGCAGTTAATAAAAATATATATACTCTTTGCACAGGTACCTGCCGCGCTTAAGACCCCCTTTGATTAAAAAGAGCATGGCCAAGTGTGGCTAAAAAAAAATGCATTTCAAATTTTCATATTATAACTACTTGGGAATGAATATACAACTGTTGATTATTAGGATAACCTTGCAGGATCGAGTCTAGATTTTCTTATTTCTCTCAATGTAAATTTAATTCAGTCAAGGTTGTATTTATTTAAAATGATTTGAGATTGGGATATAAATATCCAATTTGAACTCCAAAGAGGTGAAGACATCCCTAAAGGGGAGAGTCTTCTTCCATTTGGAATTCAAATTAGGATACTTTGCAAATATCCAAAGAGGAAAGATAACACTCCGATCAAGGGGGAGTTTCTTTCCATTTGGATATCCTGAACCGACGAATCGAGATGTTCGTGAGAAGATGAAGGATTGGACAACGAGAATAATCCCAAGTCTCAAAATCATTTGATTTAGGATTAGAAATCTGGGTTGTAGTCAGTGGTGCCCGGCCACTTTAATTTATTGTAATTTTTGAGATGTAATAATGAGTGGCACTTGCCATATGGACATTCAATTTGATATATTTAATTGATTTATTTAATTGATTTCACATTAGAACTCCTGTTTTTCTAGTCTTTTTATTTGCATGCCGCGTTTGATTTAGCCTGGAATTCGAATTTAGGCTCTTAGGGGTCTGTCAAAAATTCTTCTACTTTAATTAAATAAAATTTTTAAGATAAGATAGAAACTCTAAACGGTCTTAAGAAGTAAGCTCGGACTCGCCGATGGTTTTTTATGCATTCATATTATACTTTCTCAACCTTGTTAGGCATATCCCCGCCTGCGGGTTCTGGCAGACCACCTGGCCTATGAAGGTGCCGATCTATCAAGGGGATGTTATGCAATCTCTAGGAAAAAATCTATTTTCTAAGCCAAAATTTTTAAACTACTACATATAAATTCTGCATTCAATCGAGTCAATTAGCATGCATCGCATTAGCAATAAATTTAAAAGAGTCTAATATTTAATTGCATTGCTTAGACATCAAACTCAACATAAGTTTAAGGGACCATTTAGGATCTGCTCTAGATGTCGGTCCCGTTCTCAAATACCTTTCTTAAATAACGTCCCGACCACTCTACATAAAAAGACCGGATTCATATTTTAAAATCGTTTAGGTGGTTTAGCTGGCTCCCCAATCCAGACCGGGGTAAGACCAGAATTGCATTGCACTAGCTAGGTTCGGGGTGCTAACTTTTAGTGCCCAATTTAGACTTAGGTTCTGAGGCCGGCTCGGGCCATAAGACCTCAACTTCCGGGAATTGAATCCCAAATTTCTAATAAAATGAACCACTTAAACTAAAAATTTTCTTTCAATCAAATACAAGCCTAACACTTAGGATAGATTGGGGTGTTTCTGAAGTAATTCAGAATCTCAAAACACCCCTTACCCTTCTTCCTTTGACTCTAGAAATAAGTGCTCAACATTGAACCAATCCCATTTGAAAATTCCTACCATTTTTCTTCCTTTGATGTCAAACTTTGAAAATCCAAAATTAATTTTACACCGCTATTTTAATCGAGAGTTTTCATAGGGAAATTTCAATTTCTCCTATGATGTAATTAACTACGAGGGCTTGCGCTCGTAGGAGATTTAGTGACCCAGATCTAATTTTTAAAATCAAAATCTTTCAAAATCTCTAATTAATTATTTTTGGAAAATTTAAAATACAACGATCATTATCGTCATTTTCAAACGATCAATAATGATTGATATCTCCTTTCTTTGGAAAGGTATATTAATTATTATCGTGGATTTGATTATGAAATTAATAATTTCAAATTTTGATTTTGAAATTTGAACCAATTAGTGAATGATATTCTCCCGTTTGGGATGATATATCGTTCCTAATATTGTGTTATATTTCAAAACTAAAATTCAAAATTTAATCTTCCCAAAGATAATTAAATATTTTCAAAACTATATATAAATAAATATATTTTCAATCAAAACAAAAATGGCGACTCCGCTGGGGAAAATCTCACTCTCCATCTTTAATAGCGATGTAAATTTTATTGAATCGATAGTCTTAACTACCCTTCTCTCTTTTGGTCCCTCTCCCATTTCTTTTTTGAGAGAGTGTGGCCAACTCAATTAAGACATGTGAAATGAGATGTGAGTGTAGGAAGCCTCCCTTTAATTTAGGCTTGGACATTTTGCCTCCAACTTGGTTGGTGTAGCGAAAGAGTCAAGTCTATCCCTTTCCAAACCTTTCTATACATTTTAGAAACTAGCGTGCTCGGGCTACTAGTGGCATGCTAAGTTATATAACTTATAGAAAATTTCCTCAATTTTCAAAATCTAAATTCTAGTCTTTTAGTAGAGTTTTAATCCTTCCAATGTCTAGATAATCGTTATGATTGTATCGTTGTATATTGAATTGTAACAATTTCAATTCGATATATACGATCAAGCATAACACTCACTTTTAGGGTTCGTTTTAAAATTCAATTATATCGGTAGAGTTAAGATATGACATTTCATTCTTAGTCCACTAACTAGAATGAAAGAGTCAAGTAAATTCCAAATAAATCTCCCCTAATTAATGTGGACCTTTTTGTTGGATGAATATCCAGCACCTCGAGTCCCAAAATAAGGGGAGATGCTGCCGAATTTTTGAGTTTTTAAAACTCTCTCTAAAATCTTTTCAAATTGATTATTGTTGTTGTATGTTCTTCTGCGACGATCATCGTAGTTAACATATACAACGAACCTTTAAACTCTATCTGGTACAAGTTCACCATTAACATTTTATCCTTTAAAGATTGAAAGAGTTAGGCCTTCTTAGTGATTTTCCCGACATTTATTTGTGAACCTTTTGTCGAATGAAAATTCGACACATTGAGTTCCAAAAATAAGGGGAAATGCTGCCGGATTTTCGAATTTCTAAAACTCAATTATTTCCAAATTCAAACATCTTCTCTAAATTCATCCAAATCAAATTCCGATTATCATTGTTATATATTTTCCTACAAAATCCTTTTGTAGTTGAATATATACAACGACAATTCAAACTCTGTTTCAATCAAAATCTAACTCTATATTTTATCATTTTATACCGGGTTATAGCTCTTATGGCCCGATATATGTGATAAAATATAAATCTATTTTCAAAATTTAAATTCAAGTTTCTAATTCAAATCTTCTCCTTCTCAATTCTCAGAAAATCAAATTAACTGCAATGGCTGGCAAACTGTTGTTTTCAATGTATCGCGATTTGCTGATTGGAGAATTAGTCTACGAGAACTCAATTCAGTTTCGAATAGGGTTTAAGTCTCTTAGACTGGTGATGAATGGAAACACTTTGGTTGACCTTGCTGTCGAGGGCGAGAAAGATGCCCTTGTAGTTCAATTAGCCATAGGAGCCGGGAACGATGCCCCTCCTAGTCTGTGGTCAGCGCTAGATATCGCTAACGCGCCCAAAGAATTCATTGAAGATGCAAAGAAACTGGAAACTACCGCTGCAGGCAAGATAGTGTTTGAGAAAGGATCTTCTAGTGCTGAGACTCTTTATGGTAGTAAGAATTCCAAGAAGAACTGCCTCAGGAGATTAAGAAAGAAAATAACTAAAACCAAGAAGGTGGCCGAGCTGAAGGCCTTGGGTAAAGTCGACCTTGAGGCTGCCGAGGAGCTGTCAATCCCTGCCTCTTCTCCACTCCTTAAAGGGAGTCGTTTTCACCCCCTCGCAGCTGCTGCAGGGGAGGAGAGAGTTACTCGGATAGCTAGCACTCCGCCTAGCCCAGTAGACTATTCTGTTAAGAGAACCCCAAAGGAGAAGCAAGTTCTGAAAACTAGGATGCTTAGAAATATCATCCATACTTGTGCTGCTCAAGTGGGGCAAACTAAGGAACAGTATGTGAAACACTTAAAGGGAGTGATTTCACACAAACTTGAGAAAGAAGTTTTGAAGGAAGAAAAGTCTGAAGCCAAGAACTTGACTCCTCAACCAGTGAGGAAGAACAAGAAATTTGTCAAACAACCGGTATCTTCAGTCTTGGTGGATGGATACCACTGGGTGCCTCGCCTCCCGTCTACAAAGACGGAGGAGATAATATTAACCGGGTCTGGCCAGAGTCGCTCTTTCAGTGGAAGACCACCGACCCCACCTTCGAAACTGTCAAAGCTGGCCCCAGTGATAGCAAAGTCTAAAGAAGTCTTTAAAGAGCTGAAACCAGTTGATGTTAAGGGCAAGAGGCCCATGTCACCAGAAGAATCATGTGCAAGAATGAAGTTCAGTAGATGTATTGGAATTCAATTCAGGGAACCTCAAATTCAGATACCAGTTGAACTCCCTAGACTCCCAATTCAAGGAAGTGAGGACTCTATTCGTGTTGATGTTGGAGCCCCCGCTGTTCAAGCACCTCCATCATCAATTAAGACAGACGTCCCTCACCTTACTGAGGATGTCACCCTTGCGACTACCGACCCCGGGACAGTCGGAGGGGAGGAGATGACCTGAGATCCTGATCAAGAGATGTTAGATCAGCTGGTTAGTAAAGAAATCACTGAAGAGGATGCTAAGATCAGTAATATCTTTGATAAGTTAGATGTGAAAGAGTATGATCAAGTGATGGACTACGATGGATACCTGCCAATTTATGCTGAAGCAATAGATGGAAGGCCGGTTGAGGAAGTAGTTCAAGAAATCAGAGATATTCTTAAGAAGAAGGCTATTGATGAATTCAATCCGGATGAAGATGATCTGTTAGTTGAGGAAGAACCAATAGCGAATGTCCACATGGTCGAGACTCGAGCATCAACTAAAGATGCTGAGCCTTCTAAACACCGCTCCGATAAAGAAGAGGAGTCAGCAGCAGTTGACTCAGATTCCGACACCTCTGTTAAACTGAGAGATAAAGATGATTACATCAAGAGCCTGGAAAGGAAGGTCGAAGAGATGATGCTAAAGGTAGAACAAATGCAGAATCAGATGTCCCAGGCACAGCAGTCTAAACCCGAGCAGTTGCAGCCCACGATACTCACAACGGGCGAGCACAGCAGGAAGGCTGATTCTAGTTTCAAGATTCCAGAAGTCGCCCCTCCACCAGAAAAAGATATCCGTCAGATGATTGAAACCCAGGTAAGGGAGGCCTTAGCCCATTCACAAGGGACTGTATCTATTCCAAAGGGTAGGCCCTACCCCGAGGAATATGATTTGGTTCCTTATCCCAAGGGTTTTGTGCCACCTTCTTTCAAAATTTTTAGCGGCTTAGAAAATCCAAGACAGCATCTGGCCCATTTCCGTGCAAGCTATTGTAATGCAGGAGGGTCGGATGCTCTACTCTTTCGTCAGTTTATGAGTTGTTTGTCCGGTATTGCTTTTGAGTGGTACGCAGATCTACCGAAAGGTTCTGTAAAAACTTTCACAGAGCTCGAGGGTCTCTTTTTAAAGAGATTCTCAGGAGCTCAACAACGTGTAACCGTTGGTGATCTCGTCATCGAAAAGCAAAAATCGGACGAGTCTTTAGTCGACTACATCTTGAGGTGGCGAAACCTCTCGATGAAATGTGAACCCCAACTGCAAGAGCAACATGCAGTGGAAATTCTTCTAAAGAACATCCACGGGCCTATTGCTTTTCTGTTAAAGGGGTTTACAATTAAAACCTTCGAAAAGCTTCTTAACAAAGCTAGTAATCTACAAGAAGAGGCTCCCAAAATGCCATTCTTAAAGGATACTACTGAAGATAAAAAGGTTAGTAAACCGTTGAAGTCCTTTGAAAAAAAGACAGCAACGGTTTCAACAGTCGACAAGGGAAAGAAGCCAGTCAATGTTCAATCAAGTAACCCTGTTGTTCAACAAACTCAGAAACCTCAACCGTTTCAGGTAACTTCTCAACCTACCAGAGAATACTACCGACCCACTTTTGAAGAGAGATTGGCTCGTCCGTATCCATTCAAAAGGGAGTCGGTGAAAAAAAATTTTAAGAGCCTTCTAAAGAAACCAGATTTTCGATTGCCGGAGGCCAGAAAGCCGGAAGAGGCAAATAAAAAGGATGACCCGACCTTTTGCCCCTACCATCGCATGTTGGGCCACACAATCGAAGACTGTATAGTCTTTAAGGACTGGCTCGAGAAAAACTTCCGTCAAGATAACATCGTAATTCCAAATGAGTACTTGGTTAATCCGGATCAGGGATCTGTCAAATCCATTTCAGGTAAAATTTCTAATCTTTCTTTGTCCATTGAAAATGGTTGGGATATAGCACTATCCCGGGCATTTAAAAAGTCAATTAACCAATCTTTTCGTCTTTCTCAACAGTTACCGATGAGAGCCCGGGGCCCGATCTGGGAGGTTGAGCTGGAGGCATCACAGGAGGATGTTGGGACGATTTCCTCTCCAGTAGTTGTAAGAACTATTGTATTAAATAAAAAGAGTGAACCTTTTGTAGAGTGGAAATTTGTTGATGAGAGATCTGTACAAGTGGTGGATGGTGGTTCAAAGCCACTAGCCCCACTAAAGTTATCTGACTTTTACTTTGCCCCATCAAAGGCAAAGGGTCCAAAATTGAATAAAAAGAAAGATCCTTCTGCGAATATTTTGATGATTAGTGTTGAGAATGATTTTTTAAATGATTCTTCTGTTGAAAATAACCCGGAGCCAGCTGGGGATAATCAAGAAGTTCAAAAACCCAGCTCTCCAGATTTGACCCTTCAAGGGGAAGATGAATCTAATGTCGTATCAGATGGTGATACCCCTGAAATTAATTTTCAAGGGAGTCCCGTTGTGATAGACTTTTCCGATTTAGATTCCCATTCAGAAAATGACAATCAACCACCTAAGGAGAGCGTAGACCTCCCCGTAGACTGTCCTTCCGATGAAATCGTGCAAGTACAACTACGTGGTGGCAAGGTTTTACCCCCTAGGCTTCCTCCACAGGAAAAGGGAAAACAAGTTGTTTTCACTGATCCGATTCAAGTCTCTACTCAACAATCAAACTCTCCTTCAAATCCACCGGGTCCTGATGTTAATGTTCCAAGTGTTGATTACAACGTCTTTGCTCACCTTAGAAAGTTGCCTGCTAAGTTGAGCATATACGATGCCCTCATCCTTTCAAAAGAGATGATGGAGACTTTAATTAAAGCACTTCTAGACCCTGAGATTTGCTTAGCTCAACTCGCTTCAACTTCTGAGGAGGAAGCTTTGTACTTCAAAGAAATCCCAGGAGTTACCTTCTCCGATGAAGATCTACTCCTTGGAACTGCCGACCACAATCGCCCACTTTACATCATTGTAAATATGGGAAAGTTTAAATTATCAAGAGTTCTTGTTGATCCGGGTGCATCGGTCAACGTGATGAATATAAAGACTCTCGCATACCTTAGAATTGATACTAGCAAGCTCTCAACCGACAAGTTAGTGCTTCGTGGGTTCAATGAAAAAGGCGAGAAGGCTTTAGGTTCAATCACACTTCTTCTAGAGATAGGAGAGTTGAAAACTGAAGCGAAATTTCATATTATTGATTCGGCTACGTCCTTTAATGCGCTTCTAGGTAGACCTTGGATCCATGAGTATAGGATGATTCCTTCCACCCTGCATCAATGCATCAAGTACTAACGAGATGGCATTGAGTTTGAAATCAAGGGTGATTTGCAACCATTCTCTATTCACGAGATCGGGATCTACGAGGATGCTGCGTACTATGTTCCCAAAGGGTCCACTACCAAATCTAAGGTAGAGATCAACGTTAAGGAGGAAAAGACAGAAAATCAAAGTTCAAAAGCAATTCAAAAATTGAGAAAAGAAAAAGTCAAGAATAAAAAAGGAGACGATTCTAATAGCGAAGACGACGTCGAGCGCGTGGTTTTTAGGCCTCCAATCAATCTACCTCAAAGAGGTGGAAGGATGGCTCAAAGGGCACGCGGCCGAGGTCGCCCTTCCATTGAAAAGAGAAATCCCCCAATGTACATCGAACTTGAAACAAGTTCAGATGAAGAACCAAGAAAGAGGGGTGCTAGAATTGCTTTCGACTACAGAAAAGTCAATCCTCCTCCAAAGTTTGATCTCACTTTAGATCAGATAGCGACCAAGAGGGTAACAAATCTAAATCTCAAAGTGACGAGCCTGAATTGACTATTTATGAAAAGCTTAATAGGGCAGTTAAATCCTTAGCCTTAACCCCACTGTCCGCTGACAGAGTCTCAGGGTTAGTAACTAAGGATGCCCCTAACTTAGATGGAAAAGTAAAGAAAGTCCAGAGGTTCTTCCCTGACACTTCCTCTTCAAGGAATGAAGGTGATGTAATACTTGAAGAGGCGGATTTCAATGAATTAATGGAATTACCTTTTGGCTACTTTCCTCTTGGTGTTAAGGCTCTTATCTCTAAAGGTTTTGCTCCGAGTCGATGGACTAAGGGTCAAGCTAGATACCACCAAGGTATTTGGAATTCCAAATTCAATAAAAATTGGACGAGTGGTATCGGCTTTGGTTCCGTTAGTTCGTTCGACGACGATGAATATTGCTTGATGATAACCATCCATCTTGAATCTGAAAGTGTCCCTGCTGAAGTCGTCGATTCGCTCGATAGACTTTATTTGGAGACCTTAGATGATTCAGATGAAGATCAAATTCGGGATGCACCCCCTGAATTTGAAGAAGAGATTAAGTCAACAGTTGATGAACTTAAAGAAATTAACCTTGAAACAGAGGATGACCCTCGCCCCACATTCATAAGTTCTTTGTTGAGTGACGACGAGTCTAAGGATCTGATTCAACTTCTATCCGAGTTTAAGGACTGTTTCGCTTGGACGTACGACGAAATGCCGGGTTTGTCCGCCGATATAGTAGTTCATAAACTCGGAATCCGGTGTGATGCCATTCCTGTCAAACAAGCTTCATGACGCATGCGTATGGAGATTGAACAACAAGTCATTTCTGAAGTTAAGAAATTGGCCGAAGCCGGATTTATCCGGGAGGAGCAATATCCTTCTTGGGTAGCCAGCGTTGTGCCCGTTCGAAAGAAAAATGGTCAAATCCGGGTCTGTGTTGACTATAGAGACCTGAATAAGGCATGTCCTAAGGATGAATTTCCTTTGCCAATTCCCGAACTAATGGTGGACATTGCCTCTGCGCATGTTGTTTTCTCCTTTATGGATGGCTCGTCTGGTTATAATCAAATCAAGATGGCCCCACAAGATGAGAGAAACACTGCATTCAGAAGTCCTATAGGGATCTTTTGTTATAAAGTGATGTCATTTGGCCTTAAAAATGCCGGTGCAACCTACCAGCGGGCTATGACTCAAATTTTTGACGACTTAATCCACAATCAAGTCGAATGCTACATCGACGATTTAGTTATCAAAAGTAAAGTTAAAGAGGCTCATCTTTATGACTTAAGAATCGTCTTCGAGCGGTTGCGTCGCTACGACCTTAAGATGAATCCTTTGAAGTGCACCTTCGGTGTCGCGTCAGGGAAATTTATAGGTTTCGTAGTAAGACACCGTGGAATTGAAATTGATCCTGCTAAAATCGAAGCTATCTTAAATATGCCGCCTCCTAGGAGTCTTACTCAACTAAGATCTCTTCAAGGTAGACTGGCGTATATAAGAAGTTTCATTTCTAATCTTTCTGGAAGATGTCAACCATTCTCGGTCATCGCAAAAAAGGACGCCAAATTCATTTGGGACGAGAAATGTCAATCTGCTTTTGAAAATATCAAACAATACCTGACAAATCCACCAGTCTTAGCAGCCCCTATTCCGGGGAGACCTCTAATACTCTACACTGCGGCCCTTGACGAATCTCTCGGGGCCCTCCTTGCTCAAGTCAATGACGAAGGGAAAGAGAATGCTCTCTATTACCTAAGTCGGAGACTTTTACCAACTGAAATTTGGTATCCAACGATTGAGAAACACTGTCTCGCCTTAGTCTTTGCAGCCCAAAAACTAAGACATTACATGCTTTCTCATCATATCAATCTAATTTCCAGTTTTAACCCCTTGCAATATCTTATGACCAGGCCTACGTTGTCAGGACGTTTGGCTCGTTGGTCTATGATATTGCTTCAATTTGAAATCACTTTCATTCCCTTGCGTGCTGTGAAAGGGCAGGCCGTCGCTGACTTCCTTGCGGCACACCCGTTGCCGGTGGAATCTCCTCTAAACGATGATTTACCTGATGAGCAAATCATGAGTTTTGGGGAAGCCACTACTCAAACCTGGGAAATGTATTTTGATGGTGCTGCGTCCTCTCAACGGGGCAAAACACCTGAATCTACTATTCCCGGGAAAGCCGGAGTTGGCCTGATATTCATAACACTAAATAAGGGAATGATGTACTTTTCCTACCACTTATCAGAACCTTGTACAAATAACGAAGCTGAGTACGAAGCTCTGATAACTGGTCTGGAACTTATAATTTTAATGGAGATTAAAGAGATTAAAATTTTTGGTGATTCCCAACTGGTGATCAACCAGATTTCAGGAACCTATAAAGTTTTGAATCCTAAACTCCTGAAATATCATCAGTACACCTGTCACTTGCTCGAGCAAAGCTTGCAAAGGAATTTGCCTGTCCAGAAGAAGACTCCATCCCTATAGAGGTGCAGGGTCGTCAAGTCCTGTCTCCCATAGATTTGGAGCACGTCAACAAATAAGTTTTTCAAGTCCTTTCTACCTCTTCAGCGGTCGATGAAGAAACAGATTGGAGACAACCGATAATTGAATATCTTCAAGAAGGCAAGCTCCCTCACAAGAGATCACTTGCCCATCAAATTAAGAAACGTGCCCTATCCTACGCACTAGTCAACAATACGTTGTACCGACGGTCGTTTGGTCAGATGTGGCTCCGTTGTTTAGACAAATGTGAGGCCCTGAAGATCGTTAATGAAGTCCATGCTGGACTGTGCGGTGCCCATCAATCGGGTCCAAAGATGAAAATGAAGATCAAAAGACTTGGATACTACTGGCCTACGATGATTGAAGATTGCATGAAAATTGCAAAGTATTGTCATCAATGCCAAGTACATGGTGTGGTTTTACATCAGCCGCCTAACGTGTTGCATCCCACGATAGCCTCGTGGCCCTTCGAAAGTTGGGGCACGGATATCATCGGGCCAATTGACCCTCCCTCCTCGAAGGGTCACCGCTTCATTTTAGCAGCGACTGACTACTTTTCAAAGTGGGCAGAAGCAGTCCCACTTAGAAATGTAACGTCACACCATGTAATGAAATTCTTTCGTGACCATATCGTATATAGATTCGACGTACCACGTAGAATCATATCCGATAATGGGTCCACTTTCAAGTCTACAAAGATCAACAATTTTGCGAATCACCATGGTATTGATTGGAGATATTCAACAATCTACTACCCACGGGCTAATGGATTGGCTGAAGCCTTCAATAAAACTTTGGTTCAAATCATCAAAAAGATCCTCGATGATAATAAACGACAGTGGGATGAGAGGTTGGTGGAGGCTTTGTGGGCCTATAGGATCACTTATCGAACCCCGACCCAATCCACACCGTTTGCACTAGTGTATGGATCCGAGGCCGTACTCCCTCTTGAAGTTCAAATCCCTTCGCTCAGAATCGCAATTCAGAACCAAATTACAACTCAACAAAATGCACAACTCCGTCTAGAAGAACTTGAAAGCCTCGAAGGATGTCGTCTTCAAGCTCAGCAAAACTTAGAGTTGTACAAAGCCCGAATGATTCAAGCTCACGATAAGTTAGTGCGACCTAGAACCTTCCAAGTAGGCGACTTGGTCTTGGTTCTTCGGAGGCCTATCTTAGCGCACCGAAAACTCGGTGGAAAGTTTGAACCAACTTGGGAAGGACCCTTCATAGTGGAAACAACCTACGAAGGAGGCTCGTATCAGCTAGTGGATTGTAAAGGAAATCACCCAATACTTCCTGTAAACGGGCGTTTCCTTAAGAAATACTATGCTTGATGTAGCTCGAATTTTCAATCAATAAAATCTTCAAGTTTCAATCAATTTTGTCCAATTGTCTACAAATCTTTTTATAATTTAATACCTTTTTTGTTAAGGCTAAGAAATGATTCTTCAGGTCTTCTTGTCTTAACTTCAAGCCTTTTAGTGGTGGGGTACGCCCTTTCATGGCACCACCCTAAAATTCAATTTTAATTTTGATCTTATATAGAGCAAGTTTCCTCTATATACGATCTTTCAAACCTGATCACTTGTGCAAAGCAAGTTTCCTTTGCACATGATCAATCCAGACCCGATCATCCGTAGAGCAAGTTTCCTCTACTCATGATCATCTTAATTTTGATCTTATATAGAGCAAGTTTCCTCTATATACGATCTTTCAAACCTGATCACTTGTGCAAAGTAAGCTTCCTTTGCACATGATCAATCTAGACCCGATCATCCGTAGAGCAAGTTTCCTCTACTCATGATCATCTTAATTTTGATCTTATATAGTGCAAGTTTCCTCTATATACGATCTTTCAAACCTGATCACTTATGTAAAGCAAGTTTCCTTTGCATATGATCAATCCAGACCCGATCATCCGTAGAGCAAGTTTCCTCTACTCATGATCATCTTAATTTTGATCTTATATAGAGCAAGTTTCTTTTATATACGATCTTTCAAACCTGATCACTTATGTAAAGCAAGTTTCCTTTGCATATGATCAATCCAGACCTGATCATCCGTAGAGAAAGTTTCCTCTACTCATGATCATCTTAATTTTGATCTTATATAGAGCAAGTTTCCTCTATATACGATCTTTCAAACCTGATCACTTATGTAAAGCAAGTTTCCTTTGCATATGATCAATCCAGACTTGATCATCCGTAGAGCAAGTTTCCTCTACTCATGATCATCTTAATTTTGATCTTATATAGAGCAAGTTTCCTCTATATACGATCTTTCAAACCTGATCACTTATGTAAAGCAAGTTTCCTTTGCATATGATCAATCCAGACTCGATCATCCATAGAGCAAGTTTCCTCTACTCATGATCATCTTAATCTTGATCTTATATCGAGCAAGTTTCCTCTATATACAATTTTTCAAATTTGATCTCTTATGTAAAGCAAGTTTTCTTTACATATGATCAATCCTGACCCGATCATCCGTAGAGCAAGTTTCCTCTACCAATGATCATTCCAGATCCCGATCTTATATGGAGCAAGTTTCCTCTATGTACGATCTTTCAAACCTGATCCCCTGTGTAAAGTAAGTTTCCTTTACATATGATCAATCCAGATCTGATCTGTCATGGGAAGCAATGCTTCCTTCCCACTAGATCTTTAATTTTCTCTCCTTAAAGATTCGACTCGCTAGTGATAGAGTACGCCTTTCATAGCACTACCCTAGTACCAGATCAAACTCCGATTCCCAGGGTTAGATTTTCCTTCCTTTAGAATCGGAACTCCAGACTTGACCTTTTTCGGTCAACGCCAATATGTGCAATAGAATTTCATTCTATTACACATATTGGGGGTCCATTTGTTGACCTCATTTTTGTATGAGGTCACTAAGGACCTATCCAGACTCCAGATCAATCTAAAAACCTAGGATTCTCCAAGATCCAGACCTTAGGATCCATTCTAGATCCTAGGACCCTTCTAGACTCCAGATCCTAGGATCTACTCTAGACCCTAGGATTCTTCCAGACCAATCTAGATGTTAGGATCTATTCTAGACTCTAAGACTCTCCTAGATTCAAACCCTATGATCTTCTTAGACCCTAGGAGATGCCTAGACCTTAGTTCAATTCAAACTTCAATCAAATCCAGACTTTAAACCCATTCAGATCTTAATCTCCAGTTTAATCTTAGATCCTACATTTGATCTAGCTTTAAACCTATCTAATCATTTATAATTCCCTAAATGACTATAAATGATTTGGATAATTCAAACTTAATCTATCAAACTCAAAATCCATACCCAAATCCAATGCTAAAAGGCCAAGTCTTAAAAGCCTTTTTCAGCAAATTTTCAAACACTTCAAAATCAATCAAATGACCTCTGATTCAGAGTCTGTCAATTGCATACTGATGGGACATGTCTCTGGAGGCAACCCTCCAAATTTAAGCCCATTCCGATGTCTTTAACCCCAGAAACTTAATCAAAATCCAAAGGCTGTAAAACCTTCAAATATTTACGGCCTATGCCACTGGATCTGCCACCCAGTGGATCTTGACCTTAGAGCTCTCTCCAAAGCCTCTAATTACTTCCAGACCCTTAATTATGACTCAGTGAACAGTAAACTGCATTTTGGTTGACCCACTTTGACCCCCAGTTGACCAGGGATCAAAATGACCAAAATACCCCTATGGGGCTCAAATGGTGATTTCAAACCAAATGAACTCCGAATTGAACGCAACCACCTCCAGCAGGTTTCAAATATCAAACCAAACTTGTCGGACCCATTTCCAAGCTTTGGGTCAACCTGGTTGACCAAGTCAACCTAGTTGACCTAAGAGACCCTTTAAGGGTCCAAATAGGTGTTTTGACCCAAATGACCTCTCCAGGCCATGGAACCACTTCCATTGGTCTTGAAACGTCATTTGAAATCTGTTGGACCCATTCCCAAGCCCTAGGTCAACATGGTTGACCAAGTCAACATAGTTGACCCAAATAACCCCTTAAGGGTCTAAATGGGTGTTTTGACCCAAATGACCTCCCCAGGCCATGGAACTAATTCCATTAGTCTTGAAATGGCATTTGAAACCTGTTAAACCCATTTCCAGATCCTGAATCCAGTCGGTTGACCAAGTCAACCAATTTTGGCTTAAGGGCCCATTAAGGGCCCATTAAGCCTTTTTGACTCAAATAACCAATTCAATCCATGAAAACACCTCTACCAGACTTCAAATATCATTTTAAACCTGCCCAACCTGGACCCACCCCTTGAGTCAACCTAGTTGACCCAGTCAACCTAGGTTGACTCAAAATTCCCTTAAGGCTTTAATGGGTTATTTTAACTCATTCAATCCATTGAATTCATTTCATAGCTCCAAAATCAACTCCTAATATAGTCTAGCCATGCTTTGGGATGTGGGCCTACCAAACCCATTTAGAGTTGACCAAGTCAACTCTAAAGTTGGGTCAAGCCTATTCCAAGCTCCAAATCAACTCAAACTTCAAACCCTTCCCTTGGTTTTGTTTATGATCCAACCTACTCAACCCCTAGGACCTCTAGGCTGCCACATCAGCAGTCTACTTGGGTGTTGACCAGTCAACATGGTCAACAAACCCTTTTAGAGCCTTAGGAGGCTTATTCCTTTGAGCAATTTTACATTCCTTCCAATCCTCTTTGAATTAAGTTCACTCCACCAGCACCCTAGGTTGCCTCCTATGCCACCTCAGCCTCCCTTGACCCGTTGACTGGTCAAAAAAGTCAAATCAACCCCTCAAATCCTCCCAAATGGCCATAATCAGCCTTCAATCCCCTTTCCCTTGATTTGAGCTGCTCTAGCCGATCCTTTTATCACCTAAAGCTCTCTAACAGGCTCCCTAACCAAGCCCAACCCTGGGTTTAGCCTTAAGAGGCAATGGTCCCCCCCACTCACCCAAAAGCCGCCCAATAGAATCAAGGCTTATCCAGCCTTTGGGTCAGCCTTCTGGTTGTCCCAGGGACACCTGGCATCATCTGAAGACATGGTGAGTTAATCCCAGCCATCTATTTTGGCTGGGGGATGTTTGAATAGGGAGAAATGCCCTAATGAAGCATATTCGAATCCTTAGCATTCTCTCACCACCTCAAGCCCCTCCAGTCGAGTTCTCTGCTCTTTCAAACCCTCAACCATCTCCTCTTCATACTCCGACCAAATCCCGGCCATCAAACCCCGCCGGCGAGTGCATTCCGGCGAACTCAAGCTCAAACCGGTCTAAGCCTTTACCAGCTCGATCCGTAGCCTCTCAAGCCTCGAGTTCAACAGGACAAATAAACATGGACAGTCTACAAATTCAGAGAATCCAAAAACGGTTCAAACCGTCCATTAAATCGAGGTGAAACTCTAAACCTAGCTTAGGACACATAGATTAAATTAGCTTTTCGTTAAGCGCTTATTTAATTGTTCAAAATGTTCCACATTTCTTCTGTTCACTACCATAATCCGTGTTTAAAATTTCAAGTTATTTCATTAACTATATTGATCGAACGAGCTCAAAAACTTTTCTAGGGCTTCGGACGAACTGCGCCTGAACTGTACGTTTTTTTAGGCCGTTGATCTTCCGATCAACGGCTCCGATTAAGTCATTCGGTTGCAGGGTCCAACGTGTATCCAATCCTGCGGTTTCATCTTTCGTCCGGCTAGGTCTGAGCGTTCCATTCAGAACAGCGGGATTGACTTTGCACCGTCTGATCTCTTCTAACTGAGATCAAACGGCGGGATTCAATCCCTGCCGTTCATGTAATCCGCCTCAATCCGACGGCCAGGAATGCGGGCTTACGTGGATAAGTTGAAACCGCGTGAAGCCATCCGCGGTTGACGCGTGGATCCGCCGCCGCGCGTTCCGTCT
Organism: Dendrobium huoshanense; assembly: GCA_016618105.1. Classification (NCBI taxonomy): domain Eukaryota; kingdom Viridiplantae; phylum Streptophyta; class Magnoliopsida; order Asparagales; family Orchidaceae; genus Dendrobium; species Dendrobium huoshanense. The sequence continues at coordinate 7,321,588 of CM028351.1, forward strand.
GGCCATTCTGGGCTCGCCACGTGGAGTCGCCGCAGCCCGTCTGTTAATTAAAATTAATTTTGATTTAATTAATTTTAATTAGCAGAAAGTTTTAAATAATTATATATATATATATATATATATATATATATATATATATATATATATATATATATATATATATATATATATATATATATATATTAAAAAAAAAAACTATGTATTATATATAAAAATTTTCAGTAAATCAAGTACTTTAATTGGAAATAAATTTTGATTTAAAATATTAATGAACCTATTTTAAATCATTTTAAGTATTAAATATTAAATATTAAATACATTTTCCTTATTAATATTTAATCAAGTTATTAATTCAAATATTTTTAGAAATTAAGATTTCTGACTTAAACTTATTTTCAAAATTTAAAATCTATTTTATTACAATTAATTTGAATTACTTGAATAATATAATATTTAATCAATATTATATTAAGTATTATATTAATTATTCTCAAGATTAAAGTTTATTTTCAAAATGATTTAAAAATCAATGAATCTCTCAATCATTTGTAAATTCACTTTAGTAATATTTTGAATTACTTTAATTTAAAACATATATTTATATATAGGTTTATATATATACTTAATTGTTTTTTTTTTTAAATATATTTTGAAGTATATGTATATATATATATTCAAATCTTTAAATGTTTGAGAGATCCCCTGGGATTTTAAGCATGGATTGAATGTGTGAATAGAAGTCATTGGGGAATGATTAGTGAGTGATTAGGTTTTAATCATTCACTAATCAAAACTTTATTCTCTTAATTACCATCAATATTTGCATGCTTATATTATACACACACCACTTAGTCTAGGCTCTCATAGATCTAAGGATTTGTTTGATTGTGTGTTTGCTTATATGTTAAGTTCAAGGGTTAGCAAAAACATCGATTTGAATCCATCAAACCTAGTGTCATTAAGGACAAAAATTAAGGACATATTTAGAAAACTTAGAAAATTTTTAATAATTAGGATACACATCCTTTTGACTAAAAATTTTCAAACACTTGAACCTAGTGACATGTACAGCCCCTAGGAAAACTTTCACTGGTTTTGGAAATCATTTAGACCCTTAATTAATTTTCCTAAGTTTAAGCCTTAGCTAAGCCTCTAAACCTTCCGGAAAATCTAATAAATCCATTTTAAACCCAAAAATTATGTTTAACCCCTCTAACTGACCATAATTGAACCCTTAACCAATGAAAATTAAAATCCAATTGAATTGACAGCAATCTAAACCTTAATCTAATTTTAAGTAAAAATCAATATTTAATTCATATAATTAATTAAAAAATATTAAAATTTCCAAAAATTTCCCAAACACTTGGGAATCTCTCCTTAGGTCATTTCTGACCTTTGGAGTTGATTTCAAGGAGTTTGGGATTCATTTGGAGGAAAATCATAAAAAGGCCTTCTAATTAAGAAATTTCAAAATTTCATTAAATAGTCAAATCTTCAAACTTCCATAACTAATTCCAGAAAAATCAAAATCACCCAAACTCACTTGCATTCAATTTCTAATAAGGTCTAATATTTACTAAAAATGTTAAATTCCAGAAATCTGTAATATTTCAAAAAGTCAACAAATTGGTCAAACCGGCCTATGAGGGTGCCGATCTATCAAGGGGATGTTATGCAATCTCTAGGGAAAAATCTATTTTCTAAGCCAAAATTTTTAAACTACTACATATAAATTCTGCATTCAATCGAGTCAATTAGCATGCATCGCATTAGCAACAAATTTAAAAGAGTCTAATATTTAATTGCATTGCTTAGACATCAAACTCAACATAAGTTTAAGGGACCATTTAGGATCTGCTCTAGATGTCGGTCCCGTTCTCAAATACCTTTCTTAAATAACGTCCCGACCACTCTACATAAAAAGACCGGATTCATATTTTAAAATCGTTTAGGTGGTTTAGCTGGCTCCCCAATCCAGGCCGGGGTAAGACCAGAATTGCATTGCACTAGGTAGGTTCGGGGTGCTAACTTTTAGTGCCCAATTTAGACTTAGGTTCTGAGGCCGGCTCGGGCCATAAGACCTCAACTTTCGGGAATTGAATCCCAAATTTCTAATAAAATGAACCACTTAAACTAAAAATTTTCTTTCAATCAAATACAAGCCTAACACTTAGGATAGATTGGGGTGTTTCTGAAGTAATTCAGAATCTCAAAACACCCCTTACCCTTCTTCCTTTGACTCCAGAAATAAGTGCTCAACATTGAACCAATCCCATTTGAAAATTCCTACCATTTTTCTTCCTTTGATGTCAAACTTTGAAAATCCAAAATGAATTTTACACAGCTATTTTAATCGAGAGTTTTCGTAGGGAAATTCCAATTTCTCCTATGATGTAATTAACTACGAGGACTTGCGCTCGTAGGAGATTTAGTGACCCAGATCTAATTTTTAAAATCAAAATCTTTCAAAATCTCTAATTAATTATTTTTGGGAAATTTAAAATACAACGATCATTATCGTCATTTTCAAACGATCGATAATGATTGATATCTCCTTTCTTTGGAAAGGTATATTAATTATTATCGTGGATTTGATTATGAAATTAATAATTTCAAATTTTGATTTTGAAATTTGAACCAATTAGTGAATGATATTCTCCCGTTTGGGATGATATATCGTTCCTAATATTGTGTTAGATTTCAAAACTAAAATTCAAAATTTAATCTTCCCAAAGATAATTAAATATTTTCAAAACTATATATAAATAAATATATTTTCAATCAAAACAACTGGGAGCCATATAGATGTGAATGATGTGGATCACTGGTCCACCCCTTCTTCGTATGTCCCTCTAACCCCAACCCAAAACCAATTATTCCTCATCCTTCCAGTCCCCAAGGTAGAAGCACTAGTCGAAAACTAGGATTGCGCCCTCTGGTGCTTTCTCCCAAACCCCTAGTCACATATTCCAAACCCAATCCTCCAATCACCTCACCGGCTCTGAAGAAGCACATTCAGAACTCTTCTGAACCTCCTCTAGGCAAGGACCCTCTAATTCCTAACCTCAACTCTCCCACAAAAAAACTATTTAGAGGAATCCTCTTCCTTTGATCACTCATATCATCCGGCAATGAAACTACCACCCAAAGTCCCTATCAATAAGAAATTTGCTTACCTCCAATTTGATGAACCTTACTCTTCCTCTCCTCAAGAGGATGAAACTCCTACCGTTTAAGCACATTCAGATCTCTCCTAGTTGATTGGGAGAATTGAATAGTGTGATATTTGACTGTGGAATACAGGAGCTTGCTTCTATGAGGTTATTCTATACTTGGTTTAACAATTGAGTGGATCAACCCATTCATATTAAGATGGTCATTTTACTTGTTAATTCTATTTTTCTAGAATATTTTCCTACTACGTATCACAAGGTGGCTTCCCACTTGTGTTCGGATCATACCCCTTTGATCTTCATGTCTTCCCATCCTTCTCCCAACCCCTCTAGATTCCTTTTCAAGAACTATTGAGTCCATATGGTTGGGTTCTGGGATGACTTCTTAAATGTTTTTGCTAGGTTGGTTTCTTCTAGCCCGGTTGCTTTCCTTTATCAGTGCCTACAAAATTTAAAAAGGACTCTTAAAGCTAGGAAAAGGGCTTCTTCCAATTTCATTTCCAATTCACTTCAAGAGCTTAAATTAAAACAATAGCATTTTCTTCATTTGCTTCAAGAAGATCCTTTCAACTATGCTTTAAATTATTCCCTAAAAGAGACTAACTGTCAACTATCAGAGCCACCTAAATCCATAATCACTTAAAGGAAGTTTCCACCCCCCTAGGGATTCTTTCTGATCCGTCTGATATTGTTGAAGCTTTCATTGACATTTTCAATATATCTTCAATGCTCCTCAACTGGTTAATGAGAAAAAATTTTGCATTCCTAAGGGCAATTTAGTGCCATCAGAGATGATGCATTCCTTGGTGGCTCCCTTCTCCTTCGATGATATTAAGGCTGTGATTTTTTAGGGGCCTTCTAACTTTGCCCTTGGACCGGATGACTTTACTCTTGAATTTTTTAAACTTTCTTGGCATCTCATTGGCTACCAAGTGTGTAATGTTGTGCAACATTTTTTTAACTTTGTCCATTTACCAAAGGGTGTGAAGGCTACGATTATTACCTTAATACCAAAGACCTCACATGCCTCTTCCATCTCAAATTTTAGGCCTATTTCTCTTTGCAATGTATTTTACAAGATTGTGGCAAAGCTTTTGGCTAACAGGCTTAAGCCCATACTCCCCTTTATCATTCACGATAATCATGATGGATTCATTCATAAAAGATGCTCGACAGATAACATCATTCTCGCCTCTAAAATTCTCAGGGAATTTAAAAGCACCAAGAGATTGTTTTGTGCTAAGCTAGATATTAAAAAAAGTATTTGACTTGGTATCTTGAGTCTTCCTCCTTAATAGAATAAGGTAGAAAGGTTTTCCTAAGAAATTTATCAAGTGGAGAAAAAGTTGCATTTCGAATGGGTATTTCTCCATTTGTCTTAATGGTACTTTGGAAAGTTTCTTCAACTCCTCATCGGGTCTCCATCAGGGATGCCCGCTATCCCCTTTTCTCTTCTATATAGTTATGGATACTTTATCTTGTACCCTGATTTCATCGTCTCCTACAAATATGTTCAAAGGTGTTGAATCCTATGGGATTAGTATTAATCACCTGCTGTATGCTGATGACTTTCTAGTTTTTGTAAAGGCCACTAATGCAAATGCATCCTCTCTTAAAAATGCCCTAAGCAGTTTTGGGAACGCATCGGTACTCAAAGTTAACCTTGCCAAAAGCACCATTATATTCTCTAAAAATTAACCCCAATAATTGATTTCTGATATCTATAACATCCTCAACATTTCTCAAGTTGACAACATTCTGCATTACTTGGGGCTCCCTATTTCTTATAAGACTCTTAAATTTACTAACTTTCAACCTCTACTGACTGAGATTATTACTCTACTTGAAAGTTGGAAAATAAAATTTCTTTCTTTTGCAGGTAGAGTTTAATTCCTTAAGTTTACTATTGCCAATACTATATCATATTGGATAAGAGGATCCATCATACCTAAAGTTATTTGTAAATGCATTTCCAAACTCTTCTCTAGGTTTTTATACCATGGGGATACTAAGGGCAAGAAATTTCATTTGATTTCTTGGAATTCTACCACTCTTCCTAAGACTTTTGGTGGGCTGTGTATTCCTTCTTTGGAATCCCTATTCCATGGGGGAGCTTGTTCTTTTATATGGCGCTTGTACACTCAAAATTCGATGGTTAGTTCTTGGGTTAGAGCTAAGTATATTTCCCCTTGAAAAAAGCCACCAATTTATGCAACCAAGTTTTGGAAGCACACTTGTCTCTTTGCTAGCAAAATGTTGGATAAAATTACTTTCTCTATTGGGCCAGATTGCAGTTTCTCAATGTTTTGGGACCCATGGAGCAATGGTAAACCTCTTGTGGAATTTTTCAACCCTCCAAACCTCTCTAGGATGTTGGTTAACGAATTTTTGTGGGGCAATTTATGGGCTCTTCTAGATTTTATCCCTAAGTATGTTAGGGAATTGATCTTCTCTATTCATATCTTGGATCAACCGACACTTGCCTTGGATGGCTCCAATAATCCAATATTTAAGAATTTTGTTGCTCGCTTCTATAATAACTTTGAAAGGGTACCTTGGTTCAAATTCATTTGGCATAAGAAACATTGCTTCCGTTTCTCTGTGTTTGTCTGGATGGCTTTACTAGGAAAACTTAAAATGACTAATAATCTTCTTATGAGATCTATTGAGGTTAGGCCGGAATGTAGCTTTTGCATGTCTTCTATGAATCACACAGACATTTTTTTTAATTGTAATGACCCATTTATGGTGATCTTTGCTCTAATTCCCTCGTTGAATTCTTTTCTACTTGGACCAAACGTGCTGCAGGTTTTTGATTATATTGAGGACTCCAATTTGCTTAAAATATGGAAGAAAATGTTTAATTTTTTGGTGATCTGTTGCACCATATATCATCTTTGGAATAAAAGGAATAGGAGGATATTCACTGGTAAATGGGTGAGTCCTTACACTACTACTGCTATCATTAAGAATATTGTTAGTTACAAAATCAAGGGATGGAAGCAATTTGATTATATTAAGTTGCAGGTTTTTTTTCTTATTATTTTTGGATTTTTTTAGGTTCAGTATATGGATTTTACTTGGTGGCTCTCCCCCGACCATCTTGTTGTTGGGAAGGTCACTGTGGCAACCACTGCGAAGCTTATGGTTAGCCTATTTTGGCTTTGCTATATGCTGGCTCTCCTGGAGGTTCTTATGCCTGCTTGATTCTCTTGGTTGGTCCTGTGGCAACTATAACTTTTCATGACCGGCTATGTCACTCGCTGCTATTACATAATTCATCTGATTTCTGATGACTCGGTTTGTTTAGCCACTTATCCTGAGTCCAATTTTGCTTGCGTCTCACTTGCCTTTTTCTTTGGCATAGTTGAGTTAGTCAATCTTTGTGCCCCAAAATTTCATTTTTGCTGAGGTTCTAAGTTTTTTTTATATTTCCTATATTGTTTTTTTTTTTTACTTTTTAATGAAATGGGATATGCCCCAAAATTTCCCAAAACAAATGACCATTAAATATTTACTGAAAACGAAAGCAAAAAAATGTAAATCCATAGCCACCTAATTAATGAAATGACAAATTAACTTAGGGGCTGCTTGATCTCTTTTTCTACATTTTATTTTTTATTTTAATTAATTTATATTTTGACATGAGATAAAATATGCTTGATATATTAAATGTAAGTTTTTTTTTATTTTTATTAAAAATTAGACAAATTAATTTGCAAGGTGGTGGTGGCAATCGATTGGGGGGGGGGGGGGGGTGGAGATTGACGATTTAGGTGATGTGGTAATGATTGTCGTCATTAGTGGTGACAATAGTGTCTTGCTATAGTAGTCAGTAATGATGGTGGTGGCGGCTTGTTGTGTTAGTTGTTTGCAGAAATACTTAAATCACTTACTAGTTTTTATTTTAGTGTTTTTTAATGTAATTTAATTTATTTTAAAAGAATAAAAAAGTAAAAATAGCATGAGAACATAATAAACAAATATGTTTTAAAACAATGCAACAACTAACAACAACATCAAACCTTTTTCTCATTAAGTGGGTTCGGTTGCATTAGTCCTTTTTCTCCATTTTGTCTTGTTAAGAGAAAAATTCTCATTTAAATAGATATGTTAAAAATAAAAATAAAAATAAAAAATTGATGTTAATCAAATAATTAGAAAATGAAATCCAAACTAGATTAATTGGGGGTTATGATTGTATCCACTTGAATAATCTTATAATCTCACGAGAAGATCAACAAAAAAAGGCACAAGATAAACAGTCCTCTTCATGCTTGATATGACTCATGGAAATTCCCTTGAGTGACATATTCAATTCATTATTTATATTTGAAACTTCTAAAGTTAACATCAAAATCATGTGAGGTTCAATTTCAGCAAACCTATGATCGAGTTGAACATCTTGATAAGACATATCCAATGATACCAATGGTGGCCCAACCCAAGTCCAAATAAGTCCAAATCAAGAAAATCAAGTATTGTTGGAAACTCTAGAATGTTAATTGAAGAACCAAATTATCTCCAAATATTACATGTTTATAATCAAATCAAGCATATTGGCAAGATGAATCCAAAAAGCCTAGGATAATTTTGTTCTGAGATTATTAAAGGTACTTAATTGTTGACTAAATGATCTATAATTAAAGGATTTGATATGGGTCGTCTTATAGAGTGTTATTGAATTTAGCTAAATTTACTAAAATGCAACTCCTAAAAAATATAAATAGATCATCATTCTCAACATGAAGGGGACCTAGACTTGAGATTAGAAAGAACTTGGGGAGATCTAATTAATGTTCGATGCCCATAATTATCATCAACCATCACGACCGTCTTCTATCAATTTTTACTTGACCTTGGCCATCTGAGCATTGCTACTTAGTTTGAATGTAAAACTCTCTCTCTCTCTCTCTCTCTCTCTCTCTCTCTCTCTCTCTCTCTCTCTCTCTCTCTCTCTCTCTCTCTCTCTCTCTCTCTCTCTCTCTCTCTCTTCAAAATCATAGTTTTTTTAATCACACAATAATGCAGTAATTTTTGTAAGAAGTATATTCAACATCATAGTAACACTAGTTTAATTTTTGGCAGGCAGGAGTCACACTATTAGCAGGGGCGGATCCATCTTTTTTCAGGGTGGGAAAAAAAATTTTTTTTTGATGGGTGATGGGCAAGGATGATTATGATTGATAAAATTAGGACAAAAATTTTTTTGAGAGGGGGAAAAACACCCAAAATACTCAAAATATTCCAAAATATACCCTCTAAAATTTTTTAAAATTTTTTTTTGAGGGATTGAGATTTCTCATTGCAGTATATGAAATTTCTCATTGCAATATATGACAAACTAGGAGTTTGTTTGCAATCATGAATGTCATAATTAGACAAGACCAACTCCCTAAAGTCCTGCCCTTACAAATTAAGTATATCGGATTGAGGAGTAACTGGAAAAAATCCTTTGACTTTTAGAGAAGATTAATCAACAAAGAGTGCTATCACAACATGATAATGCTTACTAAAATCCTATTCTAGTTGGATTTAAGTTGCATTCATTGGTCATTAGGATGGGACCTCATACCTTTATGAACATATCGATTACTATAAGACCATTATGCATATTTAATAAGTTTCTAAGACAATACTTTTCTAAGTCTTCCCCTCAACTCTTAAGGGATAAGATCTCAACTTATTCTGCCCTCTCTCTCTAGTAGAATAATTTATACTTATATCGATATAGCCACGCTTTTTGTCAATTAATTGGTTACTAATCGAAAGATCATCATGGACTCCTCCCACCTTTTTAAATTTTCTCAAAATGAGGAGAGACAGTTAAGGAGTACTTTCAAAGATTCTCTTTTGAAGCTTGCCAAATTTTATAAGTCGATCCAAAGTTATTAGAAGGTATTTTTCTTGGAGGTCTCCAATGTGAAATTTTTACTCTTCATTTATGTAAGAGATTGTCCACTCTTAGACTAATTTTAATCATCGAGTAGAAGCACAAATAATTGCTAATGAGGTCATTAACATCTATAAAAGATAATTTGAATAGTCATCGAGTAAATATAAGAACTCATAATGAAAAAATAATCAACCTTCTCAACAAAAAAAGTATGAGCTATAAAAAAATACCAATTACACTACATTAAAGACATCCAATTATATTATTTAATGGAGATCCTAGCTAAAAAATGAATACCTCAAGTTAACAAAACTTTTAAAAAGATCAAACAATGGAGACTAGTCTTAGTATTATCAATTCCACTCTTTAATAGGGCATTCAATAGAAAAGTATTCTCAATTGAAGGAAGATATAGTCTTAGTATTCTCATTAAGGTCACATAGTCATTATTTTTGAGACTATGATATAGATAGTCTTGTGTATCCACATGAGCATCAAAGGCAGCAAATGACGAAAAGGGTCCAATCATGAGGGCCCAACCTAAAAAAGGCAGAGCTAAGTAAAGTGGACCCATCATGAAGTGCAAGTTAAAGATTATTCGATAGAAATTTTATTTATAATTTCTATTTATGTAGTTGAGCAAAGTGGACCCATCATGAAGTGCAGGTTGAAGACATTAAGATATAAAATTTTATTTATAATTTCTACTTTATGTAGTATTGTAATTTCATGTGTGTACGACTTATTACTTATATTTTGGACTTGATGTATTAATTGGCTAGTAAAAAAAATTAATTGTAATACCTATGGATTATTATATATTTCTACTTGTTCTGACCCAATCTGAATCAAGTTAATTGGCTAAAATTATGCATTTGAACTCTTTTGCACGTGTTTGAGAATGTTTGTATGCATGTGAATGTTTGAATCTGCTCTAGAGAGGGTTCCAGTGGTCTCTCTGCATGTTTTTGAAATTTGAATATTTTCCTCCTAGGGCATCGCGGTGCAAGGATAGTCGACTTCATGACACTGTGCTCTTTGAAATTTTGCAAATTAATTCAGCGCAACGGTGTTGAGGGCCGGGTGGTGTTGTGATGCTATATGCTTTTAAGGGGGCGTCATTGCTTATAGAATCAAGTGTCATGGCATTGGGTCCTCAATTTCAAATAAAAATTCATTTTTTTCAATAAACTAAACCAATTCACCCAAATGATGTAGCATGCATGTGAGAGGGGGAAGAGGATTTCTGGAGAGAGAATGAAAATTTTTGGAGACTTTGGTCCATTTTCAACTATCAGCCCAATTTTGAATGTTGTCTGGTTTGAGATATATTGTATTTTTCATGTCTTAGTTATACAAAAAAAAAAAAAAAAAAAAAAAAAATCTTCTCATTTAATTTTTAAAATTTTTAGTGAAAAATGGGATATTCATTAAGTAATTTTTAAGAAAAAGAATCTTGGCGGTGATGTGTTCAAGCCCCTTAGCACCTTGCATGTACACTACAAACGCAGTATATCTAACGATGACAAGTGATGGTTTGTCAATCGGTCGGCCATTTTGGAAGCTAATTAGTGTTCGAACCTAATTTTTGATCCATATAATATGACTCACACGTTTTAGGGGTCATCAGAACCATTTTCAATATTTCAGACTCAATTTGTGCACTTTGAGAACCCAATCGAGCCTCTACAGTCAATTTCAAATAATTTTAAAAGTTTTGAAGTAAAATTCTTCAACATTTCTTACTCTAATTGACGCCTTATTTACTTCAATTAATGTTAAAATTTAAATTAAGGGTATTTTACTTGGTTCACGACTCTGAGAGGAGGTCCACGTTGACGTTAATTAAAGGAGCGATCACGCCTTATAATTATTTAAAAATTTTAATTTTGCATCACAACTTTAAAGAACACCTTGACAAATTTTTGAATTCCGTGAGTTGTGACATACAAAAATAAGAGGCAATTGATACGTCACCAATTGGCAACTTCTAAAATTAAATTTGGGATCATCTGAAGATCAATATGAGCAAACCTACAGTTGAATTGAATGTCTCAGTAAGGCTAACCCAACGACTCCAAATTCAGTCCAATCTGGGCCCAAATGGTCTCAAATCAAGTGCTTAAAGCATTGTGGGAATCTTTAGAGCATTAATTGGATGACCAAATGATCTTTAAATATGTAATGCTTATAGTTAAATCAAGTGGCTGGATAAGTCAAATCCAAAGAGCCCATGATCACTTTATTTTAACATCTTTAAGGCACTTAATTGGTCGATGAATGCTTTATAATTGCAAGAACCAATCTAAGTCATCCGATGGAGCACTCCAGATATTTCATGAATATTCTCCATATTCATAGTGCATGCTACTCTTAAAAAAATTATAAATAGATCCCCTCTTCCAATATAATGGGGGGACTTGGACCTTTGGAAGTCCGAACATTGGGCTAAAGATCAAAAGAGCTATAAGGCTTGAAGAATCATGCAGCTCCACCTCGACATCACCGCTGACAAACCCTTTCCACCCAGCCACCATTGTTGAACCTCCGCCAAATCATTGTCATAGAATCTCTATTCAGCCACCACCACCGAGTCAACCTCAAACCATCGTTGCCCGTCGACTAAGGTTCTTCTTATCACAGTCTTATGTCAACTATGATCCCTCTGATCACCGTCGCCCATTGACTACTGTCTCTTTGACCTATGTCACTAACCAATTAAAGCCCCTTCGACCTCTATCACCTATCGATTACAGTCCCTCTGATCACTACATCTCACCAACTGTGGTCACTTTGACCTTCATTGCCCTTTGATTACGGTCACTTCAACCTTACTTGCAGACTACGATCATATTATCATATGTCGCCAGGTGACTATGGTCCCTTTGTGCCGACTACGGTCCATCTGACCTCCGTCGCCCGTCGACTATGGTCCCTCCAACCACCATCGACATAGACTACAGTCCCTCAAACCTCCATAGCCTGCAAAGTATAGGCCCTCAAACCTTTGTTGCTCACCAACTATGATCCCTCTGACCATTGTCCCCTATTGACTATGGTCCCTTCGACCTCCATTGCCCGCCAACTACGATCTCTCAAACCTCGCTTGCCCGCCAACTACGGTCCCTCCGACCATCATCACATGCTAACTATGATCCCTCTGACTACCTTTGCTAGATGGCCACGATCCCTCAAACCACCATTACCTAATAATGGTCCTTCTGACCTTGGTCACTTGCTGACTATGGTCCCTTTGACCTATGTCTCTCAAATACAATTCTACCAACCAAATGAACAAAATAAAACTTTGTTAAGAACAATTGTCATGACATTGTGTTTGTCCACCCCCAACCATATAAAGTACTCTTTATGATGCATATTTGCTGCATTGAGACAGCATTTCCCCTCAAGAAAGAGCATCATTTGTATTTAACAATAAACACTAGTGAATTCATTTCGATTGTGTAAGGCCCAGTGATTTTTCTCCCTAGCTTTCAGGATTTTTCATAAAATAATTATGGTCTCTTATAACTCTTGCACCCCCTCTCTCTTTATTTGTATGTGTAATGGATTTTCATTCAAAGCTAGGACCCTAAGATTTTTATCTCTATATGGCCATTAATGTTTTAGGACCCAATAGTTGATTAATTTTTCCAGCTCAAAATTAACCGACCTCCCAAAAAAATATTTTCTTAAGCAAGTTAACCAATAGAACTGAAGCCTGCCTAATAGAACAGCTCTGTACAATCTCTCCTATGGAAGAGCTAGTAATTCTTATCTTATTGATAATTTTGGGCTTCCCTCGCCTACAAATTAAACTGCAACAGCAGTTCGGCCACCTAACATGTTCTAAAATATTACAGAGATAAAACGTAAACAACACCAACCTTAGATCAATCTAAATCTCTTTGAATCCCAGTTTTTAAAGATATATTTGTCTTCCATCTGTACTGATCTCCTTCTACGAAGAATAACTTGCGTTCAGACAGTCTCGAGCTTTAAAATATTCAAGATGCTGACAGTGGCTTAGTATGAAATATACATTACGAATGCTTTGAAAGGTTTTTTTTGTTCTTTATTATTTGCATGAAAGGTTATGTCAGACCTGCAGATATATTGTGCTTGACATCTATTTGTCTCTTTCTTTCGTTTCAGAAAGCAGGCTTCGTTTGAATGAAAAAATCCACTAGTTGCTCACCTTGGTCTATTGATGAAGAGCTTTGGTTATCAATAAAAAAAATTTAGGTTCGAAACTTAAGTATGTGATGTGTGTATGAATTTGCCTGAATTAATTCAAATATTAAAAAAAAAGCATTTAAAATTATTTATTTTTGCTAATTTTATATATATATATATATATATAATTTCGTCTTTTTTTCTTCATTAAGATGACTTTGAACTAATATGCTCCTATAATTTTGCTATGCCAAATATCCCCAAAATTAACTTTCAGACAAATAAGCCCTTATATTGAAAGAAAAGGGAAAATTTCTCATATTTGCACAATTTTAGAACATATTCAACTTGAACCTCACACTTTAGAGAAATTATTACGTGTAGAGTCCTAGCATAGCTTGCGTTCGAACTCCAATGAGAATATATCACGTCAATCAGTACACAAATTAAACTGGGACAATTTGTACACAGTATATGTACAAATTGTACGTAATATATAGGCGACCTTGCCTATTCCGATTGGACCATCCGGACTCCGCACATAATAATTTCTCCTCACTTTAAGCATCTTCTCTGATGGTCCGTTTGCTTCAGTGATCATATAGTTGTCCCCCCTCGCATTCGAAAACATTTTAGCTTGAAACCTTCTACAATCTTTTGATGTCCTCGCTTCCAATATTAACAAATAAGTTGTGTTTTAATTTTTTTTAATTTAAGTTATGTCATATTAATTAATTATCTCGTCCAACAATGACATTCCATGCTACTACATCTTAACTGTAACCAAAAGAAGAAGCGTTCAAATGATAGGTTCAAACAAGAATTTCAACAATAGGTTACAAGCCTATGTTTGAAATAAAACTTTGAACTAATTTGAAATATGCTCAACCAACCATAATAACATGACGTAGGGTGATTGAATTTTTATTATGAAAACAAATTAATTTACTAAGCTGTTGTAGTAATAAAGACATAGTTAGGGGGCATGCGTGTACTCTTTTTGGTCAAAAAGTTATGATTGCTACTACTACGATAACAACAACATCAAGTCTTTATCACACTATGTGGGGTCGACTACATGAATCTTTTTTCTCCATTATCCCATTTTAAACGTTAAATTCTCATTTAAATATAATAAAGAAAGGTCATTTATAATATTAAATAACCAATTCTTTTTAGGTCTACCTCTATATTTCTTAACATAAGTTAAATCTAATACATCTACATTCCTAAATAGGTCATCAAAAGACAATCGTTTTATGTGACCAAACCATCTAAGGATACTTTCTCTAATCTTATCTTCCATTGGAGCTACTCCAACCTTTTCACGTATATGCTCATTTCGTATCATGTCTCTAAGAGTAAAGCCACTCATCCACCTGAGCATCCTCATCTTTGCAACGCTTAACTTAATATTATGCTTCTCTTTTAATGGCCAACATTCTGCATCATAAAGCATTGCAGCCTGCAAGTCTAATCACCATCTTATAGAATTTTTCCATAAGTTTGAGGGGGACTTCTCTATCGCACAACAAGCCCGATGCATTCATTCATTCAACCATCCAACCTAAATTCTAGTAATAATATCCCCATCTATGTCACCATCACTCTGAATAACAGACCCAAGATATCTAAAACGTGTACTCTTATTAATGACTTGATCACCCAAAGTCACAATCCCCCCACTATAACTATTATTACTAAAATTGCACTCCATATATTCAGTTTTAGATCTACTCAAACGAAAGCTTTTAAACTCAAAGATTGACTTCAATAATTCAAGTTACCTTCAACTCCCTCTCTTGTCTTATCAACAAGAAGAATATCATCAACAAAAAGCAAACACCATGGTACAACCTCTAGCAAATGTCTAGTGAGAACATCCATGACTATATAAAAAAAGATATTAGCTTAAGGATGATCCTTAATGTAATCCAACTAAAATAGGAAAATACTTGGTCAAACTAACTCATATCTGAACACAAGTAACAACTCCTACATACATAAAAAAGAGAAAAAAAAACTCCTACATACATATCTTTAATTACTTAAATATAGACATTATTAACTTTTTTTTCAGAACTCTACATAGCACTTCTCTTGTGATTGCTACAGCTTAAATTAATTAATTTGCTTTGATAATCATGCGAACGCTTGGTCTTGACCTTAGAATATCCACCACAATATTCTAGGAAATTACAGCTTTACCTTCCTACTTTGAAATTTGAGATAGAAAAAAAAATAATAATAATTTCTGTCAACATTTGTTATATATGCCCATTCAGTTAGTTTTGTCAGTCTAATGGTTGTCAACAGCGAAAAGAAATTACAGTACTTTTTATGACCACTTAAAGCTATTTTTTTATGGATTTAAAAGACATTTTTAAAGTTTTTTAAAAGACATTTTATTCTATGATAATAAATTCACATATCAATTTTAAAAAGGAGGAATTTGATTGTGAGCAAGTAATCTTAAACTATATGCTTTGCCTTTCCAAATAGATTTTAAGTGGTTATATGACAGTCTTTTTGTTCACAATAATATATACGAATATTGTTCAAAAATAATGGATCTAACACACCATGACATGGAAGTTACATGTTGATTGTTAAATAGCTAAAATATGGTTACTGTTGAGTCCTGGAGTCTTCGCGGTGGTAGAGAAAAATAAAGTTTAACATCTTAGCATTGTACGAAAATTTGGCACGCAATCAGATAAGAGGAGAGGGTGCGTCATTCACTAGAGACATCAAAAATTTTATGTGGAAACCCCCCTGAAAAGAGGGAAAAACCACGGGGCCTAGCCCAGTTTGAATGAATCCTCACTTGGAGGTCGGGCAGAATTCTGGCGTCACTTGGAGATCGGGCAGAATTCCGACGTCAATTGGACGTCGGGCGGAATTTCGGCGGTGGTCGAGGAGAACTCCGACGTTAGATGGTATTCAGGCAGAACTCCGGTGTCGGGTAGAAACTTGGCGACGAGCGGAGGTCTGACGTCGGGTAAAAGTAGGATCACAGAGCAAACTATTCTTTCGCCTTTTTCTAAAGAAACCTTTTCAAAAATTAGCGTACGCAGCTGCGTGGTGAGCACAGAGTGAACTATTCTTTCACCTTTTACTAAAGAATACAGTGTGCACTCCACGTAGCAGCATACGCTAATTTTTTAACTGGATTTTTGTATAACACTAAGACATTAAACTTTATTACATATTATTTTAATTTTTAAATTTAGATATTTCAAATTAAATTTATTTTTAATGCATGTATATATTTTATTTATTTTTTATATGTATATTTAAATGAAATTATATATATATATATATATATATATATATATATATATATATATATATATATATATATATATATATATATATATGTATGTATGTATGTATGTATGTATTATTTCAAATTAATTGGAATTATTTGATATTTATATATAATTTAGTTAATAGTTCTACATAAGTTTTAATTAAAATTATTTATAAATTTATATCTAAATTATTTAAATAGTTATATTTAAGTTTTATTTTAAATATATTTTATATTTATTTATAATTTATGTTGTTAGTTGTATATATTTTTAAAATTAAAATTATTTTGTTATATAGTGTTTTTGCCTGTAATTTTGGCGATTATTAGTGAGGTTACTCAAGAACAATTTAACAAGTTAATGTAGGAGATAAGCCCTAGATCCACTCTACTAATTATGAGGAAGATAGTGGCATAATGGGTAGACTATAATGTATAATGGATCACTCTTAACAATCAAAGCTCAAGCTTAACTTCTCTAGTTCTATTAAGGCTTAATTAGGGTTAGTGAAGCTTAAGAATGCTCTAGGGAGGTCCTTAGAAGGCTCTCAGTTGACTGGTATCAATCACGAGAACTTAAGCAGTTGAATGTGTATAAACTTATGAAGCTCAAACTCCCCCACTACATGAAAAACTCTTATTACCGGCAGACAAAATCCGCCGGCAACATTAGAAATCCGACGGAAAATATAGTTTCCGTCGCATGTTCCGGCGTATATTTGTCCTCCGGTTTGAGTCGCGTCGATAATTTCTTTCCGGCGAATAATTTGCGCCGGAAAGTTCTCCGACGCCGTTTCCGACGCATTACCGTCGAAAAAACGGATAGTAGTTGACGTCAAAAAATGTCTTAATTCCGGCGCCATATGCGCCGGTACTTAGCGTCGCATTATGCGCCGGACCTTACCGGCGGATAAAACGCCGCAAAGTGTGACGTAGAAACCCACGATTTCCGCTTGCGACGCAAAGTATACGCCGGTAAATTTACCGGCGCATACTGCGCAGGTACATGCGCCGGTAAGTTCCGACAGAACAAAGACGTCGGTACGTACGATACAATTCGTTAATAGAAGAAGTACATGTTGGATTATGTGGTACAGGCCAATTCGGGCAAAAATAGAAAATAGAAATTAAACAAATGTGATATTATTGGCCGTCGATGATAAATGTCTGTCTGAATGTTTCATTTCATTGTAATCAACCACCAAATGTCCAACATCTAACCATCTCCTAATGTCATTTTGAAAGATGGGGTGTAAATAACATTGATATTATAGATCCTCAATCTTTTTGATGCTACAGATTTATACTATTAACTACATACTACTTGGGCCTAAGAGCTTGTTCATGATATTCACAATTCGATTACGGGTGGTAACATGGTTGTTAAAATTGACATCACTAAAGCGTATGATAATCTTAACTGGGATTTTTTGTATAATATGCTTAAACGATTATGTTTTAATGATACTTTTATCAATCTGGTTAAGAATAGCATTAATAATTGATTTTTCTCTATGGTGATTAATGGGAGTTCTCATGATTTTTTCCCATCTGCTCACGGGTTGAGGCAGGGCCGCCAGGGCGATCCTCTCTCCTCTGCCTTGTTTATTATTGCTATAGAATATTTGTCTAGAACTCTAGAGAAGTTGTATGTGCTTCATCCTTCGATTAATTATGCTACTTATGGGGGTTTTCCTATCTCTCATCTGAGTTTTGCTGATGACTTTATTATCTTTACTAATGGTTCTATTAGAATACTAAAAATGCTTTTTAAATGTTTGGATAAGTTCCAGCTTTTAAGTGATTTAACTATTAATAAGAGCAAAAGTGATTTCATTACTAGTAAGTTGATGAGTGCCCAACGCATTAACAGAATTCATGAGACTTTTAGTATTTCTCATCTGACTTTACCTATTACTTATTTGGGGACTCCCCTTTATAAGGGGAAAAAAAGGCTAATCTTTTTTTATGATATTATTGCTAAGTTGGGTAATATGCTGAATAACTGGGCTTTCAATATTTACTGTGTAAAACTTTTTTTTGCCAAACATTCTAAGTAGGTGACTTGGTACTAGTTATATGAATACCTATCTAACTCATCAAAAGATAGTAGGTAAATTTGAGCTAATGTGTGAAGATGATCATGGTGGAAAATGTCCACCAAGCATGATCTTATCAAAGTTAAGGCTAATCCTATATGTAATCCAACCGAAATAGAAAAAAAAAATGAAAAAACAAATACTGTGACCGTCGGCGGCGTGGAATGAGAGAGGCTCGGCGAAGTCCGGTGACCGTCGACGGTGAAGTCCGGTGACCGTCGGCGACGTCTAACCACGGCAAGCGACGAATGGCGACGGAGGGCGACGGGCGAAGCAGTCGAAGTGAGAGAATGGAAGGAAACGAATGACGGCCAGAGGGGTTCAGTTTCGGGAAATAGGGCTTTAACCGGCGGAAGTTCCGCCGGTTTCTACACTCCTGATGTCGGTATAATTTCCGACGCATTATACGTCTGTCAGATTTCGTTGAGTTTAAATACGCCGGCGCAATGTCCGTCGGTAACGAACGCCGGAAATGTTCCGCCGTAACTTGCGACGGAAATGGTTCAGACATGCATATACCGTCAGATTAGCCGGCGGAACGGGCGTCGGTAATTTTTCGGCGTATTTTGCGCCGGAAAGGTCGTCGCAAGATTTTTGTCGAACAATTCCGCCGTTGCCTGCGGCGTTATTACCGGCGCACAATTTTCCGCCAGAAAAATCCGACGGTAATCGCGTGTTTTCCCGTAGTGCCCTCTCCATTTGGGTGGTTCACTATGGGTTGATTTGCTGCTCTTAGTGTTCAAAGGGATTTAAAGGGTCTGAATAAGTCTTAGAATTAGGAGAAAGGAAAAGGATTTCAGGATTATGAATGACAAATATTAGACCATAAAATCATAATTGTAACTATTTTGACTTAACCTCATAAATTTAGGGCCTTAGTATAATAGGCTATACTAGATCCTAGGCTATTTATCCTAGGAAACTATGGGAAAGAGTCCAATGGTTTCTAGGAAACTATCTGGAGGAGTCCTAAGGGTCAAATAAGGTTATCTTTAGCTAATTTGTTTGACAGAGTCAAGTTGACTCAATAAGTAAAATTTGGTATAACTAAGTTTAGGCATATTGCACATAGGCAAGGTCCCTCTAAACTAGGTGTAACATGTCTCTAAGTTCATCTATGGGCACTAAAGTCCAATTGGCAAAGAGTTTAAATTTGTTTGGGTTTAATTATGTCATGCTATATATAATTAGGATAGGTTCGGCTAAGCTTGATTTGGATTTAGTTAGCCACCTCTTAGGATTGGCCTTGGTTTCTAAACCCTTTAGGGATACTAAAAGTTAGTTGGGTTGAGTATTTAGGCTCAGTTTTACTCAGTTGGATCAATTTTAAGTGAACTAGGCTATGTATGGCTTAATTCAGTTAACTTAGGCTCACTTATGTTTAGGCTAGGTCTAGTCCATCTAAAGCTAGGTCTATTAGGCTCTTAAGTATCTTAAGGATCCTAAGCTTATGTGGTGAATGGAAAATGGTCCAGTTGGCTTATATCAAGTCAATTTGGCCAAAATGGCCATGTTGGATCAAATTGGACTAAGATATGTGAAGCAAGATCTAGAATAGTCTATTTTACCCTAAGCTGAGTCTATTGGATATTAATTACAAGGAAATCATGATTACAAAATATAAGGAGGTGGTGTGAATTTTTCAATGTCTATTTTATGGATAAGTGATGATAAGATACATCATAACCAATAGACAACATGTTTTATAGTTAGAAAGTCACTTAGCTCCCATGAATATTTTTGAGATTTTTTATGTGTCCCTTCCGATCTCCATAGATTTCTCTTTATAACGCATCAATCTTCGCGAGTTTCTCACACAAACTTAACAATATTTATAAATGCCCCCTTTTCAACTTCCTAGGCATCTTAACTTAACCTTCACAAGCTTTCATGGTCATCAATCTCCTAATGAAGGTGCTAATGGACTAATTAGTGCTAGCTGTTCCAACCTTTAGCTTGAATGCCACTTTGAACATACTTAATGAAACAACCACAATAGTTGCTCCCTCAGAAGTATAGAAAGCCCCTTCTCATTAACAAAAAATAAATACTATCTGAAAATTTTAGGAGAAGCTTTAGTTATAAAGCACATTAATGAGTATTACTTAATCACAAAATAGTTGAACTGCTGTGAATATTCGACAATGATATCCATGCATTGAGTTTGTTTTTGTTCATTATCTAAATGTTGGAATTATATTGTTATGTCCTTTAATAGTTTTTATAGATCACTCACTATGAAGCTCAATGATATCAAGATCTTATCCCTAATGAGGACATTGGATTGTAGGAGAAAGATAAATATACATTATCCTTTATCTTAAATGTTTATAATGGAAGCATATCTCAAAATGAAAGAAATCATTAAGATAGAGATGAATACAAATCTTAATAGAGGAGCTAATTCTAGCCACATGAAAAGAGATTGTCCATATACCAAGGCTTCGTCTTTTTTTTTTTTTTAGTTAAAACTTACGGAGGGATCTACGCGTTTATATCAAAATTGGGATTACAAAGTCCTTAATAGGGACCTCCAGCTTTCTACTGCTCATCAGAGCTACAAAATGAAAAGAAAAAGAAAAACCTACAAGCCGGTGGTCCCTAGTTCTAAAGTTACAAAAAAACCTAGTAACATGCTAGGACTGAGAGAATTCAGCACCCAAAAAAGGAATTGAATACAAACAACAATCAGAACACAATTCCTACAAAACTCAATAGCAAACCTCGGAAAACTTTTAGTCCTCAACATCTCAAACTTCCTATCAGCAGCAAAGCACCATTGATAACAGTCGGGCTGCATTCGTGCAAAATAGATAAACTCCAAAACCACAAAGTTCTGTTAAAATACTCATGCCTCTTATAATAAAAGGAAAGAGAACACCTAATCAACCCAATGGAATAGACCAAAATCTCATTATTGCACCCATCCACCATACTGAAATAAAGATACTCCAAAAAGGAAATGAACCAGCTGACCTTCGACCTGCTAACACCCAAAAAATAACAACAACTCAAAATAACCACATACCACCTGGAGCAGAAAAAACCGATAGCTACACAGACCTGTATAACACCACCACACAAACAATGGCACAACCTACATAAAAAGAAAAACAGACTCCCAAACTCCATGAAACCCGTGACAACAACCCAGCACAAAATACCTAAGAATAGCATAAAATAAAAAAGACCAACAAAACACCAAGGCTTCATCATGTTTAAAATAGTTGGAGAATTTTTGAAAGCTACATGTAAACAGATTTATGATGTATATACCATGACTTCATGCAATTAATTTAAGAAAGTTTGTACTAACAAAATTATGATAAGTTAAGCTTCGCTTGTGATAGTTTTTTTTATTGTTTTTAAAATAATTTTTTAGTAATTTTTTTTAAATAAAAATTATTTTAGAAAACAGTAAGAAAATTTTCCCAAATGAAATCTTAATCTTTCACGATAATTTAAATCTTAATATCAATTTTATCATTTCATCACTTTATATAAAGTTATTATAATTAATAATTATGTAGCAACTAAATGATAATTCATATTGAATTATGATGAGTACTTGACAATTGCTTTTACTATAGTAAACCTAAATCTCAACTATCCACCCTCCTACGAAAATTGTCGTTACTAGTTACTTCCAAACTATTTTCTCTTCAAAGTAAAAAAAAAAAACCCGCACAAATCTA
Source organism: Dendrobium huoshanense (assembly GCA_016618105.1). Taxonomy (NCBI): domain Eukaryota; kingdom Viridiplantae; phylum Streptophyta; class Magnoliopsida; order Asparagales; family Orchidaceae; genus Dendrobium; species Dendrobium huoshanense. The sequence continues at coordinate 7,343,943 of CM028351.1, forward strand.
CTTAAAAAGGGAGAAATTATTTTGTGTGGACACCAGACGGTCTGGAGGCCAATCAGAATGCGCAACATCACTCAGATATGATGCATTCCGATTGGGCAAAAGGAAGCAACTACAACCGAATAAAGCACGGTTGAATGACAAATTATTAGGTCCGATCACCAGACCTAAATTTTCGTCTAGATTCCATGCACTTTTAATGTGCTTTTGATGTATTTTTGAAAAAGAGCGGCTGATACATAATTTTAATTGCATATTAGCTACTTTTTTGCTGCTCTTTTACTGAGTATTTGAAAAACGCAACAAAAAACAACAAAATAACAGCAAATACTCAATGAGTAAGATATTTGTTGTGCTTTTGCTGCGCTTTTGCTTTAATTTTGTAAATACTCAACAAAAAATAGCTAAAATGCAATTAAAATTATGTATTAGCTGCTTTTTTAAAAATACATCAAAAGAATAGTAAAAGCACAAAAAATCAGGACGTAAATTTAGGTTTGATGATCAGACCTGATAATTTTCCCGGTTGAATAGCTTGGATTATTCCGTTACCTCCGGTGTGACCCGTACACTCCAATCTTACTGATTTTTTTTTTTTTTGGAAAATAATCTTACTGATTTAAAAAGAAAAAATTAAATCAACAAAATCACCGTCGAAAAAGAAAACATTTTTTATAAATACATGAACACGGCTTAGCGTCTACTCTCGCCTTGAGCTGATTTAACAGGTGAAGTCACCGGTCTTCGTCTCCTGTTGGACTCCGCTGCCGCCAAATTGATGCTATGATCCTCTCCGGCGAGCTTCCGGAGGCTACCGTAGCCGTTGCAGTCTGTGATGGCGGGCGGAGCCGCCGCGCCGTTCGATGGGCTGCTAGAAACCTAATCCCCCACGCCTACCGTGTCCTCCTTCTCCACGTTATCCCCACGGTTTCCTTCATTCCGTCTCCTTGTAAGCTCTCCTTTCTTTTCTATCGCTTTCTCTTCGTGCATCTTTTCGATTTGGAGGGCTAATTCTGTTGCTTGCCTTTTGGCAGCGGGGCGGAGAATCCCAGTTGAGGGAATGGAGAAGGGAGTGGTGGATTTGTTCGTGGAGGATGTGAAGGCGAAGGCAGAAGAGGTTTTTTTGCCCTTTCGGAAGCTTTGTCGTACGAAAAATGTGAGCTTTGGTTATTACTTTTTGTATTTTGCCATTTTGTTGTTTGAGCTCCGCTTGATTGTTCTGATTTATGATGGCATGAAGGTTGAGACTTTGTTGATGTATGGGACGAGCACAGAAGATGTTATCTTGAACTATATGCGTGATTCCGGTATTAAAAACTTGGTCTTGGGATCCTCTTCGATGGGATGGATCAGAAGGTATGTGTTCTATACAATTCTGAACTTTTTTTCTTGCGAAAAAATGGCTTTATCAGTCATTGAGTTATGTTTTCTCTTGAGAATGAATTCCATAATTCCAAAACGTGAAGAAATACTGCATTAGAATGTGAAATTTTGTAGGTTCTGTATATAATGGAGAACTCACAGAACTCTATCTTGTGCTTATTAAGCTTATTAGCAATGGATTTCATCCAGCAGATGCTAATACCATTTTTGTGGGTTGTGATTAACATTGACTTCTGGTTGTAAAGAGCATAAAAAGAAACTTTTTATGGGCTTTTTTATTTTTTATTTATGACCTCATTCTTTAGAGTCAGGATCTTATAAAGTCTTCATGATGGGTTGGATGATGTCACTAACTTTGTTCAAGTTGAAAATATATTTGAACGCTTATTTAAATTCTGATCACTTCTTTTGTTTGTGATCATGTATTTTTTTGGTATCTAAAGAATCCATCCATTCAAAAAAGTTAACTTATGATGCATTGCTTCTTTTTGATTGATTGTGCTAACTTGCTTCTAGTTGAAAAATGTTTGCCAGATCAATGGATTTCCGTATATATTAACAATTATGTGCACTTCATTTTTTTCCTATAATCTCATTGTCATCATTTTTATCCTTATTCAAACTATTTGGGGCCAGCAATTTTTAGTTCTTATTTTTCACGGGAAATTGACGGACTTAGCACATTATATGGCTGGCATGATCAGAGAATACTCATGTGTTGGCTTTCTATCTTGTACTAGATTTGTTGTTTTAAGTAAAAAATTATTATCTTTGTAAGTATCAATTATGACGTAGAATGTTGTCCATTAAAAGAGAATTAAGTTAAGCGTTGTAGAGAGATGAGGATGCTTAGGTGGATGAGTGGCTTTACTCTTAGAGACAGAATGTGAAACAAGTATATTCGTGACAAGGTTGTAGTAGTTCTAGTGGTAGATAAAATTAGAGAGAGTCATCTTAGATGGTTTGGACACATTAAACATCGACCTTCCGATGATTTGGCTAGAAGAGTAGATGTATTAGATTTGGCCTATGTTAAGGGAGGTAGATGTATATCTGTTGGGGATGGAAGTTAAGCATTGCAACGAAACAAACAAGAAAAATCGAAATGCAACGGAAAATAAAGGAAACCAAGATTTAAGGTGGAAAATCCCGAAATTGAGAAAAAAATCACGGAGTCACACCACACCAAGAAATCTACTATAAAAATTAGGAGAAATAACTACAGGTCTCTCTTCTCTCTCACTTTCTCCTTACTTCTTTACATTCTTGTACCATTCTCTCTCACAAAACAAAAGAGAAAGTCAAGTTCATAACACAAAAGGACTCCACACTTGAGAAAAATGAGAAAGAAAATTGTTCAGTCCGCCTCGAAGCGCTGTGGCGCTCAAACCTCTAGTCCCAATTTGTCTTACGATGCTACAATGCTCAAACCCACAGCACTATGACACTACACAGCGTTGCAGAGCCGAAAATACAACATTGTGGCGCACTGCTCTCTGTCGTTTCTCCTAGAAAACTTTGCAGACCGTAGTGCTTAAGAACACAGTGCCGGGGCTCTTGGGTACACAACGCCGAGACGCTAAGGTATATAGCAACGGGGGTGTTGGTACGAAAAAAAATCGAGTGCAAAGCGCCCGAACCTAAATAGGGGGAGGAACCCCCAACAAGCACGAGAATTTAACTTGATGATCAAGGCAATAGTACAATCCGATTGATCGGTACAATAACATTCCACACAAACTAATAAGATCTAAAAAGATTTGTTTAGAATATAATAGAAATGATCTTTTTTTATTAGATTTAAATGAGAATTTGATTCTTGACATGACACAATGGAGAAAAATGATTCATGCAGCCAATCCCATGTAGTGGGATAAATGTTTGATGTTGTTGTTGTAATATTATAAGCATCAATCCTAAGAAGAAACAATATCTCAATTTATAATGTTTGTTTGCATCTAATGAATGAGTTTCTTATCCAATTCTGCTGGGATTTAGGAATGAAGAGTTGTTAAGGATAGTAGGCTATGATTACCTAAATCTGTATGTTTCAGCATTATTATTAACTTCACTCTTACATAAAGCCTATGTCTGAAACCAGCTTATCGTCCTAGTTATATATATACATAAATAGATTTTTTTTTCATTGATGACTGTAACAGTTCTTTAGTTATGTGTTCTCATCAACTGATTTTATGTTGTCCATATTGTTGAAATTTAATTCCATTAAGCTTTAATACTATTTATTATAATTCCAATCATTCATCTTTTGTATCTTATGATAAAATTAACGGGTACTGAAATATAAGCTAACTAATTTGGCACCATTTTCTCCTGGGAACTTATTTTCAAATGGCATATTCCTAGGATGTTGAAGGGTCCAGATGTTCCAGCAAGAGCTCTAAAATCAGCTCCTAGCTCCTTCAACATTTTTGTTGTTTCACGCTGCAAGGTTACTTTGAAATTTGGTAATCACTTATTAAGTGATGGTAAGTTTATATATATATATATATATATTGATTCACAGCCACAGTATTTATATTAATGAATTCAGTCAACTTTCTGACTTTGCCATATTCCTTAATTTCAAAATGATTCATCCAGGAAGCAGTATCAGCATACAACCTAAAAGAATCAGTCGAAAATTATTTTGTCCAACTGAATGGAACTGTATATCTAAAAAACAGCCATCTTCAAAGAGTTCAGAAATCCATGATTTGCTGATAGCACCATCAGATGTGGATACTAATTCTGATATTAGTGGAAATTTTGAAAGGACTCTATCATTGTCTTCTGTGGGAATCGGAGAGGAAAGCAAAGTAGATGGAAGGAATACAATAGTTGACAAGTTTGAGAAATTAGATGCTTCTGCAACAGACATCCTATTCCTGAATCTTCCCTCTGCAGACCATGTGAATGTAAGTTTCTATAATATTCCTTCCAACAAAATTTTCAGATTTCTATATGCTTAGTATTCTCTTGTTATTTTGTTATCTTTTTTTCTGATGTCTTATGGATGAGGTTGAACCTATCCTATTTAAAACTGGGTTTAAAATATGCTGGAATGCTTGTCTTTGCAGGGTGGGGCTCCATCTGAAGCTATTAGGGTTAAGCTTGATGTGCAGAAGACTCTTACGTTATATAAGCAGACCTGTAAAGATCTACATCGTGCAAAGAAGAAGGTAGGAGTTCGGCATTTCCCTTTGGCCGTTCAGTCTTAGCATTTTCCTATGGAGTATTGTTTAGTATGTAGCGATGAGAGTTTTGCTTAAAGAACAGATAGTTTTTTAACTCGGATTGAACATTTGAACTTGCATTGAGCCAAACAACCTATACTGAGTTGTTTTTGGCTCAGTCTGATGCTCAACTTGGGTCTAGATTGGATCAAGCCAGCTGAAGAACGACTCGAAATATTAATAGTTATATATTATTTTAATATTTGCAATTTACATATCCATCCACATTCATATGTGGCTAACATAATATGTATATATGCATATAAAGTAATTTTAAAATATGCATATAAAGTAATTTTAAAATATGCAAAAGAAACTATACTGATTTCAGTTTAACTTGATTTTAATTTGAGCTGATTCAAGCCAAACTTACTTGAAATTTGTTTCAACAACAAGCCGATTTCTCTGGTATATCAAACACTTACATTTGTACTACAAACAGAAAAACATGCATGCATGTATATCATACTTGCATTGACACGCATATCCTTTTAAATAATCTATCATGCATTACTTTTTCCTGACAAGAAATCTAAAATAGTCCTATTAGATCTACTAAAAAACAAATTAGTTTAAATTCTAAAATAGGCCGCAACTATTCATGTGTGGCTAATTTAGTCCTTGAGTATCACATTTATTCATTTTACTTAAACAACAACAGCAACAACAACAACATCAAGCCTTTGTCCCATTACGTGGGGTCGGCTACATGAATCCTTTTTCGTCATTGTGTCATGTTAAAAGTCAAATTCTCATTTAAATCTAATAAAGAAATATCATTTGTCTCTACCTTTCTTAACATAAGTCAAATCTAAAACCTCAACTTTCCTAACCGAGGCCTCCGTTTAATGTGACCAAACCATCTAAGGCGACTCTCTCTAATCTTATCTTCCATTGGAGCAACTCCAACCTTTTCACGTATATGCTCATTTCGTAAAATGACTATACAAAATTAACTAAAATGATCTATAATGTAGAAATTGTGATACAAACTTAATCTAAATTTATTTCCTCGACCATATAAAATTGATCCCAATTTAGCTTATTAGGGACAAGGGCGGAACCCCTTGTGGCTAGGTGGGGCAATTGCCCCCCCTACTCAAAAAATTGCTTAGGGACCATGCATTTTGGATTAGTTTTATATAATCTGAACTAAATTGTAGAAATGCGATATTTTGGGATCCATATGTAATAATTAGGGGACTATTTTGGAGTTAAATTTTAATTCATGGATGTCAAGCCTTCATAATCTGAACTCATTATTTCATATTTTTTACACGTCTTGCATCTCCTATAAAATATATATTTTTAGTAATCATCATAATGATGAAAAGTTACTAATAAATAAAGAAATTGGTAGAAATAAATGATGGAAATTACTTAATAATATGCAGTACCATATAGGTTTCAATACTCCATCGCCAAGGTTTTGTTTAATAAAGTAAAAATACTAATAATTTTAAAAAGTTATTAGTTCACCCAAGGGTGCAGGAGAATTTCATTGGGCTGCATGAATGCCCCGAAATCTTGCCACTCAGCCTCTAACTTTTGCTCTCAATTTATTTTCAAGAGAGAGTATATCACTCTATCCTTTTCAGTCAATCTGCTTTTGTGGCTCAAACAATCTTTACAAGCTTGACGCATTATAGAATATATTGCAGGTTGAACTACTGACTGATGAATGCTCTACAAAACAAAAGAAAGTGAATGTTGCGGAAGGGGCTAAGCACTTAGAAGCCATTAAAGAAGCTGAAGAAACAAGGCAACTGGTTGGACATAAAGCAGAAAAACTAGCGAGGAAATTTACCTTCGTAAAGTCAAATGCACTTGATGACCTTTTCTCTAGCAATAAAAGATTTAGAAGATACTCTAGGCATGAAATAGAAGCTGCAACAGATAACTTCTCTGATTCCAGGAAGATAGGAGAGGGTGCTTATGGCTGCGTTTATATGTGCAACATTGATCACTTACCTGTAGCTGTCAAGGTAGTTTGGCAAGATGCATCTGATAAGAAGGAAGAATTTCTTAGAGAGGTTTTGTTCAAATCTCTAACCTTTCACTTCTTGGTTTTTTCTTTTTAAAATGTTATCATCAAAGTGGAATGAGCGAGATCCTTGATGATAAACTTTTGCAGGTTGAAGTTCTGAGTCAACTACATCATCCTCACATGGTTGCATTACTAGGTGTCTGCCCTGAGAGTGGGTGTCTTGTTTATGAATACATGGAGAATGGAAGCTTAGAGGATCAGTTATTTAACAGGGAGAATTCTCCTCCACTTCCATGGTTTATTCGCTTCCGAATCATATTTGAAGTGGCATGTGCACTTGCATTTCTACATGGAAATAAACCTGATCCTATCGTTCATCGTGACTTAAAACCAGGGAACATCTTATTAGATAAGAACTTTGTGAGCAAGGTTGGAGATGTGGGACTGGCAAAACTCATATCTGATATTGTTCCTGATAGTATAACTGAATATAAGGAAACTATTCTTGCTGGTACATGGTATTACATGGATCCTGAATACCAAAGGACTGGCACCATTCGACCCAAATCCGATCTATACGCATTAGGACTCATTGCTCTTCAATTGCTTACTGGATTGCAGGTAAGGGGCCTTATAATACAAGTAGAGAATGCAATCGAAGATCGCACCTTTGGCGATATACTTGACAAATCTGTATCTGATTGGCCTCTTATAGAGGCTGAGCAACTAGCAAAGATTGCATTAAAATGTTCCAGGCTAAGATGCAGAGACAGGCCAGATCTGGAGTCTGAAGTATTGCCAGAACTTGAAGAGTTGTTGAACATGGCAAATGTATGTTTGAAGTTGAAACAATACAATGTCTGTGCTCCTGGTCATTATCTCTGTCCAATTCTACAGGTAACAACCTCATTTCAAACATGCTAACTGCAAATGTGTAAAGGATTCATTTTCATTCTATTTTTGGATCATTCAGGAGGTAATGGATGACCCTTACATTGCTGCTGATGGATATACATATGAGCTCAGAGCAATCAAAGCATGGTTTGACAGACATAAAGTCTCACCTGTAACAAGACTCGAGCTTCCACACCCAGAGGTAATCCCCAACCATTCTTTGCGCGTAGCAATACAAGAATGGAAATCTCGTGTGTCATTTTCAATGTGATGAAATGAATATTTTGCCAGAGGCATTCCTATTGCGTGAGACTTCCAGTTAATGTGGGTTTTTGGGAAGGATTGATGTATAGCTTTATCTCCCTATGTTAGAGAGGTTATTTTCATAATTTGAACTGAGGACCTTCAAATCATAGTGGAGGCAATCTCCCCTTGTTGTAGCTAAATAATCCACTTGTAAGATGGAGGGAACCCAAAGTGCTGTATTAGTATAGAAATAGATCTTGCATTGTAGATCTTTGTTAGTGTTGTAGAGTTTGTCAACTATGTGCACATAGATAGCAGACAATTTTAGTAATTGAGATATGAATAATCAATACAAGAATGTGTTTTCCTGCCATTGACAATGATTTCATCTCTATTTTAAGTTAGAATAGCAAGTTTTGTGAACAGTTTGGTTCTTGTTTTGAAAAACTTTTAACTGAGGAAGTTTTGATATTTTTGTTTTTGGTTTGATTGTTGGTAAAATGGTTGCTATGAAATTCAAGTGGCTTATCCTCATTTCAAATTGAACAATAGCAGTAGACATTAATGTTAAAGGATTATAATTTAGAGTGTATTTTTAGATTTTTTTTCATTAATTTATTCACTCATGATAAAGCTTAATGATCTCTTGACTATGATTTCATCATTTATTAAAATGTTAAAAGAGATTTCAATGATTGTTTTATGATGGATTGACATTTTTTCTTTGTTTGTTTGATCAAATAATATTGGGATTACATTTTTTTTATTTTATATTGACATGTTTTATTTTGCTATGTTAGGTTCCTATGTGTGTTTATCTTTTGCTTTTAAAGGCTTTAAAAGTTGCCTTGTTCTGTTGTGCCTTTGTCTATTTTTTTTTTTTTTTTTTCCTTTTTTGCTAGATAGATTAAAATTCATTTTTAATGTTTTTATTTTATTGCTTAAGCTTTTTTTTTTTTAATTTTTTATTGTTTTATCTTTAAACATAAATATGAGATTTAAACTTATATTTATCTTTAAAGTAGAGGTATTATATTTGACTTATATTAAAAAAGATAGATGTAGACCTAAAAAGATCACTTGGTTAGAAAATATTAGAAATGATCTTTCTTCATTAGATTCAAACGAGATTCTGACTTTTAACAGACAAAATAGAAAAAAAATTCATGTAGCCGACCCCACGTAGTGTGATAAATGCTTGATGTTGTTATTGTTGTCGTATTATTTTATCTTTAAAGATAATTTTTATAGTTATGCTCGGGTTTTTATTATTTCTTAAAGTAATAAGAAAATCGTTCTACACAAAGACTTAGTCTTAATGATTTGAAAAGTAACTTATGTCGCTAATTTTGATTGCCGAAGTTGCAAAACTGAAACCAACAACTTTGACCTACATCTTCGCTTAAAAAATTAGCTATATCCAAGAATTTATTAAATTATCTAAGTAACCATCAATCCATGAGATTTTTTTTAGGAGTTTCCAAATCATTGTTAAGGATTTTTCTTGCACCTTATATTGGATTGAAGAATCTCCATAAATAAAGATCATATGTAACATTTTGAAATTCAATTGTTGAATGAATAGAAAATAATTATCTCGACTTGCATATATCAATCTAAAGTGCCTTCCTCTTGAGATTTTTGTCACCTCACTATCATATTGGTATCAAGACATGGACTCAAACAAAGTCAAGTTCAAGGGGAATGCAAGCATATGTTGAAATAAGGAGGCCACTGTAAAAATTTAATCATATTTAGATAGAAATGGATTCTTTTAACACAATAATTCTTTTGAAGCCCCTCATTGTAAAGATCTATTAAGTGATATAGGGACTTTATCAAGGAGGAATCTCTTCAAAATAGATTGGTAAGACTCACTTTTGCTTGTGTTTTCACTACATGAACAAAAAAAAAAAAAAAAAAAAAAACCCATCTTCAGACAAACTTTGAGACCTTAGTAACATATTTGTGATGTCATGGGATATTTGCGACGGTAGAGAGATATAGAGTTTAGCGTTCTAATTTTGTATGAAAATTCATCACACAAATAGATGAGATAGAGGGGTGCAAGACTCATAAGAGAGACCAAGATTTATTTACGTAGAAACCCCTAAAAAAAGAAGAAAACCCACAAGGCCATGCCTAGTTTAAATGAATACACTAGTATTTGTTGTTAATTACAAATGATGACCTTCCTCGAGGGAAGGCATTGGCTCAAAATTGAGTTTGTTAATTACAAATGATGTTGACTGGGATTGGAGGGACTATAGTTGGGCGACGATGGTTAGAGGTACCGTAGTCAACAAATGACAAAGGTCGAACTATGGTCCCTCCGACCTCCGTCGCTTGCCGTCTACAGTCCCTCTAATATCTGTTGTCTACCGACTACGATCTCTTTAACCATTGTCGCCAGCTGACTATGGTTCATATGACCATAGTTGTATGCTAACTACATTCCCTCTGACCATCATCGCCTGACTATAGTCCCTCCAACCTCAGTAATCAAACTACGGTCCCTCTGATCTCCATAGCCCGATTGCGATCCTTCCAACCAAACGAATAAACAATTGCTTTCTTGAGACTATATAGCTCTCATATCATTGGATTTTTCCAACCATAACTATGCAAAGTGCTTTATATTTTCTATATTGCAATAAAGCCTTCCCCTGAGGAAGGAAATCATTTGTAATCAACAACAAACACTAACGGATTCATTTCAATTAGGCTAGGTCCCATGATTTTTCACCCTTTTCAGGGTTTTTAATGTAATAATTATGATTCCCGTGACTCTCGCACTCCTCTTACTTTATCTGTATGTGTGTTGGATCTTCGTGCAAAGCTAAGACGTCAAGCTTTTTATCACTCTATCACCACAAATGTTCCAGGATGCAATAATATTATAAGAAATGATGTAATAACTATACTATATATAGTATCCTCCTCTACATAACGAAACCCACACCAAACTTCCTCTTAAAACTTCAATTAAACTTTCATATAAAAACATTCTTCTAAAAACACCTCCTCCCACATACAATAAAAGTCTTTCTTGAACCCTCTTCGCCATTTTCATCTATTAACCCCACACTAAAGTTAAGTACATCATCACAAAGTCAAGTTTTGCCCTTCTAATCATGATAAAACATAATAATTATGTTCAAATCATCTCTCTAAGAGAATACAAATACTTTTAATTATGAGGACTGTTTTTTGAAAGAATGGCAAAAATGAAGTAGAACAAAAAAGAGAAATTCAGCTTAAAATATAAAATCTATATGTTTAAATATTTGATGATTATTTACAAAAATATCATAATTTTGGAATAAATTTCACATAAAATTAAATTATGAAAACTTTATAAAAGATTTGGTCTCATCTTTAGTTGGTCATATTGTTATTTTCTCTTCTCTATTGATGAAAAATGTCATAAATTCACAATACTTTTTATAAGGGGCTTCAAAACATTATTAAATGAAGGATTTGGCAATCATTTCAACATTGTGACTATTTGTGATGGACCGGAAAAGTTACCACTAAAGTATTTATGAACAAGTTTGTTGATAAAAAAATCATTTTTTGAGCTCATTTGCACTTGTATGGGCTCATTTGGCTGGTAAAAAATACTCACTAGATATGCACAAGATCAGCCTCTAGATAAATGTTTATTAGTAATTAAGCTCCAAAAGGCTCATTGTTTAAAGCTCAATAAGCATGAAATGATTCGAACATGAACCAAATACAAATCAAATATGAATATCTATTATTTTAAACGAATTAAGTTTGAACAGAAGCATAAAAGCTCAAATTGAGTTCGAACATAACTCGAATAAAACTGATAATAACTGAGTTCAAATATGAATGAGCGCCTGCTTAGCTCAGCTCGACTCATTGACAGCCTTACTTGTAAATCCTTCTGTCATTTAAGCATATTTGTATTGGGCAGTTTTGAGAGTGTCATAAAGTATGTGTCGTTAAATCTAAAATCAAAATTAAAGTTAATGACATAAGGTATGTGTCGTTAGCTCTTAAAGAAAATGTTTGAATTTTCAAATTATAATATCATTAAATTTAACTTTAAATTTTAAATGAAATAATTATACTTTTCAATTTTGCTAAATATATTTAAATACCATATAAAATTCATAAAATTTGCTAAAGATAATCTTCTGTGCCTTATCCGGTGGAGCCCAAAAAGGGTTTGAACTTTGAAAAGTTTCCATTCGTGATTATTTACTGGGCTGGACGAGCTTGGATTGCTTGGGCAGTTTCATAGTTTGGGCCTCGGCGCAGGCCCAAACTCATTGTTTTAGTGGACTATCAAATTTTCCAGTTGGGCTGTCACCGAAGAAGGTAGTGGGAATAAATGAAATATTATGATTTTTTTTGTTATCACAAATGTTTTCCTAACTAAGCCTTCGTTAGGGATGGCTTTCTTACCGCTTTTTTAAAGCAGGTTTTTATTATAAAAAATTAAATTTTTGCACTAAAAAGCTACTTTAAGAAGCAATAAGAAAGTCATTCTAAACGAAACCTTAGACTTCGGTTTCGTTTGGGACAGCTTTTTATTATTTTTTAAAATGGAGTTTTAATACAAAAATTAAAAATTTTATACTAAAATTCCGTTTTGAGAAGCAATAAAAAAGCCGTCCCAAACAAAGCCTTCATTTGGGACTGCTTTCTTACTACTTTTTATAATAGCTTTATAGTATAAACATTTAAAATCAAGAAATTTTTATACTAAAAAGTTTATTTTTAAAAGCATTAAGAAAGTTGTCTCAAATAAAGCCTAAATTTGACAATTCTGAGGATAATTTGATTCCATTCATTTGTTCTTTCACCCTTATGGTTGTAAATGATTGCTCTAAAGAATTTTGTATCATTTGATTACAATCATTGTCCTCAAATGCTTAAAACCATTGGGATTTAAATGGGATGATAATTCTCTTAACAATATGATCATTAGTGTAGATTTAGCTATTGACTCAACACCATCAATATTCATCTTGAATGCTTGAGTAACTATCTACTTGTTCATTACACCCTTCTTGAGAAAACCGAAAATAATTTTTATGATGGCATTGATGAATTATTCATTCATCAATTGGAGGGTTATAACATCTTCAATTAAAGGTAATTTAAGATTTGCATGGATCTCAAATGGAATATGATTTTTACAATTATTCATCACAACATTAATGTGAAAATTTGATGTATTATTAAGGGAAGAGCATGAAACTAAGGCTTCATTTGAGCCCGCTTTCTTAATGCTTTGTAAAGTCAATCTTTAGTACAAAAATTTCTAATTCAAGAATTTTTTGTATTAAAAAAAGCTATTTTAAAGCAGAAAGAAAGTTGTCCCAAAAGAAGCCTAAATCATCAACTTTTATCCACAGAGGAACAAAACATTTTCTATTAAAGAGCATTTGATGTTTATATAAATCTCGAATATAATATAAATTCTCTCTATTTGTTTGATCAATTAGATGATCAAATTGTGCAAATAAATGAAAATTTTGGTCTAACAATGATTTCCTTAATGTTGTGTTTCATCTCCTTTTATGATTCATTTAGGTGATAAATCACCTCTCTCTCTCTCTCTCTCTCTCTCTCTCTCTCTCTCTCTCTCTCTCTCTCTCTCTCTCTCTCTCTCTCTTCTTTCTCTCTCTCTCTCTCTCTCTCTCTCTCTCTCTCTCTCTCTCTCTCTCTCTCTCTCTCTCTCTAAATTATTACTTTTAATAAGGCAAGATAAAGTTATTTCTTTTAAGGCTTTGAAAATAATATCTTACAAACCATCTCCATTGGATAGCTTAAGGAAATTAGAGTTGCTTTTGATCTACTTAGAGTTGTCGAAAGTTATATAAGTCATCAATGCCTTTAATTAAGATTCTTGATTGAGGATCAATCTTGACTAGGGGTACAAACAAATTGAGCCGAACTTAAGTCATTGCCTGATTTGAGCTCAACTTATGAGCCAAATACCAAGCTCGAACTCGAGTCAAGCACAAAAGAAAAGTTAGAATTTGACCCTTGCCATGAATCGAACTCGCGAGTTGCTCACGAGCCAAATATGATGTATGACGGTCAACTTACACTTCCTCTATTCACACGCGAGGGTGTTGTTCGCACACGAGGGCATGATTCATTTTCTGCCACACGCAGATGTGCTTTCGCGGTTCAACCCAACCTTCCGCATTTGCTCGAGCACTCGACTAGTACTCGAGTCGAGCATCACCCGAGCTCGAACTCGAGCTTGATAATCCAACGAGCACAAAATTTTCTCGAGCTCGAAACTTGATAAACTCAGATCATGAGCTCATTAACAAGTCGAGCTTGAGCCGGTTCGTGAGTCATTTTGACTCGGTTGTACCTCTAATCGTGACACTTAGGTAATAACTATTTAAAAAAGATCCATATTATATACTTTTTTATATTTTATTCTACATAGTTTCGCCATAAAAAATTTGGCATTTATTATTAAATTCTAAGATTGTATATATAATTCGATACTCATTTGAAAAAAAAATTACATGCTTACCACACAATTCTTATGTATTTATATACGTAAGATCTAAACTTTGATATTTACTTATATAACACCCTTTCTTTAAATCACAATATATATATATATATATATATATATATATATATATATATATATATATATATATATATATATATATCAGAATCGTTGTGAATCAAAGTAACTTCTCTCTCCTGCCTCGTGAGACGCTATGGAGATTTAGGGCATCCCGTCCCGGCCGCCTCCGTTTGCGTCTCTCTGCCTCTTTCCGACTGGTGTTTTTTGTTTTAGGAGTGTAGATCGTTGTGTTTTCTTGGCCCTGGTGGGCTTTTTGTTTCATGGCGGAGGTTCCTCCGGGGAATCCGTGGGGGAAAGCTTCGGAGCTGGAGGTTCCGAAGAAAAAAGGTTTTTTTCTACTAGATGCTGAGGGATCTTTGTCTCCTTCTAGATCTAGATCCTTTAAAGATGTTCTTTCTGGTGCTGTAGCTTCAGGTGATATTTTTCCAACTGTGCAACAAACGAGTTTTAATGGTGTCCCGGCTGTTTTACTTTCGGATGAGGAAGTCCTTAAACTTGCGTCCCCCTTTCAATTTACTTTGGTTGGGAAATTTGGAGTGCGTAGACCGAATCTTGATGCTATTCGTAATTTTTTTGCATCTATGAAATTAACTGGTTTTTATTCTGTTGGATTACTGGATGCTAGGCATGTGGCTATTCAATTGACAAATGATTTAGATTATAGACGTGTTTTAGCTAGAAGATCTTATTTCATTCATAACTGTCAAATGCGGGTTCTAAAGTGGACGCCTTTTATTGATATTAAGGAAGAATCTCCGATCGTTCCTATTTGGATTTCATTTCCGAATTTACGTTTGCATTTCTTTAATTCTAAGGTTTTACATGCATTGGGTTCCATTTTTGGGAGACTGCTACAGACTGATCAGGCTACTGCTTCGAGAACTCGGCCTTCGGTTGCTAGAGTTTTGGTTGAAGTGGATATTTCGAAAAAACATCCTAAGGAGATTTGGGTGGGATCTAAGGCCTATGGTTATTTGCAAAAAGCTGAATTTGAGAAAATTCCAGATTTCTGTACTCATTGCAAGGTGCACGGGCATGCTAATGTGGATTGCTTTAAAATTCACCCAGAACTGAAAAAAAACTATTAGTTATGAAAGTGTGAGGCCTGGTTCTGCCGTGAATAACCCTATTGAAGTGCCTATCGTGAACAATTTAGAAGAGATTCCGGTGGAACCGCCTCAGACGGAGCATAATAATCAGTTAGCTGGTAATGAAGAAAAGAGTGAGCAAGTTAAAGAAAACAGTGGTAATAAAGAGAATGTGGAATTGATGAATTCGAACAAGGATATCCAATCTAATGAGGCTATTAGAGAGCATGAGAATAGATCTTCTACGTCAAAGGATCCCAAACTTTTTATTTTGGTTGATGATTTACTAAATGAATTGCCTATT
This sequence comes from Dendrobium huoshanense, assembly GCA_016618105.1. Taxonomy (NCBI): domain Eukaryota; kingdom Viridiplantae; phylum Streptophyta; class Magnoliopsida; order Asparagales; family Orchidaceae; genus Dendrobium; species Dendrobium huoshanense. Next base: position 7,359,676 of record CM028351.1, read on the forward strand.
AACTCTAATTCTGTAGCGATTGAGAATGCTTTACTTTCTAAACAGGGGAACAATGATGAGGAGCTAAATAGTGGAGGGTTGTATGCTGATTCAGTTGAAGAAGGAGAATTTATTCCTACCACAAATGCAGATGCCTCTTGCAATACTAAACATTTGTCTTCTGTTAATTCTCCTAAATTGATGGATCAAAATAATGAGGAAGAGGAATGGATTCAGAAGGGAGGTAAGAAAAAAGGTAAGCAAGGTAAAAATGCATGTTTGGCTACTCCTAGATCCACCAGAGCTCATACTACGACAAAAAATGGTAATGATTAAATCTCTTATGTGGAATATTAGGGGTATAGGTGGTAAAGATTCTAAAACTAGAATTAAAAACCTTTGTAGAATTCATAATATTAAACTGCTTGTTTTAAGTGAACCGATGATAACTGCTGACAAGATTGTGGAAACTGCTAGATATTTAGGTTTTCATATGTTTTTGCTAACTGCTCGAATAAATTATAGATTTTGTGGCATAATGCTATCTCTCTTGACATTATTGTGGATTTTCAACAAGTGGTCCATTGTCATATTAATGTTAGTAACAAAAACTGTTTTGCTTCCTTTGTTTATGCTGCCTTTACTAGAATGTGTAGGCTTAATCTGTGGGAACAACTTTGTGATTTCTCTTCGAATATTAATGGGCCGTGGTGTGTGGGTGGTGATTTTAATATCATTTCGAATGCTAGTGAGAGAAGGGGGGTTGCAGGCCTAATATGAAAGCGATGGAAGATTTTAATGATATGATTAATGAGTGTAATTTGAATGACATTAGTTTTTCTGGTAATTCCTTTACTTGGAGTAGGGCTAACCTATTTCAAAGGCTGGATAGATTTCTGTTTAATAACGAATGGTTGTCTCAATTTTCTGCTACTAATGTTGAACATTTGAGTAAAACTATGTCTGATCATGCTCCTCTTCTTCTGAATATTAATATTTTAAATCATAGTGGTTCCTATGCTTTTAGATTTATGAATATGTGGCTTTTGCATGATAGTTTCAATAAGGTTGTTGAAAATAATTGGAATGCCCCTATTTTTCCTGATAATAATATTAGTGGTATGTTGAGACTATGGTCGAAACTTACTAGACTTAAACAATGTCTGAGGTATTGGAATAAATTTGTTTTTAAAAATGTTTTCACTAATATTATTGAAGCTGAGTCCAGAGTTGATGAGTTAGAAGGTATTTTTCTGGATAATGCTTCTGAGGTTAATAATGTTAATTTAAATAATGCTAAGAATGAATTATGTCAACTTCATTTTCAAGAAGAAGCTTTTTGGAAGCAAAAAGCTAATGCCAAATTTATTATGGAGGGGGATAGAAATACTAAATTCTTTCATGCTATTGCTAATAAGAATAAAACTAGAAGTAAAATTCATAAAATTATTAACAGTGATGGCATGATTTTGGAGGATGATGAAGATATTTGTAAGTCGGGTATTGATTTTTTTGCTAATCAGCATTCTAATACTTTGCCTATTTCTGATAGTTATGTTATTCCTAATCTTATTAGTGAAGATGATAATAATATGCTCTGTCAATTGCCGTCTGATATGGAAATTTTTGATGCTATTAAGGATATGAATGCTGAGGCTACTGCTAGTCCGGATGGGTTCACTACCAAATTCTTTCAAAAGTCTTGGGAGGTTGTGAAGGAGGATGTTATTAAGGCTGTGTTGGACTTCTTTGGTGGTAATCCATATCTGAAAATTTTCTCCTCTTCTAATATTGCTCTTATCCCTAAAAAAGAGGGAGCTAATGCTTGGATTGATTTTAGACCTATAAGTTTGTGCACTTTCTTTAATAAGCTTAATTCTAAAATCCTGGCTAATAGATTGTCTAAAATCTTACCTAGGATTATTTCTTTGAATCAAACTGGTTTCATGAAAGGCCGTAGTATTAGTGATAATGTGTTACTGGCTCAGGAACTTACTCATGATATTAATACTAAGGTGATGGGTGGGAACATTGTTTGGAAGTTGGATATCACTAAAGCCTATGACAACTTGGATTGGAACTTTCTCTACAAAGTGCTTTCCCTTTTTGGTTTTAATCAAAAGTTCATTTTGTTAATTAAAAATAGTGTTGAAAACTGCTTCTTTTATGTGATCATTAATGGTAGAAATAATGGGTATTTTAAATCGTCTAAAGGCCTTCGTCAAGGTGATACTATTTCTCCTTTTCTTTTTATTATTTCCATGGAGTATTTATCTAGAGGTTTGGAAGACCTGTTTGCGAAGAATAAGAATCTGAATTTTCGTTCAAAAAAAGGTTTTCCTATTAGTCATTTAAGTTTTGCTGACGATTTTATTTTATTTTCGAATGGTTCCAGTAAAAATGTTAAAATTTTAATGAATTTTCTTGCTAATTTCAATGCTTGTAGTGGTTTGTTTTTCAGTAAAGATAAGAGTATTTTTATTTATGCTAAGTCTATAAACCAAAGGAGGACTCAGGAGATTCAAAGGGTGTGTGGGTTTAAAGCTAAAACGCTTCCGATTAAGTACTTGGGAACTCCTATTTATAAAGGTAAAAAGAAGAACCTCCTTTTTGAAGATATTTTCACTATTATTCAAAAAAAACTTACAAATTGGTCGTCTAACTTCCTGTCTTTTGGGGGCCGTCTGGTTTTGATTAAGTCTGTTCTTAATTATGTTCCTATATATTTGTTCCATACTTTAATGCCTTATGTTGCTATTTGTACTAGATTGGAAAGATTAATTAATAAATTTTTCTGGGGTTCTAAAAATAATTCCAAGGTTATTCACTGGGCGGCGTGGAATAAAAATTGTGGTGTTGTGGATGAAGGGGGGTTGGGTTGTAAGAGTTTGGTTGAAACGGCCGTTGTGTTTTCGTACAAATTATGGTTTTCCTTTAGAGCTAAGATTAGTTTATGGGCTCGTTATATGAATGTGAAATACTGCAATAACATACACCCGTTGTTGTGTTTTTGTAGAAATACTGATTCTGTGACTTGGAAAAGGTTATGCAACATTAAATAGGAAGTTGAAAATTTCATTCAGTGGGGGTTAGGTAGGGGTGATGTTTTTTTCTGGCAAGATAAATGGTTGGGTGATTTTTCTATTGATTCTTATCTGTTCACTCATACTATGGATTCTATTAAAGTTTCTTATTTTATATTGGATAATGGTTGGAATGTGGAAAAATTGAGTACTTATGTGCCTAATTGTTTAGTTGATATTATCAAGAACATACCTTTACAGCTTAATTGCAATGATAAGATTTTATGTTCAGCCTCTACTAATGGTAAGTTTCACTTGCGTAAGATATGGGACAAGGTGCGTATTTCTTATGATAAATCTCCAATTTTTGCGGCTATTTGGCATAGTTCCTTTCCTATTACTTACTCTACTTTTGTTTGGAGATGTTTAAAAGGTTTCTTACCGGTTGATAATTTGTTGCAAAAAAAAGGTTTTATTTTGGCTTCGAAATGTTTATGCTGTGCCAATAGTGAAGATATTGATCACATTTTTGTGAATGGTTTGGTGGCAGGAAAAGTGTGGTTTTACTTCAATGGCATTGCTGGTAAGTTTTCTTTGTCTAATCAATATAGTTTATCTGGTATGTTGGACGGTTGGTTACATTCCACTAAAGGTCATATTTTTAACTTGTTGTCGATCCTCATTTTATGGTATCTTTGGAAAGCGCGTAATGAGGCTAAACATGAAAATTTTAAGATGGAAGCGTCTTTGATTATTAATAATGTGAAAAGGAAGGTTTTACAATTGTATAATTATAAGATTATTAAGTTTAAGACTTTTTCTAAATGTAAGCATTTAGCTAAGATGTGTGGTATTAATGTGGATATGGTGAACAGTCATTTTGAAGATTCTTTTATTATGTGGAGGAAGCCTATTTATCCTTTTGTTAAGTTGAATACTGATGGTTTGGTGGGGTTGGATAAAGCTGGTGTGGGTGGCCTCATTCGGGATGGAAGTGGGAATATTTTAGCTGGGTTTACTGCTCCTTTGCAGCATTTGAATGTTATGGTGGCTAAGGTGTATGCTCTGTTATTTGGCCTGGAAATGTGTATCAAAACTGGGTGTTACTGGGTTTGGGTTGAAGTTGATTCTTTGTGGCTGGTTCAAATTATTAGAGATGGTTTTTCTGCTAACGCTCAATGTTTTTACATTATTAGGAAAATTATATTGCTTTTAAATACTATGAAGTTTGAAATCTCTAATATTTGTAGGGAAGGAAACGGATGTGCTGAATGGTTAGCTAAGAAGGGGGCTGATAGTAATGAGTATGAGGATGTGGATACTTTGAATTTAGATACTATTTTTAAAGGTTTGTTGTTAATCGATATATCTTCCCTACATCATGTCAGGTATGAGTAATTACTTTGCTTTTTTGGTTGTACTGGCTGGTTTTGTTATTAAGAGCTCAACTGATGTTGTTGTTGTTAATCACCTCGGGGTGTTGTATTCTATTACTGTGGCTATTGATTTTGGCTTGTGGACTGGTTTTGCAGTCTACTGGTTAAGATATTTGGTTTGGTTGTCTGTGATAACTGGTACCTGTTTTACTGTTGTTAATTTAAACCTTAATATGTACTGGGGTTTTATTTTTTGCTATGGTTGTGGCTGTATGTCTGGTTGGTTGGTGTCTGGGTGGTCTCTTTTGAAACTTTGCGGGTCTGGGGGGAGTTTTTTTGCAGAATTTTATGTTTTGGGTATCGTTTATTTTAATGGGGTTGTGTGCTTTTCCAAATTTTTGGGTTATAGGAGGGTTAGGGGTGGTCGGGCGAAGGATTTTAAGGATAATGTGGAGGTTAATTTCATTATCTTCAGGTGGCAGGTGCATAAATTTATCTATTTTGTTAATGTTAAATTTTTGGAGAATTTCTTGCAGGTTAAATATATATTCACTTTTATGAAGTGAAACTGATCTTTTTGAATATATGTTTAGATGTGATTGAGACATTAATGTGGTAGTTAAGTAAATATCAAAATTTAGGTTTTAGAGATATAAATATATAAAATTTGTGTGGAATGCATGCAACCTTTTGAGATTTAAACTTACTAAGGAGAAAAATAGTTTTATTGTTGTTAAGTCTGTTAATTGTGGTAGAATTAGTGCAATCAAAAGGATTTGTGGATTTAATTCAAATTTGTTGCATTTTAAGTATTTAGGTACTACTTGAAAGTTTGAATAGATTCTTAGACTTAATAGATTTATTAAAAGGCTAATCAAGAGGGGGCTGAATTTGTAAATTAAAAATTCTCTTGGATTTTTTAAAATCAATTTAAGATTTTTTGCACAACGATCAATTTTCTCAAAATAATTTTTCAACCACTAAAATTAAACATGTAAAAAATAAAAAAATAGTAAAAATAAAGGAACAAAAGAATACCAAATTTTATAGTGGTTCAGTCCAACTAGATCTACATCCACTCACTAAAGACTCCTTCTTTAGGTATTAAACTATACTAAAATGACTCTCATTTTGCTCCCACAGCAAGGCAGAGAAGCCCTTACAATAACCGCTCTTCCAGCAACCCCGATGCGGCAGACTACCGACATCCTTTCTCACCTTCTTGGTGATGGCAGAGTACCAATATTCTTTCTCACCCTTCTGGTAACGACAGAGTACTAACATCCTTTCTTACCCTCCTCGTTACTGCAGAGTACCGGATCTCCTCTAAAGATCTTCTCTCAGTAGTCTTTGAAGAAGTAGGGCAGAGATTTGAAGAATATACAAATAAATCCTTACCTTTGGACAACCTTGTGAATCATTCATAATTTTCACTTGCAAGATCTCTCAACCCTCACTGCCAAACACTCTCCCAAAACACTCTCTCTAACACTCCTAAGAGAAAATTTACATAAGAAGTAGGATAGTAAGTTTTTACGACTCTTATATATGAAGGACAAGAAAAATCATCTAGAAAACTAAAAACTTCAACACGATTGTACTGTACGATAAAATTACGTTCAACTTAAAATTTTCAATTTTTTTAACTTTTCTTTTCCTTCATATATAAGAGTCCTAAAAGCTAACTATCCTACTTCTTCTGTGAATTTTCTCTTGGGAGTGATAGAGAGAGTGTTTGGGAGTGAGGGTTGAGAGATTTTACAAGTGAAAATTATGAAGGGTTCACAAGGTTGTCCAAAGGTGAAGATCTCTTTGTATGTTCTTCAAATGTTTGCCTTGCTTTTTTGAAGACTCTTAAGATAAGATTTTTGGAGAAGATCTGGTACTCTATTGTCACTATGAGGGTGTGAGAAGACGTCGGTACTTTGCCGTCACCAGGAGGATGAGAAAGGATGTTGGTACTCTACCATCACCATGAGGGTGAGAAAGGACGTCGGCACTCTGTCGCATCAAGGTTGGTGGAAGAACGGTTGTTGTAAGGGCTTCTCCACCTTACTATGGGAGCAAAATGAGAGTCACTTTGGTATAGTATAATACTTGAAAAAAGAATCTTCATGGAGTGGATGTAGGTTAAGTTGAACTGAATCACTATAAAATTTGATTTTATTTTATTTCTTTATTTTTACTGTATTATTATTTTTTGTATGTTTAATTTTAGTGGATGAAAATTTATTTTGAGAAAATTTATTATTGTGTAAAAAATCATAAATTATCTTTTAAAAATCAATGAAATTTTTAATTTATCAATTCACCCCCTCTTGATTAGCCTTGGGACAAATCTATTAGGTTGAACAACCTATTTAAACTTTCAAGTGGTTTCATAGTCTATTTTCAAAAATTAAGATTTAGATAACTTTTTGAAAATGATCAGGACTAATTTTGGAAATTGTAACACTCCTGAAGCATATTTGATCAGTAGACCACCACTATTTGATAACATTTCTTTTAACTTTTGGAAAACTCATATGTCTACTTTTCTTCAATCACTTGACTATCACATGTGAATTTTAGTACAAGAAGGTTACACTAGCCAACTAGACTTATTAATGGCATAAGGACTTAAACGTCATTTACTGATTTGACACTAGAGGAAAAAGAACTAGCTTAATTATATGCAAAATAATTAAACAAAAATTTTTTTTTGTGCTCTAAAATCTAAGGACTATATGTGTGTTTCAACTTGTAAAATTAGAAAAAAAAAATTTGGCATATGAAGGAACTAAAAAAATGTGAAATAGTCCAGAATGAATATTCTATTATATGATTAAAATTTTTTTTGTATGAAATTAAATGAATCAATCACTAACATTTATACACATTTTATACAAATAATCACTTCATTATATACTTTAGGTAGGAAACTAATGAATTTTAAAAAAAGTTAATAAAATTTTACATCATTAACCTATTGCTTATGATGCAAAGATAACTAGGATAATTGAATCAAAAGACCTAACTATTTATTCTATTAATAATCTGTTTGGATCACTTATTGCTTACAAGCAAGAAGTGACTCAAAGATAGATTGATGCAGGTGATAAGAGGAAGAAGAAAAATATTGCATTAAAAGTGGATGACTCATAAAGTGATAAGTCACAATATAAGGATGAAGATGATATTGCACTCATGACAAGGCAATTAAAAAGTTTCATATGAAAAAAAGCAACGGAGAATTCAATAGTGAAATAAGGGTAAGTTTCATAAAAATGCAAAAGTTACTAATAACAAAATTTGTTATAAATGTAAGAAGCCTGGACATATTAAATCTAATTGCATGAATCTCAAAATTAATCCTGGGTGGGCAAGAAAAGACTATATAGAGCATTCTGGGTGGGCTCAATATCCAATTTTTTAGAAATATAAGCAGAGGAGGAAGTCGCAAACTTGTGCTTGATGGCAAATAAACTTGATCACTCGGATCGAGTGATCAAGAGAAGGTATGTGATTTATCCTATGATGAGTTATTTAAAGTTTTCAAGAAAATCCATAATACATATAGTAAACTCAAAAAGCTACATGCTAAGTTAAACATAGAATTTTTAAATTTATAAAAAGTGCATGAAATCCTTAGGAACAATCACACATTAATAGATAACAACCACATGACATTATTGGATGAGCTTGATGAGTTGAACAAAAAATGTATGAGCTATTGTAATCATCTCATATTGAACTTGAAAATGATTTGAAAGTATTTATGGCTGATGTAGATCAAAGAGAACATGAGTTGAAATTTGATAATTCAATTTTAAAAAATACAAACTCATATATTGTAGAAAAATTGAATGGCATTAAGGTAGGTAAGACACCCCCTACACTTAAATAATTTTTCAACCCTGATCAAAAGTGTATAATTTCAAAACCTAACAAAAGATATTATAACTCACATAGATTAATAAATCCTTTTTCTGGTGTGAAGTGTTTTTTTGTGTGGAATTATTGGTCATATCTCTCACATTTACATGATTCATAATAGAATATATCTAGTGTAGAGACCTAAGATGCATAAATCACAATATATATATATATATATATATATATATATATATATATATATATATATATATATATATATATATATATATATATATATATATATATATATATATATATATATATATATATATATTGGAAAAAATCTACACGTTAATAAAAAAGGAATTACAAGACCTTAAAGAATTAAAATCCCCTTAAAAATACAAGAAATAAAACAAAATCTATGGGTTAATGATCCAAACTAATACGAAACACAAGCAAAGGAAACAAACGGAAGCTTAATAAGAAAACCAAGCAAAACAAAAACCCAAATAAGGCCAACCATAGGAGTAAAAGCCAATAAAAGCACCCCAACAATCCACACCAAACAATCAGGAACAAACCAACACACCAAGGAGGAAAGCAAGACATGAGCAAAAGAAAACAGACCTAGGCCGCCACTGGTTGCCAGGCATGGGCCATCCAATAGAAAAATCAAAGACCACCACAACTAGCCTCGTTTATTTTTGGACTTCCGCTTCTTACGTTTAACACTCTTATTGTTATAGTCAACGTCAACAATTTGAAGGATACTCAAGTCAAAATTTTCCCGAGAAATTGAATCATCCTCATTGAAACTTTCATCATTATCTTATATTTCATCATGAAGCCAATCACCATGTAACACCTCACTATCCCTAGATAGATGAGAAAGCATTACATCCCTAGGTACAATAGTAATAGGCACAGTAAAAGTCAGATCATCAAAACTTTTAGACAAAGGATCGTCACCATCAGAAAGTGGCCAAGTAACTATAGTACCAGGCCGAAAACCACCCTTAGGAGAGGCAGCACCATCATCACCATCATCACGATTCTCATCACCCTCCTAAACATCAAGCTGGTGCACCACACAGGCAACATCCGACAAATCAGGAAAGTCCGAAGAAGCAGCAACAATCGCATAGCCCTACCCCAACGGACTCAGAGCAAAGGGCTCAATAACTTCCTCATTTAACATACACGGCATACTTACAGGTAGAACAGTATTTGACGGTATAGCATTAGGATTAACCACCATGGGAAAAATCACATTACCACTTACCACTATATCACCCTCGTTAGGATCAACAGCCACATCCAGAGCCAGTTGGGTAACACTACCCAATTTATCAAAAGAACCCAACATATTATCAGAAGGTTCCACAAGATGAGAACCGACCAAGGCAACACCTGGAGAAGAATCCAGATTTCCCATCAACTTCCCCATCGAAACAGGAAAGACAACATCACGAGAGCTCACATTACCACACCCTCATTGTCAATAGCTAAATCATTCAAAACTTGAGGCAAAACCACTTTCGACATAATAGGATTCAGCAGAATAGGGGCTACAAACTTCCTCAATAAAGGATGCAATTTAACACAATCAGAATTTTTATGACCCACCTCTTTGCAATGAGAACAAAAACTAGGCAAGCCTTCCATAACAACCTTTTGAATATAACCCAAACTATCAGGACCAAGCCAAACTGAATCGGGGTGAGATTTAAAAATATCCATTTCCACAAGAATACGTGCCATAGAAGGACGAGAACTCACCGCAGTGGCATTATCCAATTGAATAGGCCGACCAAAGATAGAACCTAAGCTGAAGAGAATACGCGGGGAGAAAAGGTGGGGATGAAGTTTAGGGAAAGAAAGCCACACGGGGATGATAGGGGATTCTTCCGACAAGTCAAGATAAGGGGTCCATTTTATAATCTTCATAAAGCACCCAAACATAAAGTAAGATCTGTGAGAAAAAATTCTACCATAATCGAGGTCATTGGCAAGCTGGATCAAAACATTATTCTGATTCAAAATAGTGACCGAAAACTCGCAAAAAAGTTTGATGTTAAAAAAAAATTTCTAATCGCATTAAGCACCGGCCGGTGAAGCGGAAACTTCCCAACCAAAGCATATTCAAAGGGCTTAGCAAGATGAAGCACCTCACTCTCAGAAATCCAAAGCACTGGCAACTGCCTTAGGGTAGTAACTTTCAAATAAGGAAATTCATTGAAGGTATCCGAACAAGCTAAAACCTCTTTGAAATATTTCAAATGAATCTTACCAATGAGAAATCTCGGATCAGAATGCTTGAAGGAAGACGACATCACAAGAAAATCCCACCAGAGAGAAGAGAAACTCCCCACGGGCCAAAGAAACAGCCGAAGCGGAGACCTCGACAACGACGCCTCTAGGAGACGGCTAGGGTTATGCCCTAGCAGAGTCACAAGGCATTGCGGAGGGAAAGAGTCGATATCACGACGTCATGAGTTTTTCTTAAAATCACAGTACATGAACCATGTTCTAGATTGCTACTGTCAAGAGAAAAGTTTAGTCTTTCAAGTCTAACATTTGATAATTTTATAGAAACGCTCTCATATAAGTCCTCGTGAGAGCATTTAGTACATAAATAGCAGATGCTTGAAGCATATAACCGGAGATACAACACAATTCATATTCCTAGAAGCCAAAAATAGAGGCAAAGTGATATTGGAAGATAATACCACAAGGAATGTTGTAGGTACATGTATGATTGACAATAAGAACAAATTTTATAAATAATGTGTTATTGGTTGAAGGCTTAAAGCATAACTTGTTGAGTATTGGTTAGCTTTGTAATAAGAGTTATATTATTAAATTTTTTCCTACAAGCTGCATAATAAACAAAAATAGAATTGATGTGTTGTATGGAAATATGGTAAATAATATGTACATGCTTGATTTAAAATTTGTTAAATCTTTTAATATTTTTTTGTTTCAAAATAATTATTGATGAATCATGGTTATAACATAGAAGACTTTATCACACAAGAATGAAAAATCTTAGGAAGATTATCCAAAAAGAATTGGTTAGAGAAATACTCAAATTAGATTTCGCTAAGGATCACCTGTATGATGCATGTCAATTAGAAAAATAAGAGAAGTCCTCCTTTCATTTAATTAAAGATCTTAGACTAGCAAACAACTAGAAATTATTTATATGAATCTTTTTGGACCGGTTAGCACTGTAAGTCTAGGAGGTAAAGTTTTTGATTATGTAATCATCGATGATTTTTTAAGATTCACTTGGATCAAATTTTTATCTCATAAGAGTGAATCATTTGATGAATTTAGAAACTTTCTTACTTGGATTCAGAGAAAATTAGAGTGTGAAATTTTACTAATTAAAAGTTATCATGGAGGAGAGTTTGAAAATAAAAATTTTAAATATTTTTGTAGAGAACAAGGAATTAATCATAATTTTTTAACACCTAAGACCCCTCAATAGAATGAGATTGTCAAAAGAATGAACAGAACTTCAATAAAAGCTGATAGAGCCATATTGGCTGAATATTCACTTCTAAAATATTTCAATGAATCTTACCAGTGAAAAACCCGAATCAGTGTGCTTGAAGGAAGACGACATCACAAGCAAATCCCACCAGAGAGAAGAGCAACTCCCCACGGGCCAAAGAAACAGCCGAAGCGGAGACCTCGGTAACGACGCCTCCAGGAGACGGTTAGGGCGATGCCCTAGCAGACTCACAAGGCATTGCAGAGGGAAAGAGTCGATATCACGACGTCATGAGTTTTTCTTAAAATCACAGTATATGAACCATGTACTAGATTACTACTGTCAAGAGAAAAGTTTGGTCTTTCAATTCTAACATTTGATAATTTTATAGAAATGCTCTCATATAAGTCCCCGTGAGAGCATTTAGTACATAAACAGCAGATGCTCGAAGCATATAACTGGAGATACAACACAATTCATATCCCTATAAGCCAAAAATAGAGGCAAAGTGATATTGGAAGATAATACCACATAGAATGTGGTAGGTACATGTATGATTGACAATAAGAACAAATTTTTATAAACAATGTGTTATTGGTTGAAGGCTTAAAGCATAACGTGTTGAGTATTGGTTAGCTTTGTAATAAGAGTTATATTGTTAATTTTTTTCCTACAAGCTGCATAATAAACAAAAATAGAATTGATGTGTTGTATGGAAATATGGTAAATAATATGTACATGCTTGATTTAAAATTTGTTAAATCTTTTAATATTTTTTGTTTCAAAATAATTACTGATGAATCATTGTTATGACATAGAAGACTTTATCACGCAAGAATGAAAATTCTTAGGAAGATTATCCAAAAAGAATTGGTTAGAGAAATACTCAAATTAGATTTCGCTAAGGATCACTTGTATGATGCATGTCAATTAGAAAAATATGAGAAGTCCTCCTTTCATTCAATTAAAGATCTTAGACTAGTAAACAACTAGAAATTATTTATATGAATATTTTTGGACCGATTAGCACTGTAAGTCTAGGAGGTAAAGTTTTTGGTTATGTAATCATCGATGATTTTTTAAGATTCACTTGGATCAAATTTTTATCTCATAAGAGTGAATCATTTGATGAATTTAGAAACTTTCTTACTTGGATTCAGAGAAAATTAGAGTGTGAAATTTTATTAATTAAAAGTTATCATGGAGGAGAGTTTGAAAACAAAATTTTAAATATTTTTATAGAGAACAAGGAATTAATCATAACTTTTTAGCACCTAAGACCCCTCAATAGAATGAGATTTTCAAAATAATGAATAGAACTTTAATAAAAGCTGTTAGAGCCATATTGGCTGAATATTCACTTCTAAAATATTTTTGGACTGAAGCAGTTAGTACGGCTTATTATATTTTGAATTACATTGAACATTATATCCAAGTTGAATAGAACACCCTATGAACTTCTTAAGAGAAGAACACCTAATTTTTCACATTTGCATGTTTTTAAAGGTAAAGTGTTCATTCATAATAATAGCAAAACTCCTTTTGAAAATTTTGATCCTAAATTTAATTAAGAAAATTTTTTAGGATATTTTAGTGTTGGCAAATCCTATAGCGTATTTAACAATAGAATTTTGATAGTTGAGAAGATCATACATGTAGTTTTTTATGAATATAATATTTCAAAAGAGCCAATATTGGAAGAATAATATATTAAAGATATCTCCTAAGGAAATAAAAAGAAAATTTTAAAAGTGAATATTGGATCAGAAAACATTTTATCTAGATAATAAAAATTTTCTAAGAGTCACCCTAAATAATTGAATTTAGGTGAACCAAGTGAGGGTGTTAGAACCAGGCATGGACTTAGCAAAGAAGTGAACCATTCTACCTTTATATCAATGATTGAACCCACTAATATAAATCAAACACTTTCTAATGAATTTTAAATTTTGACCATGCAAGAAAAATTGAATCATTTTATTAGAAATGATATTTAGGAATTGGTTGAAAGGCCTAAGGATCAAAGTATTGTTGGAACTAAATAGGTGTTTAAAAATAAAATGAAAGATTTAGGTGTTGTGATTAGAAATAAGGTAAGATTGAAGACCGAGAGGTATAATTAAATAGAATGAATTATTTTTGAAGAAACTTTTGCCTCTATATTCAGACTTGAAGCGATAAGGGTATTAATAATCTTTTCCTATTTTAAAGGTTTTAAATTATTTCAAATGGATGTTAAGAGTATTTTTTTTAATGAGGTGATACAAAAGGATGTTTATATTGAGCAACCTCTAGGTTTTAAAATTTTAAAATTCTCTAATTATGTATTTAAATTAAAAAAGATATTGTATGGACTAAAATAAATACCTAGAGCTTGGTATGAGAGGTTAATCACTTTCCTACTATAAAAGTCATTTATTAAAGGAAGTGTGTACACCATTCTCTTTTTAAAATATAGGAGATGGCATACTTATTGTTTAAATATATATTGATGATATCTTGTTTGGATCCTCCAATAAAAATTATTATGATGATTTTTCAAAACTAATTTGTAGTGAATTTGAAATGAGTTTGATGGGAGACTTGAATTACTTTTTTGGTTTTAACATCAAGAAAAATGAGGAAGGAATATTTCTTAGCTAGTCTAAGTATATTAAGGACATCATCAAGAAATTAATATGAAATGGATAATATTAAATCAGTGAGTTTACCAATGAGTTCATCAGTGCAGTTAGATAAGGTCTCTAAGAAAAAAAATCTGTTAATAAAAAAAAAATAGAGGAATAACTGGATTATTGCTTTACTTGATTGCTAGCAGCCAGATATCATATTTAGTGTTTGTTTGCATGCTAGGTTTCAAGCTTTAGGAATGGCCAACAGTAACAAACGTCCTCGAACTTCTAAAGGGTCATCCTCTTACTCTGGTAAAGACGAGAACTTTCTTTCAAAGGAAAATGAGGAAGCTTACAAACATTTTGTTGGAGCCAAGATTACCCCCTATCGTCTCCTTATTCAAAATGACATAAAATTCCCTACTATGCCTATTTTCACCTCGACACAATTTTCTGTTATCCTCACTTTGATCTATGCATATCATCCAGAAACCTTCCAAATTTTTTTTACAAACATGAAAGTTAATAGTATCACACTAGGTTGACCTCATATGTCTTTAAGTAGATAATACAAATAACTAAGAAATATTTAAATAACTTCCTTAATCTTAGAACCCAAGGAATTAGGACACAAACAATGACATCTTGATCAGATTTTTCATAGTTATATGGTTTAGTCAATTTATTTTCCTCTCTCTTCGTTTTGCCCTAGCGCTCTGGCGATTTAGGGTTCCTCCGCCGTCACTTTTGCGATCCGTTTTCTCTCTCATTTTTTGGCGGTTTGATCGTTCGATCTGCTAGCCTTGTCCTTGTTTCCTTCGCTTCGGCACCTTCTGGGCTGTTTGGATGGCTGGAAATGTTCCATCCTCCTCTTGGGGGAAAGTTTTTGAGCCAGTGATGCATAAGAGTAAAGGTTTCTTTAATCTTGAGGATGATTCTCCTAAATCTCCGTCTAAATCTAGGTCTTTTAAAGAAGTTCTAGCTGGTAAAGCTTCGGCAGGTGATGATCTTCCATCTCTCACTCAGTCTACTTTTAATGGTGTGCCTGCGATTTTATTATCCGATGAAGAGGTTCTTAAGCTTGCTTCTCCTTTCAAGTTTACTTTGGTGGGTAAGTTTGGTCTGCGTCGACCGAACCTTGACGCTATTCGTCAGTTTTTCTCTTCCCTTAAACTATCGGGTTTTTATTCTGTGGGTTTACTTGACTCTAGGCATGTTGCTATTCAACTTTCAAATGATCTGGATTACAGTCGTATTTTTGCTAGAAGATCTTACTTCATTTTCAACTGTCAAATGCGTATTTTGAAATGGACTCCTTTTTTCGATATTAAAGAGGAATCTCCTATTGTGCCTGTCTGGATTTCTTTCCCTAATTTGCGTTTGCACTTTTTTAATCAGAAGGTTTTGCATGCTTTAGGTTTAATTTTTGGTAGACCGTTACAAACAGATCAATCCACTGCTTCTCGTACTAGACCTTCTGTTGCTCGAATACTTGTGGAAATCGACATTTCGAAAACTCACCCGAAAGAGATTTGGGTCGGATCTAAAGCTTTTGGATATATGCAAAAGGTTGAGTTTGATAATGTCCCTGATTTCTGCCCTCATTGTAAAATGCATGGTCATGCGCAGAAAGAATGTTTTATCTTGCATCCGGAACTCAAACAAGACAAAATAATGTCTAAAGGAAAGCATGGCTCTACTGATTCTCAAAAAATGTATGTCCCTGTTAATACCAAAGGTCTCATCGAGAAACCTGTGAATATGGTGGAACCGCAATCCAATGGGCATAATTTTGATATTAATGATGGCAAAAATAAGGAAACTCAGTTAGACATTGTCGTGCCTCATATTAATCCTATTAATTTAGAGAATAGTGATGATTTAGCTGTTTCTCCTAATGTTGATGATATTGCTATGAACTCCCTGGTTAAAAATAATGAAGGTATAACTGATCCTAACCTTTTCATATCTATTGCTTCAATGTTCAATGAAACGGAGAATGATGTGCATTTAAAAAATTGTCCTGCTAAGGAGGTGTTAGATAAGCAATGTCCTTTATCCAATAGTGATAACAATGACGTTTATGAAGATGGTGAATTCATTCCTCCTCCTTCTGGCAATATTGTTCATAATGATAATTCTGATAACAATGCTTCTAATGATACCTCTTTTGATGCTTCTAATAATAGTAATTCTAATGTTAACTGTCAGCTTGAGGATAATTTCAAACAGGTTTCAAGAAAAAAGGGCAAGCAAACCAAGCCTAATTTACCACCCACTCCCAGATCAACTAGAGCTCTAACTTCATCCAAGGTTTGCAATGATTAAAGCTCTTTTATGGAATATTAGAGGTATTGGTGGTAAAAGTTCTAAACTTCATGTTCGTAACTTATGTAGAATTCATAATATTCAGCTTCTTATTTTGATTGAGCCTTTGATTAACAATAACAAAATGCTTCCTGCTACTAAGTCCCTCGGTTTTTTCAATTGCTATGCTAATTGCTCAAATAAAATTTGGATTCTCTGGAATAATGCAATTTCTTTAGATATTCTTGAGGATTTTCCTCAAGTATGCCATTGTGTTATCTCTATTTTCAATTTCAAATGCTACGCTTCTTTTATTTATGCTGCTTGTACTAAAACAAATCGTTTACCTCTTTGGAATCAATTAAGACTATTTGCTTCAATTATAAATGGCCCTTGGTGTATTGGGGGTGACTTTAATATCATTTCTAACTCTGCTGAAAGACTGGGAGGTAATGCTGCCAATGTCAGTGCCATGGATGATTTTAATTCTATGATTAGTGATTGTAATCTTAATAATATTGGTTATTTTGGTAGTCCTTTTACATGGTACAGAGCTAATATGTGGCAAAGATTAGATAGATTTCTTTTTAATGATAAATGGATTGCGGATTTTCCTTCATCTAATATTGAACATCTTAGCAGAACTCTCTCTGATCATTCTCCTTTGCTTCTTAATGTTCAAAATCAGTTGCATTCGAATGCCTTATCCTTCAGATTTCAAAATATGTGGATGTTGCATGACGATTTCTCTAGCATTCTTTCTACTAATTGGAATGCCCCTGTTTATCCTGATAATAACGTTTCTGGTATGGTTAGACTTTGGTCTAAGCTTTCTAGATTAAAGCAGTGCTTAAAGTGGTGGAATAAATGTGTTTTTAAAAATTTATTCTCTAATATTAAAGTTGCTGAAGCTAATGTTACTGATTTGGAGAATATCTTCCAAAATAATCCTATCTCTAATAATTTGTCCAATCTTAACCTTGCTAAAGAGTCTCTCCTTTTACTTCAACGTCAAGAAGAGTGTTATTGGCATCAAAGATCTAATGCTAAATTTATTGTGGAAGGTGATAGAAACACTAAATTTTTTCATGCTTTGGCCAACAAGAAAAAAACTAGAAGCTTTATTCACAAGATTATTTCCACTGATGGTACTGTTCTTAATTCTGATGAGGAGATTTGTAAGTCTGGAGTTGAGTATTTTGAGAACATTTTTACTAATTCTACTACTTGTGTTCCGCTTACTAACTCTAATTTTATTCCTAATGTGATTTGCGAGGAGGATAATGTCTTACTTTGTCAAACTCCTTATGAGGAGGAAATTTTAAATGTCCTCAAGAATCTTAACAGTAATGCTGTTGCGGGCCCGGATGGTTTCACTACAAAATTCTTTCAAGAGTATTGGGAGATCATTAAAGTGGATGTGATTAATGCTGTGAAAGACTTCTTCGCTGGTAACCCTTACCCGAAATTTTTTTCTTCTACTTATATTATTCTTATTCCTAAAATTGACGGCCCCAATCATTGGCATGACTTTAGACCCATTAGCTTGTGTACTTTTCTTAATAAATTGAATTCTAAAATCATTGCTAATAGACTCATCAACATATTACCCAGAATTATCTCTTTGAATCAAACTGGTTATGTTAAAGGTCGTAGTATTTTTGATAATATTCTGTTAGCCCAGGAAATTACTCATGATATTAATGTGAAAAGTAAGGGTGGTAATATCATTTTTAAGCTTGACATATCTAAGGCCTACGATAATCTCAATTGGAATTTCCTTTACAAAGTTCTCTCTTTGTTTGGATTTGCAAATTCCTTCATATCTATTATTAAGAACAGTATTGAAAATTGTTTTTTCTCGGTGATTATTAATGGCAAGCATAATGGTTTTTTCAACTCTGTTAAAGGTATTCGTCAAGGTGATACTATGTCTCCTGCCCTCTTTATTATTGCTATGGAATATCTTTCTAGAGGGTTAAATGATTTATTTTTAAGAAATTCTGGATTAAATTTTTGTACTATCAGAGGTTTCCCTATATCTCATTTAAGTTTTGCTGATGACTTCATTTTATTCACTAATGGTTCTATTAATAATATTTCCATATTATTAGATTTCCTTTGTACCTTTCATAATTTTAGTGGGTTATCTATTAATAAAGATAAGAGCACTTTTATTGTTAGCAAATCTATCAACAACAACAAAATTGCTAGCATTCAACGTTTATGTGGTTTTGTTCCTAAAGCCTTGCCCATTACTTATCTTGGTACTCCTATTTATAAAGGTAAGAAGAGAAGTTTTCTCTTTGATAACATATTTACTAAGATTGAGAAGAAGCTTAACAATTGGTCTTCTAACTTCTTATCTTATGGCGGCAGACTTATTCTGATCAAATCTGTTTTAAACTCTATGCCTGTTTACCTTTTTCACTATTTATTTCCTTCTATGTCTGTTTGCTCTAAACTTGAAAAAAATTTTAACAAATTCTTTTGGGGGTCTACTTTTAACAATAAAGGCATTCACTGGTCCTCTTGGGATAAAATTTGTGGCCCTCTCTCCGAAGGTGGGCTGGGTTGCAAGTCCTTGACGGATTCTGCTAAAGCCTTTTCTTTCAAACTTTGGTTTTCTTTTAGATCTAATGTTAGTCTTTGGGCTCGTTTCATGAACATCAAATATTGCTACAACAATCATCCTACCGTTTGTTTTCATAGAAATACTGACTCTTTTGTGTGGAAAAGACTTTGCAATATTAAGTGGGAAGCTGAAAAGTGCATTCAATGGGGACTTGGCAAAGGTGATGTTTATTTTTGGCAAGATAATTGGCTTGGGACATCTTCCATTGATGTTTTACTTAGCACTTCTTCTATTAGCAATATTAAAGTTTCTAATTACATTCACAATGGCAGTTGGGATATTGCTAAGTTGAATGATGTTGTCCCTTCTTTCATCATTGATATTATTCTTCAAATTCCTCTTCAGTTGAATGAAAAGGATGTTATTTTATTCTCTTTGTCTTCAACTGGTAATTTTAATTTAAAAGAAGCTTGGCATTCTTTTAGAGCTCAACAGGATAAGTCAATTATTTTCACTGCTATTTGGCACATTAATTTTCCTTTATCATATTCTATTTTATTTTGGAGATGTCTTAAAGGTTTTATGCCGGTGGATGTTAGGCTTCAATCGAAAGGTATTCAACTTTCCTCCAAATGTCATTGTTGTTCGGATATTGAAACCATTAATCACATCTTTATTTCTAGTCCCATTGCTCAAACGGTTTGGAATTACTTTGGTAATATTGCTAATAAACCTATTTGTACTAATAATGATGAGTTCATTTCGGTTAGCAAGGACTGGTTTCATGCTTATAAAGGCCATATTCTTAATCTGATTTCGATTCTTATTGTTTGGTTCATTTGG
This sequence comes from Dendrobium huoshanense, assembly GCA_016618105.1. NCBI lineage: Eukaryota > Viridiplantae > Streptophyta > Magnoliopsida > Asparagales > Orchidaceae > Dendrobium > Dendrobium huoshanense. Next base: position 7,379,748 of record CM028351.1, read on the forward strand.
AAATCTAGAAATGAATCCAAGCATAATGCTATTAAAATGGATGCTATGTCTATTATCTCTAATGTTAAAGTCAAGATTAATCAAATGCATTCCTACAAGATTATTTCTAAAAAAAATTTCAGCAAGTGCAGCCAGGTTGCTAGATCTTTAGGTATTTCTTTTTCTAATATTTCTAATATTGATAATGATAGAATGGTTAAGTGGATCAAGCCTAAGCCTCCTTATGTTAAACTTAACACTGATAGATCTCTTGGGCCTAACGGAGCTGGGGCTGGTGGCATTATTAGAAATAACAATGGCATTGTGTTGGCGGCTTTTGCTGCTCCTATTTACTGTAGGTCTGCTATTCAGGCTGAGATTAATGCTTTAATTCTTGGTCTTCAAGTTTGCAGTAATTTAGGGTTTAATTTTATTTGGATTGAAGTTGATGCTGCTCTGCTTATTCAAATCATTTCGAATGCTATACCTGGTAATCCTGAGAATTATTATCTTATTAGGAAGCTTAATTTGTCTTTGACCAAATTCCATTATCACATATCTCATATATTTCGTGAAGCTAACTCTTGTGCCGATTGATTAGCCAAGTATGGTTGTGACAGTACTAGCTATGAAGATTTAAATATTAATAACTTGCGTTCGCTGCTCCTGGGTATGATTTTACTTGATAATTCTGTTTTGCCTTATATCAGATATGGTTAATTTTAATTGTTTATGGTTTTGGTTCTGTTTTATGTTCTGTCTCTGGCTCTGGTTCTGTTTCGGGTGGCATATCTGGGCTGTGTTCCTGTTTTGGGATTCTTTGCTTCCTGCTACTATTTTTTGTCTCTGGGTGTATCCGAAACTTGTTATCAGCTGGTTTGTTCTTACTTTAGGCTGTTCTTGTTACAGAGGTGTCCATTTTGGTTTTGGGTTGCTGTTGCTGCCAGTGCCCAGCTACTGCATCTTGTTTTCTCTAAGATGGTTATTTCTATCTGCAGTGTTAGTTATTCTGAGACCTTTTGGTTTGTTGATATCTGGTTGTGCCTGTCTTGCTTCCAGGTTATTAGCTTCATTGTTTGTTTAGCTGGGTGGGTATTTTGCAACCAATCCTGTTATGATAGCTATGGCATTTTCAATGTTTGTCCCTGCTTCTCTTTCTCCAGATCGAGTTATTTCTGTCTGGACTGCTGGGATAGCTGGGGTTTTTCTTTTCCGTGGCTTATCTTAACTTGGATTATGTTGCTTTTTAATTTTTTGTGCTATTTACTGGTTGGTTGGAAAGTTTGCAGCTGTGGCTGCATTGATTATATTTCTATGAAATTTTAATTTCCTTATAATTTTGATATCAGCTATGAGGTGACTCAGATTTTACCCTTTTTCTGTTTTAACTTTTTGTTTAAATGTTGTCCTCATTTAGTTTTTTGGAGAGTTTCTTGCAGGTTATTCTGGATTACTCAAATGCTTCCTATCAATCACTGTAAGCCTCTATTTGCTGTTTTTTTTTTTCTTATGTTTTTGCTTTTTTGGTTATCATTTTTGCATGAAGTCTGTGCTGAACGAGTATATCATTAGCTTCCGTTTTTTGGGTGCTGCGGCCGTGCAGCCCACTTTTATTTATTGCATTTTTTGTAATATTAGAAAAAAGGACCACCGGCTCTTAGGTTTTGATTTTCTTTTTGATTGTAGCTCGTATGAGCGTAGTGAGCTGGAGGACCTTTCTAAGGATCTTGTAACCTTCTTTTTTATATCAACGCGTAGGCCCCTCTTGTGGGTTTAAACTAAAAAAAAAAAAAATCTTGATCAGATTTTAATTGGTCAGAAATTAACCAAACTCTTAGAGGGGTTGCACAAGTAAATCATCTTTCTCATGTGTATACCCTTAACCAGAATGTCAAGATCATCCAGCATGTCTTGAGAATCGCTATTATTCCTAAAATTAGTGATCGTATCAATCTGACTCCTCTTTTGTCTACTATCACATACTTGATCATAATCAATACTTCTATTGATGAAGCCTAACTAATTATGGACTATATCTATAAATATTTTAGTATTGGACTTTCTCATAATAGGAGGAAAAAAATGTGGCCTTAGGACACTTAGTTGTCTACATTTTAGAAAGAAATACAACATGATCCATCCTGATCCTCCCACTCAAGTTTCCATTTACTTTATCGCTGCTTCTTTTTGTGGACTTTTTGGTCAGGATCAAGGATATGAGGGAGAAGAATTAGAGGGAGAAGAAGGAGCCCCTGCTCCAACACCTGCACCTGCACCTGGACTCAATCAGAATTTCTATCAAGAAATGGTTCAACATTTTGACATACTGGAATCTCATTTTTTGATCAAATTGAGAATAACCTAAACTAGTAGGATACGAGGTACAACGAAGACATGTGATTAATTTGTGGATAATTAGATTCAGTCAACACACAAGTAACTATAATAAATAGCTACTTTATGATGTTCACCCCTCAACCATCTTCAGATAAAGACCCATTAGGATTTTAGTTGTTACTTCTCTATTAAACTTACTATTGAGATTTTTGTACTTGTTGTTGAGATCTTTCTTGTGATTTCATATGTTAGTTTCTTCATGTTGTGATTCTTCAGTTTCTAGTATGATATAATATTTGTATATGTTTCAAATGTTAAATATAAAGATAATTTGACTTGAATTAAAATTATTATTTTTTTAATTGGTTAAGCTTTTTAGAGACAAATCATTTATAATTGATCTCAAAATTTTGAATTACTTTACTCCATAAATTAATTTTATTGCAAAATTTAATCTTTCAAAATTTTAAATTAAATTATGATTGGATGTTAATTAGAAGATTAATTTTATGTACTTATAGACAAATATTACTTAGCTATAATTATTGCAAAATACATGTCTTAAATTTATTTTATTTCTTTTTCAATGTATTTATTTTTATTAATTATTAGATTTTATTTTAAGATTTATTGATACTGGAAAGATCAAAAATATAAAAAGATGCACAAAGTAAGTCAGACTTGAAAAGATGCATAAAATATGCCAATAATTTTAAAAAAATGCGCAATGTCCGTCAAAGTGAAAAGAGGCATAAAATTAATCCAAGCTAAAAAGATACATAAAGTGTACCACAAAAAATTAAAAATTAAAAAGATTGGAAATATCATCAATTAAAAAATTCATACTATTCTTTCCTTTATCTTTTTATCTCTTATACAAATTCGTAGAATCAGCAATAGTTTTGATTATTGAATTATAAATTAATTAATCTTTTGTTCATCATTTTTGTAATAATTATTTTAATTTGATTTGTCTAGAACGAACAGTGAACCTGGTTTATTTTTCTTATCTTAGTTATTCTTTTATTTAAAATTTGAGTTTTTCTTCTTAGCATTAGGACATTAATATTATATTTACAATTAATTTAAAATCTTGTTCTTCATCATTTTTTTTTTTTTTGGTTAAAACCCACACATGGGGCTTACGTGTTAATTTAAAACAACGGTTACAAAGTCCTTAAAAGGTTCCACTAGCTCTCTATTGCTCAAAAGAGCTACAATCCAAAAAGAAAATAAAAGTCCTACGAGCCGGCGGATCCTTACACTACGATTACAAAAAGAACATAATGAAGTCGGGCTATTCAGCAATAGCACCCAAAAAAGGAGAATCCAAAAAGTCTTGATTGCTTTCAGCACCATTCTCCTGCCAAAAAATGTACTATAAAGGAAAATGACCAAAAAAAGAGAGAAATAGCATACCTTTTTCCAAATTTTGCTCCACTTGTAAGAGTACCTGCCAATAAACTTGAAGAACAAAATTAGATCACGTATACCATATAACACCCAAAAAAACCACCGCCAAAAAAGAAAATACCCAAACCACACCACATCAACCACATACTGCCAACAGCAATGGCACAAGGCTCTGAAAACAACATCGCAATAATTAACCAACATACCTTCCAGCATCAGCCAACCAACACCCTTACCATCAGCCCCAGTATAATAACCAAAAGTATTCATAAAAACCATATCACCAACCGATTCCTCACCACAGAAACCCCAAACAGCAGCGAAAAAAGACCCATACAGGCTCCAAATAGAGAAAAAACCGCAAAACTTCCAACGCAACAGCAAAATCCACCACAAACCCCAAAAACAATTCAAATTCTCCCAGCAGGCCCAGGCATACAGCGACGGAAGTAAGACCCAGAAAAACAACACAACACACCCAAAACACCCAGTACACCCAGAACCACAAACATCACCCATTACTACCGTTAAACGAATTCACATTGTCCAGTAACAGCAAATTAACCAAGAGAGGATCTAAATTTTGAATATCCAATTCCTCATAAATACATAGAGACGAGCCCTTCTTTGCAAGCCAATCCGCACAGCCATTACCATCTCGTAAAATATGCGTAATATAACAATTCATCAACTGCATCAAATACTTAATTTTTCTAATAATATAAAAATACTGAGCATTACCATGACAATCCTGATTTAAAATATGAATCAGGTTTAAAGAATCCACTTCAATCCAAATCCATTTCATGCCAATTCTTAAACTCATTTCCAGACCCAGCAAGAGGGCAATAAGTTCAGCGAAAATGGCCTCCCTAACGTTTAAAGGAGAAGCAAAGGCAGCCATAATATTACCAAGATAATCTCTGATTAAACCCCCCGCGCCAGACATATTAATGGCAACCGAACCATCCGTATTTAATTTCACATACGGTGGTTTAGGTTTAATCCAGTAAACAAAAGAGTCAGAATTATTCGAGGAAAGCATATGCAGATTAATACCAAACTTGACCGCAAGATCTTTACACTTGGTAAAGGTCTTACAAGAGATAATTTTATAATTATACAGTTGTAAAACCTTTCTTTTCACATTATTAATGATATTAGAAGCCTCCATCTTAATATTCTCATGTTTCGCCTTATTCCTCGCTTCCCAAGTATACCATAAAATAAGAACAGGAAGAAGGTTGAATAAATGCCCTTTAACAGGTATAAGCTAACTATTCAACATATCTTTTAAATAGTCATGATAAATGGAGAGATTCTTACCCGTTAAAGCATTAAAATACAACCAAACCTGCTTAGCCACCCTCCCATTGCAAAACAGGTGATCAATATCATCATTAGAGGAACAGCAGAAGCATTTAGAAGCAAGAACAATACCTTTTTTCTGCAAAACGTTATCAATCGGCAAAAAACCTTTAATGCAACGCCAAACAAAAGTAGAATACGATATAGGGAAAGAATTATGCCAAATAACCGCAAAAATATGGGATTTATCCCCAACATTCCTAAATTTCTCCCAAGTTTTACTCAATTGAAATTTACCATTTGAAGAATCCGAGAACAGGATTCTATCATTACAGTTAATGTTCAGGGGGATATCCCTTATAGTGTTAACTAAACAAGTGGGCAAAAACATTTTCAATTTATCCACATCCCAAACATTCTCCCTAAAAAAAGAAGCGACTTTAATCCTTTCTACAGTATGAGAGTTTAAATAATCATCAATAGATGAAACACCCAGCCAATTATCCTGCCAAAAGAAAATATCACCCTTTCCCAACCCCCAGTTCACAAATTTTTTCGCTTCCCACTTGATGTTGCACAACCTTTTCCACGTAGGAGAGTCAGAATTTTTAGCAAAGCACATGACAGGGTGAGTATTATTACAGTATTTCTCATTCATATAACGGGCCCATAAAGTACTATTCGATCTAAAAGAAAACTATAATTTATGAGAGAAAGCAATAGCCATATCGTTAAAATTCTTACACCCCAGCCCCCCTTCATCTAATTTCCCACAAATTTTTTGCCAAGAAGCCCAATGAATAGCCTTAGAATTACTTTTCGATCCCCAAAAAAATTTGTTTATCATTCTCTCCATTCTAGTGCAAATAGTAACAGACGGCATTAAGGTATTAAACAAATAAATCGGAATAGAATTCAAAACCGACTTGATAAGGACTAATCGACCACCAAAAGAAAGAAAACTCGAAGACCAATTATTAAGTTTCTTTTGAATAATAGTAAAAATATCTTCAAAAAGGAAATTTTTCTTTTTACCTTTATAAATCGGCGTACCCAAATATTTGATAGGCAGATTTTTAGCTCGGAACCCACAAACTCTTTGAATAGCTTGAATCCTATTTTGATTAATAGACTTACCAACAATAAAGTTGCATTTATCTTTGCTAAAGGCAAGACCACTATAATCTTTAAACTTAAACAAAAATTTCATTAAAATTTTCACGTTCTTAATGGAGCCATTAGCAAAGAGAATAAAATCATCCGCAAAGCTTAAATGCGAAATAGGAAAACCTTTAATCGTTCTAAAGTACAAACTCACATTTTTAGCATAAAGATCTTCTAAACCTCTGGACAGATACTCCATAGCTATTATAAAAAGATGAGGAGAAATAGTATCCCCTTGCCTGAGACCTTTATAAGACTTGAAAAACCCATGATTTTTACCATTAATAATAACAGAAAAGAAGCAGTTCTCGATACTATTTTTAATCAAAAGGATAAAATCTTGACTAAAACCAAACAAATCCATAACTTTATATAAAAACTTCCAATTCAAATTGTCATACGCTTTAGTGATGTCAAGTTTATAAATAATATTACCACCAGAAACCTTAGTGTTAATATCATGCGCAAGCTCCTGAGCAAGGAGGACATTGTCACTTATGCATCTACCCTTAACAAAACCAGTTTGATTTAACGATATAATTCTCGGCAGTAAATTGGAAAGTCTACTAGCAATGATTTTAGAAATTAATTTATTCAAAAAGGTACAAAGGCTAATAGGTCTAAAATCCGTCCAAACATCAGCCCCCTCTTTCTTAGGAATAAGAACAATATTAGTAGAAGAAAAAAATTTAGGATACGGGTTACCTCCAAAAAAATCTTGCACCGCATTAATGACATCACCTTTCACTATCTCCCAAGATTTTTGGAAAAACTTGGTAGTGAAACCATCAGGACCTGCAGTAGCATCTCCATTCATATCTGTCAAAACATTAAAAATTTCAGTCTCATTTGGCATATGGCAAAGCAAATAATTATCATCATTATTAATCAGTTTAGGAATCAACTCAGGATTAACAATAGGGTGAATATTCCCATTGCATTTAAACATATTGATAAAAAAATTAACCCCCGACTTACAAATTAACTCATCAGAATCCAAAAGAGTCCCATCATTTTCCACAATTCTATGGATTTGACTTTTAGTTTTATTTTTATTAGCCATAGCATGAAAAAATTTGGTGTTTCTGTCCCCCTCAATAACAAACTTAGCCTTAGCCTTTTGTTTCCAATAATCTTCTTCTTGACTTTGCAGAATACATAATCTATTCTTAGCAAGATTTAAATTAACACTGTTTTCCTCATTCGGAGAGTCAATGTAGATCCTCTCTAACTCCACCACTTTAGACTCAGCTTCCATGATATTCGAAAAAATATTTTTAAAAACGTTTTTATTCCAATATCTCAAACATTGTTTAAGTCTAGACAATTTAGCCCAAAGCCTCATCATACCCGCAATGTTGTTATCCGGAAAAACAGGAGCATTCCAATTGCAAGTAATAACATCTTTAAAGTTATCATGCAAAAGCCACATGTTCAGGAATCTAAAAGCAAAAGTGCCATTATGGTTAATGACATTAACATTTAAAAGTAAAGGAGCATGGTCAGACATCGTTCTACTAAGATGTTCAACATTAGTACCAGAAAATTTAGCTAACCAATCATTATTAAACAAAAATCTATCTAACCTTTGACATAAAGAACCTCTATTCCAAGTAAAAGGGCTACCAAGGAAACCAATATCTTGAAGGTTACATTCATTAATCGTCGCATTAAATTCTTCCATAGCTTTAATATTAGGCCTACACCCACCACTTCTTTCACTGGCGTTCGAAATGATGTTAAAATCACCTCCAATACACCACGGACCATTGATGTTAATACCAACATTCACAATTTGATCCCATAGATTAATACGATCAATTCGATTACAAGCAGCATAAACAAAGGATGCAAAACAGTTAAAGTTACCGACATTAACATTACAATGCACAACTTGGTTAAAGTCAACCACAATATCTAAAAATATATTATTCTTCCACATAATCCAGATTTTGTTAGAAATATTCGCAAAATGCATATGAAAGCCCAAAAAATTAGAAGTATCTGAAATTCTATCAGCATTAATAAGAGGCTCAATTAAAACCAGGAGTTGAATATTATACAACCTACAGAGGTTCTTCACACGTAATTTTGAAACCTTACAGCCAATCCCCCTAACATTCCACATCAAGGCTTTAATCATTACCAGCTTTTGAAGAAGTTTGAGCTCTAGTGGATCTCGGAGTAGCTGGACAGCTCTTTTTATTTTTACTTTTACCTTTACCATTCATACTACTAATATTCTTTTCACCCATTTCAAGATATTTAGAAGTCTGATACGATAAAGCCATACCTTGTTTCATTTTAGAAGTATCAACAACATTACTATTAGTAATAACTTCACCTTCCTCATACGAGTCCCTCACAGCATCCTCATCATTCTCAACCAAAGAGTCCCTGTTAACCTGTTTTGATATCAAGGCATTCTCAATAACCACAGAGTTAGAAATAACAGGCGATTCGTTTAAAATGTCATCAACAAGAATAAAAAGTTTAGGATTAGCATCATTTTCATTAGAGTTTTTAAGCATCATATTAACATCTGAAGTATTAACAGCCGGATCAGGACTATCCTGAATCTTCATAGGATCCAACTTCTCCCTATCAGCTGATGTTTCAGCACCCTCCAGACTGTCTTTAGACATAGGCGGCAGCGGTTCTTCCTGAGTAATATTATCATTTTCATTTGGTTTCTCGATAGGCACTTGGTTAATCTCTGTCTGAGCCAACCTCCCACCAACATTTTCAGAAACTCTTTTTAATTCCGGATGCAGTTTAAAACAATCCGTAAGGCCATGACCATGCATTTTACAATGGTTGTTTGATGTATATGTGTATGATTATATATTATATGATTGTTATAATGTGTGTATATTGCGTGTGTGTTTGTTGAGTTATTTTTGTTTAAGTTTTTGGTTGTTTTTAATTTGTTGTTGTTTTAGGTTTTGATTTTAATTGGATTATCTTATTTAAGTTGACGTTCATTTAGGAGGAGCTTCGAAGAAAAATTTTCTTAAGTATTAACTTAAATAATAATTATTTTATCACATCAAAAAGAGAGATTGTTATAACTCTTCTCTTTTTAAAGGTAAAAAAGAACTCAACTTTTTGAAGATGTCTTCACTGCCTTTTAAAAGAAACTTTCAGATTTGTCTTCTCACTTTCTTTCTTTTGAAAGTAGGCTTATATTGTTTTATGCTTTTCATATTTTTATTTTTATTCTAAAACCCTCCTGATCATCATATTCCATGTTCTAAATTTTTCTAGTTTTATTCACATCATCCAAGACGATACACATTGTTATGTACGATCTGAATAAAAATACGCCTCTATGATCACATAGCATCCAACAACTGATATAAATCAATTATTGTTGATCATCCCATACGATTCATACATCGTACTAGACGATCCATGTGGCAGGAGTTATTAGATGATTTGAATGCAATCGAGCAAATCCATTATATAAAATTGTCCAAGATGATCCACGTGTTCATCATATATGATCCAATTAGTCAACTACGATCATATATGCTAACTACTCAGGATGACTGCTCTATGTCTAATTGCCCAGTATGATACCTAATCATATTATACGATATGACCAATATTTTTGACCGATGGTCTAGACGAGTTGATTGTATTTCTTTTTGTACTTTATTTTAGTTTGCTCAGTGCTTTTATTTCTGTGTTTGTATTGGTATTTCTTTTTGTACTTTATTTTATTTAGTATTTTTTTTCTCTTTTTTGTGATGTCAAAAGGGGAAGTGGTGTGTTATTCTTATATTTTAGTAAAATTTAACTTTTTCTATTTCTATTACATTTTTTCCTATATCTCATATTTCTTTAAAATAAAAAAATAAATAAAAACTTTTCTTGATCTCAAAAGGTTAAATTACAATATTTACCATCATAAAAAAGGAGGATTGTTGCGAATTTGAGTCTAAGTATAATAATTTTGATGATAATAAATATTTTTTTTACTACTCTTAGTATTGTATGTCTATTTTATTTTCCCTAATTACTAACATTTCAGGTCCACAAGTTCACTTGCAATATAAATTAGCTCAAGATCATGTAGATTGGGATTGGGTATGTCTTAATTTTATTTTTAATATACTTTTTATCTTTCTTGAGTCAAGTCTTATATCTGGTGGATTCCAAGCTAAGTAAACTTGCACACACACACTCAAAAGCGTGAGTTAGTGAATTAGGAAAAATGGATTTTTGAATTAATCGTTGAGATAAATCTTTTACTGTAGAGTTCATATGAGAGAGAGCTTAGAGAAGGAACAGAAAGAGAGAGAGAGAGAGAGAGAGAGAGAGAGAGAGAGAGAGAGAGAGAGAGAGAGAGAGAGAGAGAGAGAGAGAGAGAGAGAGAGAGAGAGAGAGAGAGTTTGTGTGAGAGAGATCCTTATAAGGGGGAGTTGTGAGAGAATTATAAAGATTTATGCAAGCAAGGTTTTCACCATCTTCTTCAAGCAGCTTTTCTAGTTTTTTGGTGGCTTTATGAGAGATCTTCATCAGCATCAGATCTAGGTTCTCTACCTTCACAAGGAGGGTAAAAAAGGATTCTAAGGTTTTTTTTCTTCACCAGGAAGGTGAAAAAGGATTTCAAGGTTCTCTGCCTACTCTAGGAGGGAGTAAAAAGATTTCTAGGTTCTCTACCTACTCTAGAAGGGAGTAAAAGGATTCAAGACACTTTGCCTCACCGAGTTATTGGAAAGATTTTATAAGGGCTTCTCCACCTTATTGTTGAGGTAAAATGTGAGACACTACTTTTAGTGCAATATTTGGAAAGGAGATTTTCAGGGAGTAGATGTAGGTCAAGTTGACTGAACCACTATAAATCTGGTGTGTTCTTTTTATTTTTCTTTTCACATTAGTCTATGATTTATTCTATGGCCAAAATCTATGATTTTTGTTATTGTAAAATTAATGTTGCTTATGCATAAATTGTTTGTATCATAAATGTTTAACCCCCTCTATCCTGGTTAGCCTTGAACTAGTTCATAAATGTTTAACAACCTTCACGAACTTTTATTGAAGAATGGTTAGAAAATACAAGATATTAATGAAGGAACAAATGATCTCCAAATCTTGTATACTTACATTCAAATTGAGTATCTATATAAGACAAGTCTAATAAACATAAGATCATTCAATTCTAATCATCAAAAACATTTACATAATGAATAAATGACTTATATTCAAATGATTTAATATGTGCCATTTAATTGAGTATTAATAAATTTTGACTAAAATTATCAAAATATTAATCTCAAAATATTATAAATAGAGCCATATTATTTACATGATCGAAGAGGAACTTATACTTTGAGACTGGAGAAAGCTTAGAGATTTGAAGAACTCTAGAGTTATATCTGATGTTTAATGTTGATGATCATTCTCAACCACCTCCATCATCATACTTTCATCACCCGATCAATGCTATATGAACATCACTGCCCAACAATTATATATAATCAATTCTCCATCATCTGATCACTATTATCCAATTGTCATTGTATGATCATTATCGTTCAATTGTCATTATCTGACCATTATAATCCAACCATTATTGTCCGACTATCATTTGATTGTTGTCATCATCCATATAATAAATATGTAAGACATGTCGTATTTGAGTGATCTATTTGTTGACTCACATAATAAACATATCAAATATATTTGAATTAGGTCAACTTCAAGTCAAATCTAAATCCAATCCATCAACTGAAATTGACATCTCTATATCTATTTATAGATCTTTTTAAAAAATATTCTATATTAACATATTTTTTATTTGAAAAGTAAATAGGAGAATAAACCTTAGAAACATAAAGAAAAAAAATGCTACATCCCAATTTGCATAAATTTAAATCAAAATAAATTTAAAATTATTAATTTATTTTAAAATAAATATAATATAAAAATATATTTTATTTGTTATTTTATTTTAAAATGAATCATAAATTTGTTAGGAAAAATCATTAAATGGCCCTCAGGTTCCCCAACGGCTTCCCATTCACCTTCGCTAATAATTTTTCCTTCGAGAGATTATTAGGTGCGGAGTGCAGACGGGAGAACCGTCCGCACACTAGTATAAAATCCAGCTAGGTACCATTCTATACCGCTGGGTACCACTAGGTACCGCTTGGTACCCCGTATCTGTGCAGACGGTGCTCTCCCCGTCTGCACTCCGCACCTAATAATTTTTCCCTTCGCTGAGTTATAGTGGGACTGAATATATAATAAATAATAAATACAAGTTGATCAAATATCATAGATACAGATAATTAAAAAACGCATAAAATATGGAGCCCACCGCAGCACTATTTGACTGATTTATTTTATTTTATTTTTAATTTTTTTATTCCCATCAATCATCCAACTAATATGCAGAATCATTACGGCACCATTTTGTCCTCTCTATAACGAAGTGTGGGCGGGAAAATTCCAAGCGTTTATCATAAATTCATACACGTACATCATTTCCAAAAATAAATAAAAATAATAAAAATTGAACTTAATTAAAATTATATGATTAAGATATTTAACATGTAAATTTAAATATTTATATGTGCAGCATTTTATTAGGGCTGCAAACGAGCCGAGCCGAGCCGAGCAGGGGCGGAGCCAGGATTTTGTTCATGTGGGGGCACAAAATATTAAAGTTGAAAAAAAACCCTCAACCTTTTTCATCTGGGCTCGGGACCGGTATTGACGGTTTTAATTTTTTTTTAAATCATTAGAATCATAATTAAAATAGAAAATATATAATAAAGAAAAAAACTTACAATTGAGAACACTAATCTTGATATTCTTATTATATGTCTTCTATAGTTTCTGCCGTCGAGTCTTCATTTTTTTGAAATCGTTGTACAATCAAGTCATTGTCAATACTATTGAACACATCATGCCCCCCAAAAAAATTTCAAACTCAAAATAATATGAAGGAAAGTTACAAGATCTAGGCCATCTTATAGGGCGTCGGCCGTCGGGCACTGAAGAGGACGACCGACGGCCTTCAAGCTTGGACGACGTTGAATGGGTGGCCGGCGGCAGCTTTCAAGCTTGGACTGTTGGACGTCGTTGAATGGGCGGTCGGCTGCAACTGCAGCGTTCGAGCTTGGATGCGAGATATTACACGACGTTGAAGTGGCCGGTGGAAGCATTCCAACTCCGGCAGCAGCGTTCCGACTCCGACCATAATAGAATAGAAATTAAAGTCAGCAGCATAAATAACATAAAAAATGATAAAATTTTTAAAATAAAACTTAATAAAGTATGTAATTAATATGTGATTAATGCTTTTAATTGATTCAATTTCCCAAATCCAGTGGGGACCGGTGCCCCCATGGCCCCCAGTTTGCCTCCGCCGTTGGAGTCGAGTATGTGTGTTCATGTTTGTGTTCATTTAATATTAGCTTGTACAAGTTTGGTTCGTGTTTGTTCGAGCTTTATTGTTTGTGTTCATGTTTGGTTTATTTAAATTAATGAGTGTTCTTGTTTGGTTCATGTTCGTTCGTTTAGTGCTTATCGAGCTTGTTCGCGAACATATTTAACGAATTGTTTTAACTATCAAACAAATATGTTCATGAACATATCTATGAACAAACACATTTATAATAAAAGCAATTGTCTATGTAACAAAAGCAATGATTATTTATATTTATTAAGTTTATAGTCAAATATTAATTATTTTTATCTAGCTTATTCACGAGTTCAAAATCGAACATGAATCAAGCTTTTATCGAGCTTAATGTTGAGCTTGTTCACGAACTTCAAATGATGTTGTTCACGAACATAAATGAGCCGAACACATTAGTGTTCAAGTTTGTTTATTTAAGAATCGAGTGTTTAAAATATTGTTCAAGTTTGTTTGTTTAACTAATTAAACGATCACAAACGAGCTTTAATCGAACTGAACAACGAGTAGCTCGTCGAACGTTTGGTTCGCTTGCAGCCCTACATTTTATTAACTTCTCTTAACCATTATGATGAAACGCTCAATGACTATGAGGAAGTCGGGACGGTAATAACATGAAGGGCGTCAATGTGGATCTGGTTGGGGAAGAAATTTCATTGGAGCCGAGGAGTACAGATGAGAGTAACGAGATTGGTAGTATGTTGAAGATGAGAAGTTTGGTTGCTTTTGAACGGCGACATTAGTGAGGACATGATTTGGTGATCAATAGGGTATGAAACTAGCTTTACTTCTGAGGGTGGGTAAAGCTGGTGGCTGGGGTTCAAAGAAGTGTAGGCGTTGGAGGCTTTGAGGGTGGTTGTGGAGGCGAAATCCAAGCAGCAGTCTGACAAGAATGAATGAGATGGAAGAAATAGTGCACGCTGAAAATAATGAGTGGATGCGTTTTCGTGAATTAGATAGGGATTGGATGCTGACATAACTCTTTAAAATAGGGCAAAATATATATAGAAATAGTGAAATTTAGATATTAAATATGTAATTGTATACTTTTGATTGTTATGTAGGAAAAATCATCCAATATTTTGTCAAATGAATTATAATTTATTTCTAAGAAAATAGTCTTTTTTAGAAATATTGATCATAAATAAAAAATATATTATTATAAAAATACAATTAATTAACAAAGATGATTTTCTTAATCATAATTTTGAATGGTATATTTTTATAATTTTTTGCTCGATATTTTCTTTATATATATATATATATATATATAATTTCTTTCATTTAATATTTTGATTTAAAAATAATAATCAAATTAATGAAATTAATTACTGTGATTCAGAATAAAATTATGACAATAAAGGAGTTATTTTTTTCTTTTGCATTTGATTATTAAAATATTATTTAAAATCTAAATATTGCCAGTAATTAAAATTGTTTTTTTAATAATTATATAAAAAAAATCTATTTTAGCAATTATAATAAAAAAATTATAATTTTGACTAAAATTCCGATTCCTTTATAAAATGGTCAATCAAAAACGCGGAGCAATTAATAAATATATGTATTAAAAACATCCAATTGCAAGATTCCGACATCACTACAGTGTCGACACGTGTCATTACCCTATTCATCTACTTAGCGGTGGCATTTAACAAATATTTATCCATCCACTGACCTATTGAGCCATCAAATGGAAATTAACCCAAAAACGGAATATTGATAAATAATGATGCTTCCTTCCAACTAGAAAAAGATAGAATAGCTTGCAAGTTGTCCCTTACTATTCAATTGATTTATATATAAAAAAAATAATGATTATAAAATAAAATCAATTTTTAAATTAACAAAAAAAATCTAACATTACTAAAAAGGTTTAAAATGATAATATTTAATTCCAAATCTTACATTATTAAAAAGGTTTAAAATGATAATATTTAATAGCAACGGTTCTCAATAAGCCGCAATAAATTATCTTTAGAGGGGTTAATTAAGCTATCAAATTAATCACCTACAGAGCATTATATTCCCTGCTCAAAAGGATTAATTATTCTGTACGGACACCGAATATCATATGGAAGACCAACCAGAATGCATCACGTCACTCCACTACGCAATGCGGCTTGGTAACACTGTCGTGGCTGTATCATGATTCGCCTCCAGATGTAGAGCTGCTTCTGGCCTCCGCATAGAATAATTTCTCACTCAAAGAAAACTTGTGTACGATCGTCCCAGCTTTTAATCTTGTGCAAGTCAAGTTGCGCATACTAAGTGAGGGCACTGATTTCTACCATAGTAGTTTTCTCCTCTATGTGGACCCTTTCGTGCACCGTCCTTGGTAGGTGTTCAACCTCATCCATCAAGCATATGCAGATGAATACCTTGTCGAAGGGAGCTCTGTCCTAATGCCCTAACAACCCTCTTTTTTACCTTGAGTCATTAATGTTAAAAGTCTAAGCTCTCAACCAATATGTTAAGATCAGTTATGTTTAAAATATATTTCAAATTTTTTAAATATAAAGTTATATAGGGGTGGGCCCACCTCCTGAACGTCAGCATGGGCTAAATTTGGCAAATTTTTTTGGGGAACGACGAGAGTAGATTTTCAATAAAGAAATATGAAGAGCGAGCTTGCGATACCTAAGGTCAAGAGGCTACGATAACAAAAATGAGGTGAAGAGCTATCTTGGAATTATAATTTGTATTTATAATTTAATAAATAGTAAAAATGATAATTTATAAATAAAAAAAAGATATAAATGATAATAAAAAAACAAAAAAAAAAAATCTTACTATGGTGCTAAAAATAATCATAACTAAATAAAAGTGTGACATTAACTAAAAAATAAAGCAATAAAAAAATGGTTTAAAATAGATTTTTTATGAGTTTGTCCATAGATGAGTCATCAGAATAGTACAGTTCATTGAAGAGTAGCGGTGTCAAAATGGGTTGACCAATTGAATTTGACTCCGACTTGAAATTTATCCGATCCAAATCCAATCAACTCAAATCCGACCCGTTTAATAAACGAGTTAAAAATACTAAGCTGAACCATACATGTTAGCAACCCAAACAAGACTTGTTAACTCGTTTTGATAAAAAAATTATAACTTATTAACTATAAAGTTTAAGATATTCGATAACTACTTAAGAAGATTATACCTACGAGCATAAACATTAAAAGAAAAAGATATTTTTGGGTCAAAAGTATGTTTGAAGTTCAACTTGAACCTAGATGATTTAAAAATGAATAAATAAACCCAACCCGATTGAACTTGTTTATTAAATAGATTAACCCAAACAATATTAATTTTACAGGTTGAACTATTTATTGACACACCTATTAAAGAGTAACAAAGTTATGGTATAGTTTTTGGAACTTTTAATTTAAAATTAATATTGAATGATGCATTCTTATAAGAAATGAGCAAGATTTTTATTTTAAATTTATGTTTTCTTACACATACTATGAGTTTATGTTATGATTTATACTATATTTTTATTTTATTTTTTCTATCATATCATAAAAATAAATCTTTTTTATTTATAAGGCCAAAATACATGTAAATTGTCATAAGTTAAGAGTATTAGATTTGTGGAGCCAAATTTTATATAACAATTTTTTATAAGATTTAATTGACTACCCTCTAAAATGTAAATCATTAACTAGTAATTATTTAGGTTAAAAAAAACTTTAAAGATCTTTTACTAATATTAAATTTTTGAAAACTATCATTTATTGACTTGAGAGATCCTATAATATCTTGTGAAACTTTATGGTAAATCCTGTCTCCAAACACATTCTCTATTACCATTATAAAAAGGCCATAAAAGAAAGGATTTAATATCTCACAAGCACAAACAATTAGAGAAAAGAAGAGAAAGAGTAAAGAAGATGCTAATTGAGAAAAAAAGGAGTTTCTCTAGTGCTTGCAAGGGCAAGATTCTTTGATTCTTCAAGAAGAGTGATGCACTACTAGTTTTGGTTCCATTTAGAGGAGAAAGTTTCAATTATAGTAGGAAGAAGCTCTGATAGTTGAGTAGGAGTGTTAATAAATGTTCCGTCTTGTCAATCTGACCCAAAATAATTCATGTTCGGATTGACTCATTTATTATATGAGTCTAGTTCGAATTGACTCTCCAAAATATTTTTTTGGGAACGGGGGTATCAGCCCGCTGCCATGTCAGCTTGTGACACGTTTGGCGATGTCCACTAATTCCTCGGCGATTCTACCAGCAACCAACCCCACAGGTGCAGGACCCACAGTTCTTTTCTCTCCACTTAAGGAGTCATGCCATATGAGAGGGGATTCGAACTTGGGATGGGGGTTCCAAACCAAGCACGCCCACCAACCACCTAGCTCGGTGGGACTCTCCAAATTGATTTTGACACAAAAATAACCCATTTAATATTTTTTATTTGTTGGTATACTTTTTTCAACATTACATAAATAAAAATGACATCTTTACAAGTTTTTTCAACATTCCCTGAATAATAATCCTTGATGTATACTTTTTTATTGGAAAGTTAAATATTTTACCTCTATATGACTATAGATGTAATGAATCTTACTAAATCACATAAACTTATGTTTTATATTTATGATATATAATATATTTGTTCTCTCATTGTCATTTTATATTTTGCATAAACTTTTATTATTATCAAAATATAAGATTGTTAAGATATATGCTGGGTAGGGGAGATATTTATTTTTGGCAGGATAAATGGTTGGGGGATTTTTCTATTGATTCCTTTCTGAATACGCACACTCTGGAGCTCATTAAAGTCTCTAATTTTATTATTAACAATGGTTGGAAGGTGGACTGTTTGAGGAATATTCTGCCTAATAACTTAGTTGATATTATCTTGAGTATTCCTCTGAATGTTAACAGCTCTGATAATATTATTTGCTCTGCTTCCTCTAACGGTAAATTTCAAATGCGTAAACTTTGGGAGAAGTTTCGTCACACTAGGGAGAAATCTGATAGATTTGCTGCTATTTGGCATAATTCTTTTCCTATTACGTACTCTACTTTTGTGTGGAGATGCTTTAAAGGTTTTTTACCTGTTGATAAAATTTTACAAAAGAAAGGTTTCTTTTTAGCGTCCAAATGTCTATGTTGTTCTAATGTTGAAGATATCAATCATCTTTTTATTAATGGTCAAATAGCTAGGAAAGTGTGGTCTTATTTTATTCTTATGACTAGTAAAAATGTGGTTTATATTCCGGATAACTTGTTTGAAATGGTGGATAGTTGGTTTATACCTAAGAAAGGCCATATCTTCAACCTCATTCCGATTCTTATATTATGATATATTTGGAAAGCTCGTAATGAGGCTAAACACGACAATATTAAGATGGATGAGATTCGTATTATTGATAATGTCAAAAGGAAAATTATTCAGCTTTATAATTGTAAGGTTATTTCTTCCAAAGCTTTTTATAAATGTAAAAATATTGGTGTGGATTTGGGCATCCAGTTGGAGGTTGATACCTCTGATTATGTGGATTCTTTTGTTTACTGGATTAAGCCTCATCATCCTTATGTGAAATTAAACACTGATGGGTCCGTTGGTTTTGTGAATGCTGGAGCGGGGGGTCTTATACGTGACTCTAATGGGGATCTTTTAGCTGCTTTTGCTGCGCCTGTGCAGCAGCTGGATGTATTCTGGGCCGAGCTAACTGCTCTGTTTCTTGGTCTCCAGCTCTGTGTTAATTACGATTTTAATTCTGTTTGGATTGAAGTTGATTCTAAGCTTGTTGTGTCTAGTATAACTGATAATGCTACTGGTAATGCGCAGAATTTCTATATTTTGAGAAAGATTAAGAATTTATTGAATTTGTTGAATTATAAGATCTCGCATATTTTTAGGGAGGGTAATGTTTGTGCTGATTGGCTTGCTAATAAAGGCTCTCAGCTTATGTGTTATGAGGAAATTGATATTAATTATCCTGATACCTCTTTCAGAGGTATGTTGTTAGTTGATAAAGTGTCTTTGCCTTATTTAAGACATGGGTGATTGTGGTTTTTTCTGGGTTGTGGATGTTCCTGGTTCTTTGCTGGATGCATCTGCTTCTTGCGTCTTGGTGACTGGCTTCAGATCTATTATTTTTGGTTCCTGTGTCTGTTGTTTCTTTATTTGCTGGTTACCTGGGGGGTTTTGGGTTGGTATTTTGGCGAGTTTTCAGTGGTGGTTGTCTGGTAGGATGGTTATGATTTACCTGCTGCTGCCTTTTTACTTTCATGTTTCGGGTATGATCATTACTGGTTATTGCAGTCTGTATTTTAAGTGGAATTCTGGAAATCTGGGGACGCGGCCAGGGGAGTATTCTTCTTGTTTCGTTTTTGCTGTTTATTTTAATCTGAATCTGTTCTTGAGAAAGGTTTGCAGGTTTTGCAATTGGAAATGTTATCTTCTAAAGGTATGTCTTTGGTGCTATTTTTACTTTCTATCTTGCTTTTTTCTCAATTTTTGCAGGGAAGCGATGCCGAAAGTTTTTAAGAATATCTGGCTTCTCCTTTTTTGGGTGCTGTTTACTCGCAGCCCGATCTTAATTCTGTATTACTTTTGTATTAGTAGGTTGAGGATCCTCCGGCTCGTAGGTTTTTTGCTTTTTGATTTTGATATTGTAGCTCGTTTGAGCAGTAGGGAGCTAGAGGAGCCTCCTAAGGACTTTGTAACCGTTTTGTTGAATCAACGCGTAGGCCCCTAAGAGGGTTTTAACCAAAAAAAAAAAAATATATATATATATATATATATATATATATATATATATATATATATATATATATATATATATATATATATAAATAGTTAAAAATGAATTTACAATTAAATTCCCATTTTAATGAAAAGTATAATATCTATAATGGACAAAAAACAATGCATGATAGGATAAATTCATACATTATTTTATGTGTAATGTTCATTGCTTTTTCATATATATTGATTTATTCTAAAAAAGGGCATATCACACTTTCCTGAATGAAGTTATTTTTATTTTTATTTTTTTTTGCTCTTAGAATCCGAATTTAAAAGAAGCTAAAGAGTAAATCAATTCTTATTCTACTTTTGTGCCCTAAATATATAAATTGCAGGAATCTCCCCTTCTAGGAGCCTCTCGCACGTTGCCTTTTATCCTGGCCTCATCCTCTCCTATAACCCATCAGCCACTGCACCTTGTCTCCCTTAGATAATGCAGAAACTTTCTCTTATAAAATGTTATCTTTGGAAATTTTGAGAGAGAGAGAGAGGGAAGGTGCTGGGGATGCTGAACTGCGCAAAAAATGAAAAAAAATGATGTCAGATTTATTTTTTTTCTCTGATAATCTGAAAAAAAATAAACATATATAAATTTCTCAAGATCTTCACTTTTACTGTAGATATATATTACTCTTTGTTAAAAAATTTATAATAAATGCGATCATTTTTTTAATTTATTTACAAATTAAGAACTCGTAATTTTATGTTATTTAATATAGTAAGAATATAAGATGTTAACCTAAATTTTTTCTGGGAAATTAAGCTGAAGAATTAATACAGTTTTTTAAATCTTCTATAAGCAGGCAGTTATAATTTGTATTGTTAAATAGAATTTAAAAAAAAAATTGAGCAGATTGCAGTCAAAAAATTTTTTTTTAATTAAGGGTTACAAGGTCCTTAAAAGGAACCTCTAGCTCGCTAATGTTCAGAAGAGCTACAAGAGAAAACAAAATAAAACCTGAGAGCCGGTGGTTCCTTCTACTAAGATGTACAAAAAAACCTAAGAATACTCTAGGGCTGCAAGAAAACAACACCCAAAAAAGGAAGAAAAGGATAATAGCAATCAACATGATCTTCCTGCAAAAATTATAATCTACCTTCCAATAACTCAAAAAATTTGAGCTCGTAATCCCCCTGCAATAATTGTAACACCAAGTATCTAGGCGCCAGATCTGTACAAAGAAGAGTGTCCAGCACAAGAGGGTCATATGACAAGTGAACAGGGATAAGAGTAAATAAATGCATATGACATAAGATAAAAGAAATAGAGTTACAGATTCTTCCCTGAAAGAAAAAACAGTATCTTCAGTGTGTCTGAGGAAGGAGCCATAGAGCAGTAAAGTCAGCCAAAACAGAGTATTCCCTAGAACAAAAAACAATCCAAAACGGTGTAAGGGCGGCGAGCTTAACACAAACAGGGCAAACAAAATTGTACGTCCTGTTTGAGATCAGGAGTAATAGCCAGAGAAGTAGGGAAAGGAGAAAGCCAAACCAAACCGCAAGAATAACTAATCAAAGTATGATTATACAAGGAAGTCATAAAATGAATGCAGGAAACTCACAGTCCCCTTATCCTTGCACAGCTAACCAAAAACGAGCTCACTAATACATCTCCACACACCACACAAGGTTATCCAAATCCATAGGGCTAACAAAAACAATAAGAAATTAATCTGCCAACAGCCAGAAAAACCAGCCAAATAACAGCTCTACAACAACACCAAAGTAACCTTAGATTTATGTCCAGTACCAATAACCAACAGCCAACCGAATACATAACACCAAAAAGTCAACCAATTTGCTTGGAAACGTAAAACATAAAACTCTTAAAATTAACACCACTGATATTAACAAACAAACTAGTGATCAAATGCAAGACAAAAAAGAGACCCTGATAGAGATTAGAGGTGCACCCCACATCTAGCAAAGTGCAGTAAACCAAGTAGAAATCCAGAAAAAAGTTGAGATAATCCTCAGAAATTATATTAAGATGGTCCAGATAAAAAACAATGATGTTGAAAACATAAATAAACCCATAGTTATGCCAGAAGAAACCAACCAGCACTTGATAACTATAGACCAACGAACAACACCCACAGGACCCAGCCTAAGCAAAGCACAAAAGAAGCACCATCAAACAACAAAAAATGGTAGAAAAAAACAACCAAACACTAATGTAACCGAATATAAGGGAGGTTCATACGGTCTAATCTAGCAAGCCTATTAGCCTCTTTAGGAAGATTATGCTTATCATACTCTACAAAATTGTCTAAATTGCAATCCCATTTAGCAAGAAAATCGGCAACCACATTCCCTTCTCTTAAAATATGCAAAATTTTAAAAGATATGAGAGAAAGGCAATATTTTATATCTCCGAGCCTATAAAATTTAACTGGATTGGCAGACGATTGACCATTGATATAATGGATAATGAGCATAACATCTACTTCAACCCATAAATTAGTAATCCCAAGAGAGTTGCAAAGATGAATACCAAACAAAAGGCTTTCCAGCTCAGCCTGAATCATAGTAGTAGCATTAGAAGGACCTGCAAAGGCTTTAATGACAACACCCTTGTAATCCCTAATAGTACCACCACAACCTGCTTTAGTAGTATTTTTAGTACCATCCGTATTGAGTTTGAGACACCCCAACAAAGGTTTAGTCCTGTAAATAACCCTATTTTTAAAACCAACCATAGGAGAAATAAAATTCAAACCAAAATCCTCATAAAGATGATGATAACCTTTGAAAGAATCAATCTTTAAAAGCTTCGCAACATAGAGCTAAAAAATTTTGTACTTAATTTTGGAGATAATATATAGTGCCAGTATCCATTTTAACGTTCTCATGTTTAGAGGCATTTCTACTGCTCCAAATAAATCAACATATTAAGATAGGAAGGATATTATGAATGTGGCCTTTAATATTAGTAAAGCATTGACTAAAACCTCAGTGATATAAGTAAATTAAAAGGTTGAAAACACTTTGAATAAATTGTCAAAATGAATTCAAACTTTCATCGCAATAGGCCCTTGAAAGTACACATGGTTCAAATTTTTTCAATGTGATAGCAGCATGGACATTTGGAGACAATGTATAAACCTTTCTTGATAAGAATCGAGTTCACAGGAATATAATTATATAAAATCCTCCAAATCAAAAATGAGTAAGAAGGGGGAATACTAGCATGCCAAAAAGTCCCATTAATCAAATGTCTAGGCAGAGAATGTCTAATTAATTTCCAAACTTGTTTAGTATTGAAGTTTTTGTCATTGGAACAATTGAACAAAATACAATCTTCGTTTTCCAAATGAATCGTAATCTTAAGAATTAAATTGATAATAAAATCAAGCATCATATTATAGAGTAACTCAAAGTTCCAACTTTCATTAATAAAAAAATTATTAACTTTACAAGATGAAATAGAATGAGTATATAAAAGATTATCAATAGAATAATTACCCAACCATTTATCTTGTCAAAAATAAATATCACCAATGCCTAAACCCCATTGAATTAACTCCTCAGCTTCCCATTTAATGTTGCATAATCTTTTCCAGTGAGGAGAATCACCTTTTTTTAAAAGAACAATTTAAAGGATGCTTCACACCACAATAATTAGTAACCATGAATTTAACCCAAAGATTCTTTTTAGATCTAAAACCATACCATAATTTATGATTAAAGGTTTTAACCATATCCTTAAAGGTTTTAAAACCAAGTTTGCCCTCATCCATAGTACCAGAACAATTTTTCTAAGAACCCCAAATAATAGAGTTAGAACCTTCCTTGGAGCCCCATAGAAATTTGTTAAAAAGAACCTCCAAACTCCTACAAACATTTAAAGTTGGAGACAAAGTATGGAGCAAATAAATAGGAATGAAACAAAGAACATGTTTAATAAGAATAAGTCTACCACCATAAGATAAAAAATTAAAGGCCCATGAAGAAAATTTTTTCTAGATGGTAGAGAAAATATCATCAAATAAGTAGGAACGTTTCTTACCTTTAAACAGAGGAGTACCCAAATATTTTAGAGGAAGAAATTTCTTATTTAAGCCAATTTTTCTTTCAATACTATGTATACGAGTAGAAGAAATCGAATTTAGCAGTAATAAAAGAACTTTTGGATTTGTTGAAAGTTAAACCACTAGCATTTTGAAAATCCTCAAAAAAGCTGAAGAGAATTTGAACTATTTTAATAGAGCCATTTGAAAAAAATAATGAAATCATATGCAAAACTCAAATGTGTCAAAGGCAAACCACCAGCCGTTCGGAAGAACAATTTCGAATACATTATGAAAAGTTGATTAAGGCCACGAGATAAAAATTTCATAGAAATTATGAAAAGAGCTAGAGATAAAGGATCTCCCTATCTATGCCGATGAGAAGATCGAAAAAATCCATGGGATTCTCCATTAATGATGACAGAAAAAAAACAAAATTCAATGCTATTTTTTATCAAACTAATGAATTAAGAATTAAAACCAAACAACTTTAAAATGACATAAAGAAATTCCCAATTAAGATTATCATAAGCTTTGGTTATGTCCATTTTAAAAACAACATTACCACCAACAACCTTCTTATCCAAATCATGAATTAACTCTTGAGCAAATAAAATTTATCGAATATAGATCTGCCTTTAATAAGACCAGACTGTTCAAAAGAAATAATTTTAGGGAGAAGGAAAGCAAGTCTCCCCATTAAGATTTTAGCAATAAGTTTATTGAAAAAAATACACAAGCTAATAGGCCTATAGTCATTCAAAAAATTAATATTTTGAGTCTTAGGAATTAGAGCAATAGAAGTGGCGGTGAAGAATTTAAGGTATGGGGTTCCAACTAAAAAAATCTAAAACAGCATTAACAAGATCATCCTTAATAATATCCCAAGAATTCTGGAAAAATTTATTGGTGAAATCGTCCGGCCCAGTAATATAATCAGAATTCATGCTATTTACTTTATCCCAAATCTCTTTAACAGAAGGAGTATTAGTGAGAAAACAATTATCCTCCTCAAAAACAAGAGAATGAATAAAAGAAAAATTAGTATCAAGCTTGGGATTAAAGTTAGAATTAAAGACTAAAGAAATACTCAGTACCTGAAGAAGCAATCAAATTAGGATCCTCAATGTCACTACCATCAGGCAAAGTAATCTTATGAATATGCCTACTAATTTTAATATGATTAGCAATATTATAAAAGTAGGATGTATTGCGATCACCTTCCATAAGAAATTTTGAAGAAGCCTTTTGTCTCCAATAAGCTTCTTCCTTTTCCTGTAACTTGAACAAAGTAATCTTAGCTTGGTTAAGAAGAGAGTCAAATTATCAATAAAGGAATCATGCATATAAACTATTTCATCCTTTTCCACATCTTCTTCAGCCTTCAAGATACTAATTAAAATATTTTTAAAGGTACATTTATTCCACCAAGAAAGCTTTTGCTTGAGTCTTTTAAGTTTGAACCAAAACATATTCATCCCATGCACATTATCAGTAGGGAAAAGAGGTGCCTCCCAATTCTCTTTCACTGTCTGAAAAAAAGTATCATCAAGAAGCCACATATTTTGAAACCTAAAGGGAGAAAAATTGTTATCATTAGTGTTACAAATACTTAATGAAAGAAAAGAATGATTCGATAAGGTACAACTAAGATGAGTAATGTGAGTATTGGAGAAATTATTTATCCAAAAATTATTAAAAAGAATGAGATCAAGTCTTTGCCACATAGTTCCCTCATTTCAAGTGAAGGTATTACTAGAAAACCCAATATCATGTAAATTATAATTCCTTATCTTATCATTAAAATCCTCCATATTATTAAAATTTGGAGGTTTACCTCTAACCCGTTCAGCTGCATTGGTGATACAATTAAAGTCACCACCAACAAGCTAAGGAGCATTAACAGAACAAGAGAAATCATATAGTTGACCCCAAAGAGTATTCTTCCCTGCTCTAGAACAATATGCATAAACGAAAGAAGCAAAATAAGAAACATGATTCAAATAAAAATTAGTATGAACAACTTGGGGTAAGTTCATAATAACATTTAAAGAGACTGAAGACTTCCAAAAAAGTCAAATTTTATTAGTACAATTGTCAAATGAAAAATCAAAACCCAAGTTAACCTTAACCGACTCCAATTTAGAAACAGCAATTAAAGGTTCAGTTAAAACAAGTAAATGGATGTCATGAATCCTACAAAGATTCTTAACTCTATCCTTGGAAAGAAAACCACCCACACCCCTAATATTCCATAAAAGAGCTTTAACCATTAAAAGATTGATTAGAGCTCTAGTGATCCTTGGGGTGTTGCTTAAAATAACTTTTTTATTCTTACCTTTCTTTTTGGAATTAGAATTATTGCATTCTTCAATAAATTTAGTCTTACCATTGGGTGATGCCATAGATTTGGTTGAGTCCTTCAATTCTTCCATAAGAATTCAAATTTCAATAGAACCCACTTCCCCTCCCTCCAACTCATCTAATCTGCCCTTGTTGCCATGAGTATGTTTTGTAGTGTTGCTTTCACTTCCACTAACATAATTATCCTCCTTAGCTAGGTTAGTATCACCCTCAATCTCCAAATCCTCCACTACAATACCCACATTATTAATTAGAGCCCTTTCTTGATTAATAGTCATGTTCAAAGCATCTAAAACTTCCTCCATTTTATCTCCAACATCCATCTCATTAGCATTCAGAACATCCCGTTCCTCTCCTATAGCATCATTCATATTCAAATCTCCTTGATTTCTTATGGAAGAATCTAGAAACTCGCCATTTATGTCATATTCACTTGGTATGAAATCTTCAACATGTTTAATAGGACCTTTATCCTTGGATAAATTAGAGCCAACAATCATAACGTGTTCAGCCTGGACAGGTTCCACTAATTTTTTTGAGTTCTTAATGTTATTTCTAAGTTGGAGATGCACCATAAAACAATCGGTAATCACATGGCCATGAATTTTATAGTGTAAAAAAAAATCAGGAACATTTTCAAATTTAACCTTTTGTAAATACCCAGCATTTTCAGAACCAATCCAAACATCTTTCGGATGTTTCTTGGTTATGTCAAGTTCAACCAAAATCCTTGCAACAGACGGACGGGATCGGGAAGCAGTGGCTTGATCGATTTGGAGAGGTCTATCAAAAATCAAACCTAGGGCATGTAACACATGAGCATTAAAAAAATATAATCACAAGTTTAGAAAGGAAATCCATATAGGAACAATAGGAGATTCTTCCTTAAAATCAAAAAAGGGAGTCCATTTTGGTAACCTCATTTAGTAATTAAGAATATAATAAGATCTTCTAGCAAAAATCCTGTTGTAGTCAAGGTCATTAGAAAGCTGAATAGAAATATGTCTTACATCCAACATATCAACAGAGAAATTACCATATAGCTTAAGCTTTCCAAAAATTTTTTGGATATCATCTAGATTAGGTCTGCGAACAAAAAACTTTTTGACTAGAGTGAACTGATAAGGTAAAGCTAGTTTAAGGATATCATCATCAGACATCAAAATTGTTGGGACACCTTTAACCATGGATTTAGTAAAAGAGAAACTAGGGTTTTGCGTAGAAATAGATCCCACTAAAACATCAGGAAAAGAACGAGAAGAAGAAACAAATTTTCCATCAACCAACAAACCTTTCGTTGGAGCTATGGATCCCAAGGGTGGAGCACCCCAAGTGTCGGGAATAGCAGAGGGAGAACCCATCTCCAAGTGGAGAAGAGGACGACCAAAGGCCGAAGCTACCCACAGGAAGCCAAGACGAGATCCAAACCAGAGAGCTAGAAATTAGGGCAAGATCTGAAGAAGAAAACACGGAGGAGGAACGAAAGCTGAAATCGCACCTAATTGCAGTCAAATAAAATCTTAAGGGATGTATTGTAAATATTTAGTGTAATATTGTATAATAAATAATTATTTAATACAAATATCCTCAAATTTATTTTTTATGATATTATAGTAGTTGCATGCCGGAACATTCACGATAATAGAGAGATATAAGATTTAGCTTCCTAGTTTTCTACGAAGATCTAACACACAGACATATAAGAGAGAGGGGGTGCAATAGTCATAACAGACACCCAAACTTTTACATGAAAAATTATGAAAATGAAAAAACCTATTAGGCGTAGCATAGTTAAAATGATTATACTATGTTTATAGTTGATTATAAATGATGCCCTTCCATAGGGGAAGTTCTTCGATAATGTAACAAATATACATAATGTAGAACACGTTACGTGATGAAAGTTAGAAGAATCAAGTGATATGGGAGTTATTCTTAAATGAATGTTGGCTTGTTCATTTGGTTGGTAGGACTATAGTAGTGTAATGGAGGCCACAGGGGTAGTAGTCGGGTGACTGAGGTAGAGGGGATTGTTAGTGGATGATAGAGGTTAGAAGGATTGCAACCAGTAGGTTATAATGGTCAGAGGGATCATAGTCGGTGGATGAAGGCAGTTGGAGGGACCATAATTGATAGTTGAAAGTGGTCAGAGGAACTGTAGTCTGTGGGAAATAGTAGTCGGATGGACCATAGTTGATGAGTAATGGAGGTCGAACAAAGGCCCAGTGATGGCTGTAAGACAGAGGTTCAATGGCAATGGTCAGGTAGAGGTCCAACAATGATGACATGGTGGAGAGAGTTCATCGGTGGTGGTATCAAGGTGGAACTCTGGGATGCTTCAAGCCTCGAAGCTCACTTAAGTATTTAGCTAGGGTCAAAGCCTCTAAAGTTAAAGTCTCTTTTATGTAGAAAAAATGGAGTCTATTTATAAATTTTGAGAGTGACTTGTTCTATAAAAATGAAGAAGATCCATTGCAAGTTTATTGTGCTACATCAGATGACCTGTATTGATTCCCTCAATTATAGATCATTCATTTAGTATTAAATTTCCTTAGCGATGTTAAAATTAAGAAATTATAGGCTTGCTGGATTCTTCTCATCAAGCCGTTTGATTCGACTATAAGCACATGCCATATTTTGATACAAATTGGTCATTATAAAATTCTTTGGTGTTTTCAAATATGCTTTAATCCCTTAATTTGATCCCATTTGAGCACGAGTTTGACTAGTTTTTGCGTCGTTAGGTTTGCCTCTTTGAAATGATCAATTGGGTTATAGCTTTGTAAAAATTAGAGTTTAGATGATCCTAAATTTAATGTTAAAAGTTGCCAATATGCTTCAAGATTCATATCAGATCAAGATATTTTTTTTGTGACATATCAATAGTTATTAATCAAAAAAAGATATGAAGTCTGGTCGACTCCTCTGTTTGGATTTTCACCCTAGGCCTTCTCCTTAGCGGTGCTGGCCACCGTGTTTCTCCATGTTGGTTTTGCTCTCAAGAAAGCTTTTCCTACTTTTTCTCTCCTCTTCTTTGCCTTCCTTTAAAATTTACATTGATCAGACCACCCTTCAACTCAATCAGTATATTCTTCTTTAACTTTAAACTCATCAGTGTATTTTCTATGACCTATTTGAATCCTAAAACTATCCTAATTAAAATGGTTAATGAGTTGGATTATATTATAGTTTTCTAACATTATTCATAATTTTGTAAATAATAGCTATATAAAATTATTCAAATGGTCACCATTTTTTGATATTGATGTGGAATCCCCCATTATACCGATATGAGTTTCTTTCCCTAACCACCATCCTTATCTTATTTCTCCTCGTATCCTTCATGACTTAGGTTCTTTGTTTGGTCAGCCTTTAAAAATGGACAATGATACTTCTGTTGGGTTGTGGCCCTCTATAGCTTGTTTTCTAGTTAAGCTAGATATTACCAATTGCTACCCTGTCACTATAAAAAAATAGTGTATTATCGATTAAAATTTTTACATTTTCCAATGAAAACATTTTCAATGGTAAATCGAGCATCAAAAAAATATTATGTAAAAAAACTACCAGAAAAAAAATTCAAGTGGAATTAGTCTGCCAAAAATATTTTTCGGCGGCTGTCCGACAAAAAAACTCCACTAGAATAACTAAAAAATGATTTAAAAAAAATTACTTTAGCTGCCAGCCTCGGCTTGCCCATAAGTGCCCATGCCCCCGCTTAGCCCAACCCTACACTCACTGGCCCACACTCCATTGCCCTCGCGGCCGCATAGCCCGACCCTACCCTCGCTGGCCGCCCGTGTGATCGAGCCTGCATAGCCCGACCCCGCTCTTGCTAGCCCACCCAAGCTACTCGTGATGGCTGTGGGATTCGAAGAGGAGATTTGATTTTTCGCAAACACTGAACTACTTTGTTGTGGAAGAAAAACTATTAGAAAACATACTCTTTTACATATAAATAACATAATATGAAAACTATAATTTAAAATAAATTTTAATAAAATATTAAAATAAATAAATAATTAAAATAAGTTATGACATTAATAATTAATTAAAATAAGTTATTAAATTTATATTAAATAAATTATTAATTTAATAACTTTTTATCCAACAAGTTGAAATGGAAGATTTCCCCTCATTTTGTGTTCACTACAAATCCTTAGGGCATTCGAAAGTAGATTATCATATTCTTTACTCCCATTTATATGATGTTCCCGTGGCCTTCCCCTGATTTGTGTTTATTGATAACATGTCTATAAAGAATGTTAATACCAATGTTTGTGTTGATGTTGGTCAGGAGATTGTGGAAACTTTACACTATAAGATTTTGAACCCTATTTTGGTTAATGTTTGTGCTGGTGCTGGTGTTGTTAAAGCTTCTAATTCTTTGGCTATGAATGGTATGGTTGATAATCCTACGGTTGTTCATGCTCCTACTTGTTTAAATAAATACCATAATTTGGATATTATTGAAAATCAGGTTATAAGTAATGTTTTTGTGAACATGAATTCTAGCGAGGCTAATTTAGAGGTTCATGGGATTTCTTCCCCTTGTGCCCTTGCGAATAATTTTGTGTCTATTCTTGATGGCCTAGATGTTTCAAACTTGTTGCCTACTATTAATTTACATGTTTCCCCTATCTTTAAAGATGATTTGGATTGTGGGAAGCAGCATTTGAATTTACAATTACTTTATGAGATTGACCGTTATGATTTGATTTATTCTCAATCGATCAATAGCTGTCGTGCAGGGGAGGAATATGTTGATTCATATTTATGTTTGCTAGAGGAGAATGATTTAGGTGTTGTGTAGGTGGAAGGGTTATCCGCTAACTTGGGAAGGAGAAAAAATAAAAAAAAATAAAATCATGCGTAATTTCAAATATTATGTGGGGAGAGCCACGTGTTCTAAAACTAAGGCTTAATCACAGCTTTGTACGTCGATGTAGATTGTGGCTGTTGTTTTCCATAGGTTATCTATCCCTTATTTTTGTTTAAGCTTTTGGTGGGGTCTGTTACCTTTTGTTGCAGGTGCTGGTTGCCTACTGGTTGATGGATGTTGGATTTTTTTTTTTTCTAGATATGCTGTTATATTTTGCTTCAAGTTAGGTTTTTTTGTGGTTTTTATTTGTATTGTCTATTGGTTCTTTCCTAACTAGGTGTATGTTGCATTATCTCTATCGCCCGTCGGTGAGAGTTGGTGGCTATTTTGTTATTCATATGGGCGTCGATCTCTACTGACCTCCTTAGCTTGTTTTCTTTTTCCTTTTTCTTCTTTGGTTATAACTAGACTGGATCATTGGCTCATTAGAGATTTTTTTACTTTTTAGATATTTTTCTTTTTATTTAGTGAGCATTTAATCTTCTGTGAGAATATATTTTTATTTATTGAAAAAAATTGTTTTAATAAAATGCTTTAATCCCCACATGATTTGCTTTATTTATATTTTAACATTTTTTTTATATATAAAATCTATATAGTTAGACATTATTCCACCTTGAGGGGTAGACTAATGTCATACTAATGATTTGAAAGAAAGAAAACTACAATTTTTTTTTCTAATCAGCAGACATAGCATATGGAATATACAAATTATCCCAACGAATGATAAACACATTCTCATATCATTCCAATTAAAAAGATAAATTATAAATATATCTCCATAACCAAATATAGAGGATACTTAATTTGTTGTAAAAGCAAATTTAATCATTGTTAACAATTTTAAAAATATGATTTCTGATCCATTTCTTATTAGTCATAACATGAAAATAATTGGTATTCCTATCCCCCTCCACAATGATTTTAAAAGTAGATTTCCACCTCCAAAAAATTTCCTATTGATTTTGTAATTGAAAGAGATTCATTTTAGCATTATTAAGACTAGCAAGATTGTCAATAATAAGATTATCTAAATACATCTTATCCAACTCAGTCACCTTATTTTCAGCCCCCTTAATGTTAGCAAAAAATATTTTTGAAAATAATATTTTTATTTCACCATCTTAGGACCTGCTTTAACCTGCTCATTTTGGCCCATAATCTAGACATACCATTAATATTGTTATTAGACAAAAATAGGAGCATGTCTGTTAGTTTGAATTACATTCATAAAATCATTATGAGATAACTGTATATTTTAAAATCAAAAGGCAGCAAGAGCAGGAGATCTATTAGCATTAATTGTCAAAAGAAAGGGAGCATGATTAGAACTAGTTCTACTCAAATGTTCCACATGATTCATAGCAAAATCAGCAATCCAGTCATTATTGAATAAGATCCTATCCAGTCTTTGTCACAAAGTGGTTCTACTCCAAGTAAAAGCACCGTCAGAATAATCAATGTCATGTAAATTGCACTCAATAATCTTGGAGTTGAAGTCCTCCATTGCATTAATGTTAAGGGGATTACCCCCCAATCTCTCAGAAGCATTAGAAAGAATATTCACTACAGGAAAATCACACATTTCCGACGACTTTTTCCGGCGGAATTTGAGCATTTTCCGACGGTTTTTTAATTTTCCGGCGGCTTTCTTGCCGCCGGTAAAAACGGCGTAGGAAAATAATTTCCGACGGCTTTTTCCTGCGGCAAATGATGCCGGCGGCTTGCCGGCGGACACAAACCGCCGGTTGAATAAAAAAAAAATTCAGGCGGACTAGACCGAGTGCGCCAACTCGCCCGTCGGCACGGCAGCGCGCGCGCTCCGGCTGTCGCGCCAGACCGCGGGTCGCGCCAGACCAGACCGAGCCCGAGTGCGCCAGTCCGCGCGCGTGAGCCAGCCTGAGCCTGAGTGCGCCAACTCGCCCGCTCCCGCGTCTGTCTTCGCTGAGATTCGAACCGTAGACCTCCTCACCCGCGCCGCGATGCCTGACCAATGCG
Organism: Dendrobium huoshanense; assembly: GCA_016618105.1. Taxonomy (NCBI): domain Eukaryota; kingdom Viridiplantae; phylum Streptophyta; class Magnoliopsida; order Asparagales; family Orchidaceae; genus Dendrobium; species Dendrobium huoshanense. The sequence goes on from CM028351.1 coordinate 7,413,405, forward strand.
CCGATTCGCCAAAATGGTTAGATGTAAGTATTTTTTTATTTATATTAAAACAGTCTGAATATTATAATTAAATATTATTTATTTAAAATTATTATTTTAATTGATAATTAAAATAAACTAATTAAGTAAAGCCGCCGGTAATTCGTCGAAAAGCCGCCGGAAAATTCCGCGGGAATATTTTGCGGGAAATTAGCCGTCGCAAAATTTTGCGGAGAAATTAACCGTCGGAAAGCCGCCGGTAATCCGTCGGAAAGCCGCCGGACAATTCCGCGGGATAATTTTGCGGGAAATTAGCCGTCGCAAAAATTTGCGGGGAAAAGTGGCCGTCGGAAAGCCGCCGGGAAGCCGTCGGAAAGCCGCCGGAAAATTCTGTAGGGAATAATCCGTCAAAAACCGCCAGAAATTCGCCGGAAAGCCGCCGGAAAACTGGTCGCCGGAAAGCCGCCGGAAAATTCCGCCGGTAATAAGTGATTTTATTGTAGTGATTAAAATCTCCACCCACGCACTACGAACCATTATTTTTCAAAGCAAAATTAGTTAATTGCTCCCAAAGGGGAAGCCAACCCAACCTAGAGCACACTACATGCACAAAAAAGGCATAACACTTGAAATTAATGAAAGAAATTTGAACATGAACAACTTGATAAAAGTTAGAAATAATATGCTTATTAATAACACTATTTCACATAATCCAAATTTTATTAGACCAGATAGCATACTTCATTAGAAAACCCAAATGAGATGCAACAAAATCAAATTTATTAATAGATATAAAAGGCTCAATTAAAACCAACAAATATATATTATGCACTATACATAAATTTTTAAACCCCCCCCCCCCCCCCCCCCCCATATACGAGCCTTAACTATTACAATCTCTAGAAGTAGCTTGAGCTACCTTTATATATATAATTTTAACCTTTGAGTTAATTTAATTGCAAACTAATATACATTTGCATATATACACCAGACATCGAACCCATAGGATTGTGATTCAGTAGGCTGAGATAAGCTACATTCATAGACACGTTTCTTATCTTTCTATTTGTGGCCTTACATATTTGGTACTTCTCACCCATCTCTTTCTATCAAGCGTTGCATCAACACAAAAACCAAATGGCTAAAAGGAGTGGACAGGAATGAAACAAGAATGCAAGTTCAATCATATGGTCTCCACGTTTCAATGATGAGGCCAGTGGAGCACTGACAAGTAGACAACGCACATTCTCCTCCCTTTTGATCATTTAGCTCAATCGAGAAAAACACCATAAAAACTGAAGAAAGAAAGAAAGAAAGAAGAAAACGCTCAATCATCTCTTTCACATACATAAAAGAACCAAAATAAATTGATTAAACTGTTCATCAAATCCTGGTTTCTCTCTTTTTGTGGTTCCTTACACATAAATCTATGTACTAATCCTCCATTAAGCACTTTAACGAAAGCCGAAAGGTGACCATCTTTAATCGACTTTTTGCGCCGCAGCAGATCCTGCAGTATGATTTGCAGAGAACCTTCATTTTAGTGTTCTCCTTTACGAAGATTATATTGTAATAACTATCAAAAGCATCGATTATAATGGCTGCATATTGTAGTTTTTTATGGTTTGAGGACCACCGTTTGCATCAGCATTCCTAATAAAGGATGGAAGCCACATTGTCAACTTATTCTCGCATTCAAAAAAGATAACAATCAGTGTGGTGGAGGAGAGAGAGAGAGAAATGATTGGTTGATGGAGAGGCTGCTAAGTTTTTGCAAATTTAGAGTTACAAGGTGCATCGGTAATTGTTTTAGATAGGAATAAGAGGAAAATATTATTTTAAGTGAAGGGGTCAGTTGAGTGGTGCTGCACATTTATTCTGATCAAGATAGGCGTAAGCAATTAACACACAACCACCAACTTTTCCTCTTCTATATAAACCCTTTCAAGTATTCTACAGAGCATGGAACATAAAAAATATATATTGTTGGTATTTAGAAATATTTAGCCTCCCCTCCTCTCCCTCCTCTCTGGTTTTTGTTTTTTGAAGGTAGAAGAGGCGTTTGATGGAGGGTGACAGAAGAGAGTGAGCACCTATGGTGTTTTCTTGCATGAGAGGAGAGTTCATGCTTGAAGCTATGTGTGCTCACTCTCTATCTGTCACCCATCACTTAATCCTCCATATTTGTTTATATGGTGGGCTTTGGTGATCCAACTCTTCTTGATTTTTTTCAGGAAGAAATACTTTTACATTTTACTTGTTTTTGCGTTTTTTTTTGTTATTATTTTAGCAAAATCTATCTAATTATTTGCGTATGATCGATGTGCAGGAAGAGGTTATGAAAGTTGAACTAGTGGTTTTTTTGGTCCAGGTTTCTTGGTCGAGCTGAAAACACTTAAGATGAAAGAAAATCTCTCTCTATCTCGCAAGCTTGTCAATTTTCTTGCAGCAAGGCAACAACTAGCTAGGGTTTTGTGTTCTAGCTTTCTTTTACATCCGAAGTATTGTGTATCACAGTTTCTTTCAGAATTTTTATGATATACCTGTTTAGGTCTGTGATTTGCAGGAAGAGGTTATGGAACTTAAGATAGTACTCAAGATGAAATGCGATACCGTCTCTTTGTCTAACTTTACCTTTTTTTCTTACTCACTGATCATTCTTTTTTGACCAAGGTAATATAAAATATGCTTTATGTTTATTGTTTAACCTTCCAAGGGTTTCCTTTCTTTTTTGCTGCTGTTTTATTGATCTTTAAAGATTAAGGTGAGCAAAATTGCGATTATGGAGATTCATAGTCAGATAAGATGTAATTCTCTATTCCTATTTTTTTTTTTACTTTCCATTTCTTGTCTTGCGAAATAGCTACTTTCTTCAGTTTCTTGCATCTCTCTCTCTCTCTCTCTCTCTCTCTCTCTCTCTCTCTCTCTCTCTCTCTCTCTCTCTCTCTCACATATTAAATATTCTCAACGTTATATCTAAATTGTATGTTCTAATCATGCTGAACTCAGGCAAGTTCAGTTCCACAAGTTTAAACACTTTGGGCTTAATTAGTGTTTAAAAAAAGAATTATAGTGTTTTGTTGTGTTAAAAAATGTGCTCCCCGAACACGTCTCTCAAATTTTGCTAAGGTCTGCCTCTCTAAATTTATGCTATGTATTGCCTTTGTTATTAATCAATTAAGAATATGCGAAAGCTGTTATGTTTAATGTTATTGGTTCCTTCGATGCATCCTAATTATATGGACTTTCAGTATTTTGATTTCATTTTTGCAACTGTTGTATATAAACTTTGAGATCAGAGCTTTTTTTTCCTCTAAAAAAGTGACATGGGTGCAGCAAGATATGGTAGAAGTTTCAAATTTTGCCAAGTCTTCAGTTCTTGAGCTCTGTAGCTAACTCAAAGTGAGATGAGGCCTTGTGCTTATGAATTTTGTCCTTCATATCTTTTGTGATGTGGTAATACTATAGCTTCTTAGATCTAGTGATAAATGGGTTGTAGAGTTTTGGTTCCTATCATGTCAGCAAGCGCAGAAGCACTATTTGCCCTCTTTTTGGTTCCTATCATGTAATCAAGAGTATAAACAGCATTTGCCTCTAGGTGTAGGGAAGAAAAAAGACTTTGGAAAAAACATCAGATCATTAAAAATTCATCTACAACATTAAATTACTTGTGATATGCAAGCATGTGAAAAATGATTTAGAATTTTGTAATTTGGATTCAGAAATATTAGAAATGTATAAGCTATAATGCCATTTTATATGATAATAATGAATTCCAACGACTCTTTTTTTTCGAAAAGTTCATAATTTATCTAATTTTGTGTAGTTTTAGTTCTTTTTCTTGCCTTGCTCGTATTATTTTTTTTGTGAAAATCTAAGTTAGATGCCTTGTATAAAAGCTTGAAGTTTTAAATGTTTTGTCTCGTAGAAGAAGTAAACCCTATAAAAAGTAGTCTTTGATTGGGAAAAAGATTGGATAAATTTGTTTAGTAAACTTGTTTTTTTTTTTTTTGAAAAATAGAAAGGAATTCATTAAATGCTAAAAAATGTATGTAAGCTATGTATTATGAAACGTACAAGACAATAAATTTTGTAATAATGTATCACTATCAGAAATATAAGGTTTTCGTAGTAGTTTTTAGTACATTTATGACTACTGCTGTGAAAACCGTTGCAAATAAATTAGTTGGTGTTTAAACCGTTAGTAGGCCTGCTGTGAAAGCCCGATTTATTAGTTATGTATTTAAATATAAAACAGGTGAAAAATAATATAAAAGCTTGTAACCGGAAAGTGTGAGGTATTTTGTTTTCAGAACATTAGAAATGTAGAAACTGGAAGGCGTTTGAGCATTGCATAACTTTTTGATATCAAACGTATATAATTTATCTGAAAAATTCTGGTTAGAAGCCATCTGTAAGGTTTTGTGTGATCTCCTCATATTAGTTTGTAAGATGGAAGTAACCAATAAAAATAAGAAGAATTTGTTTGAAATAAATGGACATTTGTTTAGGCAAAGTGTTTTGATACTCAGTATCTAACAAGGAAAAGTGTTTTGATAACCAGTATCAAACAAGTGCTAAGAAATTTATGATAAACTTAACACTCTTTATGTATGTAACACCTAAAATTAATTGTTTATTATATGACACTCAAAATTTGTAAATAAAAATATATAAGTATTAACACCATCCATTTCAATTTGTGATCACGCCTGTTGTCAACCTTGCAATTGGTTGTGTCACACTTCAAATGTGAAATCATGTTGTGCTCGCTCGTTGGCGATCTGTTTCTCATTAGGAATTCGAATTTCAACATGATGTTGTTGGGCTTGTCACCCATTGTCAATGAGATTGTGTACCCTTGACATGCACTTGTTCATCATTGTTATCGTCGCTAGTCATGACTTTTTCGTCTCATAACTTCGGCTAGACTATATAAAATCCAAGTGGTAACATCTTGTTGAGAGTTTCATGGGGCGGCCTTCTTAATGCTTTCTAAAGCGGCTTATTAGTATAAATTTGTTTTTAATATAAGAAATATTTGTATAAAGTTATTTGAAAAAATAGTAATTAAGAAGCTTCTTATGTTAAATTACTTTTGTTGGAGGTTTTATGAAGTCTTGATAAGGTTTATAATTAATGCAGTGATAATGCATGTAACTAATAAAGTTTAGATATTATATATATAAATAGAATAATTTTGAGTGTTGTGTATATAAATATCTTTTTTATGTCTCTTGGATATTACTAGAAATTACTGTTAATGAGAGATGATGAGTTTCAATTTTATTTTTGAGATTAATCTAAATTTGTGATAATAAAAATCTATTGAAATGAGATTCACAACCCTAAATTTGATATCGGTCTCAACTGCTTATGTGAGGATAAGTATTTTATTTTATTTTATTTTTGGTGAAAACTCGCTAACGCTTTAAATTGAAAGGAAAAATAGTTAATCATAATTAATATCACATTTCCTTAGAATGATTTCTGTTAAAATTCAATAATCTCAAATCATTTATTTTAATGTTAGCATACTTTTGGCACATTAATATGGTGTCAAAGTTGTTAGTGCTCTGGGATATTTTGGCGATCCTAGGGTTTTCTTCGCTCTGACCTCCGTGCCGCCTTCGTTCCTCCGATCGGGAGAGGTAAGTCCTCTCCTTGATGGAGATAAACGAATTCCCCCCTCTTCATAACTCTTCCATCCTGGGCCCGATCCCAGCATCTCAAAATGGTTCCTTCGCAAAAAACCTAGCAAATCCTTCTGTGTCTAAAGAAGATTTCCCGGTCTCCTTTGTTCGCCCAAATCAAAAACTCTTTTTTTAAGGGAGAAGATCTCTCCGAAGGCATCTCGGTTTGGTCTTTTTCGTTGATCGGTTATTCTCTAGGGCCAAGGCCGTATTATGAGCGACTTCTCGCAGCAATGAAAAAGGTTTGGATTCTGAAAGGTTCGTTTTCCTTACTCTCGTTAGCGGATGGTTTTTTCCTGATCAAATTCTCTAATCAATAAGATTTTGATCTTGTCTGGTCTGGAGGACCATGGTTCATGTTAGGGAAACCATTTATTCTCCAAAAATGGTCCCCTAAATTCCAACCGAAGAGGGATGAACTTTCTTCTATCCCCCTTTGGATAAAAATAGTTGATCTCCCATTGGCTCTTTGGACCCCAAAGGGAATATCTACTATAGCCAGTTATATTGGTAACCACTTATCTGTTGATTCTCTTACTACTAAAAGAGCTAGATTAACATATGCTAGAGTATGTGTTTCTATCACTAAAGAATCAACTCTCCCGGATGAAATTCCCATCAACATAGAAGGAGAAGATATAATGCTCAAAGTTATTTACAACTGGAAGCCAAGTCGGTGCGAAGGTTGTAGATCCTTGGTTCACAGTTATACTGCTTGCAAGTCGAACCCAAACCCTGCGCCGCTGGTTCTTCCCCCTCCTAAACCCAAAAACAGAGGTAGAAGTCTTAGCCGAAACCCTAGATCCCAAATTCCGGCTCCGGCGAAGCCCACCTCTCCGGATAAGGAAATTTTAGCTCCGGCGATACCCACATATCCGGAAAAGGTAATTTTGGAAGGTAATAACATGACCGTTAACACCTTTCCAAAATTATCTCAGGCGTTAGAAAAGGAAAGTTCTCCCCTGTTTCCTAATAATTGCATTGGAAATGTTGCAATTATTCCTAATCTAAATTCTCCTATTGAAGAAAGTTCCTCCTCTGGGCAACCTTCTATTCCCGCTGAAATCCCTCCAGCTAAGGTTATGCTGTCAAGCAAATTCTTGCTCTTCAAATAGATGACCCTCCGGACCAAGCGATGGAGGATACTGGCTCTGTAAGTAATTTACATGATTTTAATTTAGTTACTGAAGTTTCCTCTTCTCCCTCCTCTTCTGGAAACAATCATCATACTTCACCGGTCTCTATGACTACTAGAGCTAAGTCGCCCAGGAAGGGGAAAAACTCTAAACATTAATGTTTTTTCCGCATATTGGCTGTTGGAACGTTAGGGGTTTCAATAACCCTAACAAGGTTAAAGCTTGTAGAGAGCTGGTTACTGCTAATAATCTCGGTTTATTGTGCATTTTAGAAGCTAAAGTTAACAATGAGTCGATTAATGACCCTTGGTTCGTCAATTCACATATGATTTTTAATACGGAAGATAGTATTAATAATTTTGAGCATTCTAATCCAGGTAGGATCTGGATTAAATGGAATCCGTCTATTATTACCTTCTCTCCCCTCTTTATTACTTCACAAATCATACATGGCACTGTCAATGTTGGTACTCAACCGCCCGTTTTAATTTCTGTTATATATGCTGCTAATAATGTTTATGATAGGAACATTTTATGGGATCAGTTGAGAAATCTGGTGCCGGATCCCTCTATGGCCTGGGTTATTATGGGTGATTTTAACTGTTATAGATCTGAGGATGAGAAGTCCGGAGGCCAGAATACCCATAATAGTCAGTTGGGTGAGCTTAACAAAGTTATTTTTGATTGTGGTCTTCTTGATTTAGCTTATGTGGGTCTTTTCTATACTTGGTATAATCAAAGACTTGATTCTCCTATTCATATTAAATTAGATAGGATGCTTAGGAACAATGCTATGATTGAGAGGTTTCATGATGCTTTTTATAAAGTTCTTCCTACTCATAGCTCTGATCATTCCCCGTTAATTTTAGCTGTTTCTAATTGTGATAAAAATCCGTCTAGATTCATGTTTAAAAACTTCTGGGTTAACATGGAAGGGTTTTGGGAGACTGTTCTAAATGCTTTTGATAGACATTTTAATTGTAGTTCTATTGCTGCTTTTTATAAATCTTTGCAGATTCTTAAAATTTCTCTTAAGAGTAAAAATTGGTCTTCTTCTTTCTATCTTTTAGATGCTATAAATGATTTAAAGTATAAGCAACAACAATATATTGTGGACTTGCAGCAGGACCCGTTGAACATGAAATTAAATTTACTTTATAAACAGTCTTGTGACAATCTGAATATTCTTAGCAAAGCTTGGTCCTCTTGGTTGTACCAAAGAGCGAAGACTAAATGGCTCAGGAATGGACAAAATGATCTTGGTTTTTTATTTGCTCATATTAGATCTAGAAACAATATTAACGTCATCAAAGAGATCACCACCTCTGAGGGTAAGTTTGATAACAAGGCTAGTATTGCTGATGCTATCATTAATCATTTTAAAGAAGTTTTTAACTCTCCCAGACCTGTTAATGAGAATGATTTCAATATTCATGTTGGCAACATTATACCCTCGAATTTGGGAGATTCCTTAACTTTGTCGTTTACTGATTTAGATATTAAAAATATGGTGTTTAACGGTTCCTCTTCCTCTGCGCCTGGTCCTGATGGCTATACGTTTGATTTTTATAAAAAATCTTGGCATATTATTGGGCATAAGTTATGCAAAGCTATTAAAAGTTTTTTCACTTCTTGTCACCTTCCCAAAGGGGTGAAACTTATGGGTATTCTGGCCTCCGGACTTGTAGTTCTATTGCTGCTCAATATTTTTTATAAAATTATTGCTAAGCTTTTGGCTAATCGTATGAAGACGGTCTTACCTTTTATTATTCACGAGAGCCAAGCTGGGTTCATTCATAACAGGTGCACTACTGACAACATTCTGCTTGCTTTGGAAATGCTTAGAGAGTTTAATTTTAATAGCAATCTTTTTTGTGCTAAGCTTGATATCAAGAAGGCTTTTGATACTGTTTCTCGTAATTTTCTGATTAATAGGATGAGGCATAAAGGTTTTCCTGATATGTTTATTAATTGGATTAAATGTTGTATTTCTAATGTGCACTTTTTTATTTTCCTGAATGGGTCCTTGGAGGGGTTTTTTTAACTCATCCTCTGGCCTGAGACAAGGGTGTCCTTTATCACCCCTTCTTTTCTGTATTGTTATGGATGCCTTTTCTTGCAGTCTCACGTTGAATAATTTGGGGAATAATAATCCTATTTTTAATATTAATGGCAAGAATTTTAATCACCTTATGTACGCTGATGATCTTCTTGTTTTCGGGATGGCCAAAGCTCATAATGCTTCTAATCTTATGAATATTCTTACTGATTTTGCGGATTCTTCCGGTCTTAACATCAATCCCACTAAAAGCTCTATTATTTTTTCTAATAACACTACTGATACTGAACAATTTTGTAGCATTATGGGTATTACGCAGAGGAGTAGTTTCCTTACTTATCTGGGGATTCCTATATCTCCAGAAAGGCTGAAAGCTAATCAATTCCAAGTGCTATTAGATAAAATTATTTCTCTTCTTGAAGGCTGGAAGGTGAGATTTCTTTCTTTAGCTGGTAGAGTTCAGTTTTTTAAATTCACTATTTCAAATACTCTGGCCTATTGGATCAAAGGGTCTATCATACCTAAAGCCATTTGTAAGACTATCAGCAAGCTTTGTTCTAAATTTTTATACCATGGGAACATTAATGGTAAGAAAGTGCATATGATTGCTTGGGAGAATACGGTTATCCCAAAGCAAAATGGCGGTTTAGGTACATTTTCTATTGATGCTTGTTATTATAGTTATCACTGCACTTTCATTTGGAATATGCTTACTCGGGATAGTTTGATTTACTCTTGGTTCAAAAGCAAATACTACTCCCCCAGGAAGCCTCCGGTTGCCAAAGCCTCAAAATTCTGGAAACTTATTTGTTCCACTGCTTATAAAATTAAGAATCATTTATCTTTCAATGTTAATTCTACTTCCAAGTTTTCATTATGCTGGGATCCATGGATAAAAGGGAAGTCTTTATCTGAATTTTTTCAGATAAATCAAAGGTGCACTGGATTATCTGTTAATAGTTGTATTAGGGACAATGTTTGGGCCCTTCTAGACTATATTCCCGATAATATGAGACATGTTATTTGCGCCATTGAGATTAAAGAGCAACCGGCTTTGGCTTGGGAGGGCTCTTTAAACCCGAAATTTAAAATTTTTTTGAATTCTTATTATGCTCATTTAGAGGAGGTGAACTGGCACAAATATGTGTGGTATAAATCTTACTCGCTTAGATATTCTATACTAACTTGGATGGCTATTCTGCAGAAACTGAAAGTTGCTGACTTGTTAATCAAAAAATCTATCCAGGTCAATCCGGTTTGTTGTTTTTGCAACAATGTCCAGGAAGATCACAATCATCTTTTCTTTAACTGTGATTTTACTTTTAATGTCATTAACAAGCTTATTCCTGAATTAAACTCTTTCTTACTTAGACCAAATTTGATTCAGGTCTTTGATTACATGGATAACCAGCTACTTATGTCCAAATGGGAAAAGAATTTCTGCTGGCTTACTATAGGATGCACCGTGTATCATCTTTGGAGAGAAAGGAATAATCGCAAATTTGCCAACAAATGGAATGCTTCGGAGAACATTATCATTACTATAAAAAATGCTATTCGGGTCAAAACTTGTACCTGGAAGCATTATCATCATCTTCTTGAAAAATTTCAATTCAACTGAAATTTTGGTCTTGCCATAGTCTGGCTGAAGCGGGAGAACTCCCGATGCTGCTTGTTCATCTTGCTGTTTGTGCTGTTGATGCAGATGTTATTGTTTGTATTTGTTGAATTCTTATGTTTTAGTCTTTGTTTAGCTCTTTGAGGGGTTTTGCTTGTGTTGAACATTAGTCTTTGTCTGTATTTGTCTTTGTTTGCCTTTGTTTTCCTGTATGTCTTTTTTGTACCTTTTTATCTTAATAAAATGGGCTATGCCCCGATTCTTCCCAAAAAAAAAATACTTTTGGCACATTTATTTCAATAATATTGTCATATTTTATTATTATAGTCAACATATTTAATAAATGCTAGTTATTAAATTGGAACTTAAACCCTATGTAAGTAATATTTAGAACATATATATATATATATGTATATATATATATATATATATATATATATATATATATATATATATATATATATATATATATATATATATATATATATATATATATATATATATATATATATATATATATACATATATATATATATATATAGTTAAAACCCACCAGTAGGGGCCTACGCGTTAATAACAAAATCGGTTACAAAGTCCTTAGAAGGTACCACCAGCTCACTACTGCTCAAAAGAGCTATAAGATTGAAAAGAAAAATAAAACCTAAGAGCCAGTAGATCCTTTTTCTAATAATACAATAAAAGCAGAAATAACTACTCGGGCTGTGAGAAGACAACACCCAAAAAAGGAGAATCGAAATCGTCCCATTCAGCACAGATATCCTGCAAAAAAGACTAAGCAATCCAAAAAAGAAATGAAAAAACCAGAGAGAGTATACCTTGCGGACATTTGAATACTGATAAAGAAACTTGATAGAAAACCTACAATGAATACTCAAAAAAATCGTGAGATTAACACATTAAATAGAAAAAACAGTCATCCCGCCAAAATTAAAAGATGTCCAGCCTCTCTTCCAGACACGAGGAACCACCAATACCTTCCTAAGAAAAACCCTCTTCCAGTGAAGAATATGAATCAGATCGGTATAAATATGGTGCCCCCAGTCCCCAGGTTTATCCAGAAAAAATAAACTCCAGTGCAAAACCTTACCCAGGATAACCAGAATAGAGAAAAACACTTCGGTAATTCCCCCTAAAAGCACATCCAGAACAACCCACAACCTCTCCCAAAAAGAAATAAAGAAAACTATATAGTTAAAATAAACACACCAGCAAAAGGCAAAGCAGCCCAGAACAGAGATCCAATAAACACAGAGCTGCAGCAGAGTATGAACAATACCAGAAACAAAAATCTACAGTAAATGAAATGTTAAAAGCAGAAACCAACCCAGCAAAATATAAAGCAGGATAGGCCACATCAGCCAGGTATGACATAAGGCAAACACGCCTTATCAATACGAAGGATACCCATCAAAACAAGATCTAAATTTAAAATATTCATATCAACATAATCATCAAGAGTAGAACCCCAATTGGCAAGCCAATCTGCACAACCATTTTCTTCCCTATAGATATGTGAAATAAAAACATTCATCTCATTCATCATATTTTTAACTTTTCTAAGAAGATAAAAATAGTTAGCATTACCAGTAGCCCCATCTTTAATACTTTGGACAATAAACAAAGCATCTAATTCAACCCACACATCATAATACCCATATTTAATGCACAATTCTAACCCCAGAACTAAGGCATTAAGCTCGGCAGAAATAACATCAGAAGTCTGCAAAGGAGAAGCAAAGGCAGCCAGAACTTCTCCACAGTAATCCCGGATAATACCCCCCGCACCAGTCGTAAGCAAACCCACAGAACCATCAGTGTTTAGTTTGACAAAAGGAAGTTTAGGTTTTCTCCAGTAAACAAAAGTCTCAGCCAGAAAAACAGAATCAGGATCCAGAGTAATCCCAAAGAGAACAGCCAAATGTCTACATCTATAAAAAGTTTTAACAGATAATATATTGCATTAAAAAGTTGCAGAACTTTTCTTTTAACATTTTCAATAATAGAATTAGCATCCATCTTTAAATTCTCGTGCTTAGCCTGATTTCTAGCTTTCCAAATATACCAAATAATGAGAATGGGAAGCAGGTTAAATAAATACCCTTTACTCGAATGGCACCAATTCTGAAGCATCAAATTAAGAGTATGAATGGACATTAAATTTTTATCAATGATATTATAAAAATAGCTCCAAACTTTTTTAGCAATCAAACCGTTAATGAAAAGGTGGTCAATGTCCTCACACTGAAAACAACAATAACATTTCGAAACTAAAGAAATACCTTTACCTTGGATTCTGTTATCCACAGGGATAAAACCTTTGATACACCGCCAAGCTAAAATAGAATAAGTGATCGGAAAAGAACTATGCCATATAACATCAAAAATGGGAGATTTAACATTGATGGTACGAAAATTATCCCACATATTCTTGAGTTTGAACTTCCCATTAGATGATAAAGTAGAAAGAATAATATCATCACAATTCATCTGAAGAGGAATTTTCACAACCCTATCCACTAAACATAAAGGTAAGAAATCTTTAAGCTTATCAATATTCCAGCCATTGTTAAGAAAGAAAGAAGACACTTTAATAACCTCCAAAGTGTAAGTATTTAAGTAAGCATCTATAGAAGAATTGCCCAACCAATTGTATTGCCAAAAACTAATGTCACCTTTACCCAAACCCCACTGAATGAATTTTTCAGCTTCCCCTTTGATACTACAAAGCCTTTTCCAAGTTCTAGAATCCGTAGATTTATAATACCCAAAAATAGGATGCAGCTTGTTACAATATTTAATATTCATATACTTAGCCCATAAACTAGAATTGGAAAGAAAAGAAAACCACAATTTATGAGAAAAATCAGTAGTAGTATCGTACAAAGTCTTACAACCAAGGCCCCCTTCATCTAACCTCCCATAATTTTTATGCCATGCTGACCAATGAATAGCATTAGCCCCCACCTTAGAACCCCAAAAAAATTTGTTGAACATTTTTTCCATTCTAGAACAAATAGCAGGAGAAGGCATTAAAGTATTAAACAGGTAAATGGGAATCGAGTTAAGCACTGATTTAATCAAAATCAAACGGCCACCAAAAGATAAAAAATTAGAAGACCAACTAGCAATTCTCTTTTGCACTAAAGTGAAAATTTCTTCAAAAAGAAATTTTTTTTCCCATTATATATCGGCGTTCCCAAATACCTCATTGGCAACTTTTTAGCTTGAAAGCCACAAGCTCTTTGGATCACTTGAATTCTATTATGGTTATCCGATTTACCAACAATAAAAGTACACTTATCTTTACTAAAAGCCAGACCACTACAAGCATTAAACTTAGAAAGAAATTTCATAAGAAGTTTGACATTCTTTATAGCACCATTAGAAAATAGAATAAAATCGTCAGCAAAACTTAAATGAGATATGGGGAAGCCTCTAATCATGCAAAAATTCAAAGAAATATTCTTAGCAAAAAGATCTTCCAACCCTCTAGACAAATATTTCATAGCAATAATAAAAAGGGCAGGAGAAATAGTATCCCCTTGACGGAGACCTTTAGAAGATTTAAAATAACCATGCCTTTTACCATTTATAATCACCGAAAAGAAACAATTTTCAATACTATTCTTGATCAACAAAATAAAATCATGGTTAAAACCAAATAAGGCCAACACTTTATAAAGAAAACTCCAATCTAAATTGTCATAAGCTTTGGTAATATCAAGCTTAAAAATAATATTACCCCCAGTAGTCTTAGTATTAATATCATGGGTTAGCTCTTGAGAAAGCAAGACATTATCACTTATAGTTCTCCCTTTAACAAAACCAGTTTGATTTAGAGAAATAATGCCAGGCAACAATTTAGACAATCTATTCGCAATAATTTTAGAGTTCAATTTATTAAAAAAAGTACACAGACTAATAGGTCTAAAATCATTCCAGGTATTAGACCCCTCTTTTTTCTTAATTAGAACAATATTTGAAGATTAGAAAAATTTAGGATAAGGCGTGCCACGAAAAAAATCTTGCACAGCTTCAATAACATCAACCTTAATAATTTCCCAAGATTTCTGAAAAAACATAGTCGAAAAACCGTCAGGACCAACAGTAGCATCACCATTCATATCCTTTAAAGCAGCAAAAATTTCGTTCTCAAGAGGAATTTGACAAAGCAAAATATTATCAGCATCATTAATCATCTTAGGGATAACCGACGGATTGTGCAAATGCTCAATCACCGTTTGATTATTGAACATATTCAAAAAGAAATCCACACCCGACTAACTGATATCCTCCTCCGTCACAAGTAAAATGCCATTATTGTTCATAATTTTATGGATTCTATTTTAACTTTATTCTTATTAGCAATAGCATGAAAAAATTTAGTATTTATATCTCCCTCCAAAATAAATTTAGCATTAGCATTTTGTTTCCAAAAGGATTATTCTTGGGCTTGGAGTTTACAAAGCACATTTTTTGCATGATTAAGATTAAAGAGATTATCCTCATTAGGATTGGCCGCAAAAATATCATCCATATCCAGAACTTTATGCTCAGCTTCAAGAATGTTAGAAAAGATATTTTTGAAAACGTTTTTATTCCAATGTCTGAGGCATTGTTTCAATCTAGTCAGCTTAGCCCAAAGCCTTAACATACCAGTAATAGAATTATCAGGAAAAATAGGAGCATTCCAATTGGCTTGAAGCATCTCTTTAAAACTCTCATGTAATAACCACATATTCAAAAATCTAAAAGCAAAAGATCCAGATTGACTGATCACATTAATATTAAGAAGCATCGGAGAGTGATCCGAAAGGGTTCGACTCAAATGCTCAACATTAGTAGAAGAAAATTTGGCAATCCATTCATTATTAAACAGAATTCTATCAAGACGTTGCCAAAGATTAGGCTTATACCAGGTGAAAGGGCTACCAAAGAAACCAATATCATTTAAATTACAATCATAAATCATAGAATTGAAATCTTCCATAGCTTTAGCATTAGGAAGAACACCTCCTCTACGTTCACTATCATTAGAAATAACATTAAAATCCCCTCCCACACACCAAGGGCCATTGATGTTATTAGAAAAGTTGCAAAGTTGCTCCCAAAGAGACAACCTATTAATTCTTGTGGAAGCAGCATAAACAAAGGACGTAAAGCAATTCATATTAAAAACATTAACATGACAATGAACAACTTGAGCTAAATCAGCAATAATACTTAATTCAATAGTATTTTGCCACAAAATCCAGATTTTGTTAGAATAATTACCAAAATGCTTAGCAAAACCCAAAAATTTAGCAGTTTCAACTATTTTATCCAAAGCAATAAGAGGTTCAAATAAAACCAACACTTGAATATTGTGAATCCTACAAAGATTTTTAACTCTAAGTTTAGACTCTTTACAACCAATCCCCCTAACATTCCATAAAAGAGATTTAATCATTACAATTATTTAAAGAATTTTGGGCTCTAGTGTTTCTCGAGGTAGTAGGACACAAATTTTTATAATGCTTACCTTTTTTCTTACCACCTTTCATAAAAACATCCTCCTTAGTTATCAAATAATCATCCGTACTATTTTTTGTAAAGGAAGAAGAAACCATACCATGTTTATAAGGCGGCTCATTACAAACTTTAGAGGGAGGCACAATTTCTCCTTCTTCGTAATGCTCATTATCCACATCCTCTCCAGCTTTCTCCATTTGGTCAAAATTCTGTCTCGAAAGTAAAGCATTTTCAATAGCCACTGAATTAGAAATAGTAGGCATATCGTTAAGCATATCATCAATTAAAATAAAGAGTTTAGGATCACTTTTAGAAATGTTAGTGGTAGAATCTAATAAAACCTCATTCGTAGTATTTAAAGCATCCACAGACATATCCTTATCACCATCTTCCACTTTACCATTATCTTTCAGAGTATCAATAACTTCCACCCGAGCCAATTGAGAAGTAGAAGGCGGTTCCACCTGACTAATATTACCTTCATTATGATCAAGTATAGGAACATAGATTTCTTTATTCTCAGTTGATCTAGGATTCCCGTTATTATGAACAACATGCTTCTTAAGTTCCGGGTTAAGTTTAAAGCAATCAACTTAGGCATGACCATGAATTTTACAGTGGCTACAAAATTCAGGAACTTTTCAAATTCAACCTTCTGCAAATTGCCATAAGCCTTAGATCCGACCCAGACTTCCTTAGGATGTTTTTTAGAGATGTCAACTTCCACCAGCACTCTAGCCACAAAAGGACGGGTCCTGGCAGCAGTAGCCTGATCCATTTGAAGCGGCCTCCCAAAGATAGAACCCAGAGCATGCAAAACTTTAGAGTTAAAAAAATGTAATCGCAGATTAGGGAAAGAGATCCAAACCGGCACGATAGGAGATTCCTCCTTAATATCAAAGAAAGGAGTCCACTTTAAAATGTGCATTTGACAGTTATAAATGAAATAGGAATGTCTAGCAAACACCCTACTATAATCAAGATCATTTGATAATTGAAAAGACACATGTCTAGAATCCAACAGACCCACCGAATAAAAACCAGCAAGCTTGAGAGAAGAAAGAAAATTTCTTATAGCATCAAGATTCGGTCATCAGACACCAAACTTACCCACCAAAGTGAATTGAAAAGGCGAAGCTAGTTTTAGAACTTCTTCATCGGAAAGAAGCACAGCCAGAAAACCATTAAAAACAGATTGCTGGATATTAGGAAAAATATCACCTGACGGAGCCCCCTCAAGGACATTTTTAAACGATCTAGAGGAAGAAGTGTCTTTCGAGCCATCAGAATCAAGGTTGAAAAAACCTTTCTTCTTCACAAGCGCAGGATCGGAAGGTTTCCCCCACGGGTTAGCAGAAGGAGCGACCGCCATGCGATCGACGCCCTAAGGGGACACAAACCCTCAGGAAAAGCCAAAATGTACTACCCCCAGTCGAAACTGAAGACGATCGGCAAGAGATCCAGGAAAAAATGGAAGCGAAACAGGGATGACGGCGGAAACCCTAAATCGCCAAGCTCTCCAAGAAGTTAGGATCCATCGCACCTTAGCCTTTAAAGATGATATGATATTTAGAACATAAATATATAAATGCTTGTTTGTAGTCGGAAGTAACATGTCTGCTCTGCTAGGATTTTTTACCCTAGGCATCCCTATCAATGCCACTGGCCACCGTGGCCTCTTGATGTTTGTTACGCTTTCAACAATGTTGTTTTTCTACTTTTTCTTTTTTGGGTTAAAACCCACAAAGGGGCCTACGCGTTAATAACAAAAAATCAGTTACAGTGTCCTTAGAAGGTTCCTCTAGCTCTCTACTGCTTGAAAGAGCTACAAGATAAAAAGAAAACCAAAAGGCCAACGAGCCGGTGGTTCCTTTTCCTAAGATTACAAAAAACATAAATAACTGCTCGGGCTGTGAGTAGACAACACCCAAAAAAAGAGAAACAAAATAGTCTCATTCAGCACAGCTCTCCTGCAAAAAAGAAGACGATACAAGAAAAAGAAATGCAATAACCAAAATAAGGATACCTTGCGGTCATTGAAGCTCAAATAACGATACTTGTTAATATACCTGCAAGGAATTCTCTAAAAAATAGTGAGATTACTATAGAAGTTAATCAAAGTAAGAAACTCAGTAAATTCTTTACTATAGCAGAACTTACTACAATCAACCGAAACAAAAAAAATGCCTTGTAGAAACATCCCATTCCAATGCATAAAATTGTCGTAAGCATCCACAACCAAAACAGGCCAATTAACCCAGACCCCAAAAGCTCCCAGATTATCAAAGTAAAAATACCTTGCATGACCTAAAACACTCCCAGAAAAATCTAAATTCAACATCCAGGGGAATGAATATAACTGCTCAGACGAGCAGTCCACCAAAAACCCACACAGAGAGATCCCGCAACTCTTCAACATGGGAATTAAATACCAGCAAAAGGATAACTGCCACCAAACAATAAAGAGTAAAACCATAAACCCCAACTACAGCAAACCATAATAAAACAAAGCAACTAGGAAAAAATCAAGATGATCAACCATACCTGATATGGGGCATAAAAGCCTTATCCAGGAGAAGCATACCCTTAAAAACATGATCTAAATTGATAATATCCAGCTCCTCATAACCATTAAGAGAAGAACCCTTATTAGCTAACCAATCAGCACAGATATTACCTTCCCGGTAAATATGCGAAATATAAAAATTCATCAAGTTCAAAAGATTCTTAATTTTCCTAATAAGATAAAAATTTTGAGCATTACCAGTGACACCATCCCTAATACTTTGGATAAGAAACATAGCATCCACTTCAATCCAAACAAAGGTAAACCCAAATTTTAAACACAGTTCCAGGCCAAGAAGTAAAGCATTAAGCTCAGTCGTAATAACATCAACTTGCTGTAAAGGGGCAACAAAAGCAGCCATGAAATCACCAAAAGAGTCACGGATAATACCTCCCGCACCAACCCTCAACAAGCCAATAGAACCATCAGTGTTTAATTTAACATAAGGAGGATTGGGCTTAATCCAATAAACAAAAGAATCAATCGTATTAGTGGTAATCGGGTCCAGATTAATACCAAATAACACTGCGAGATCTCTACACCTAGTGAAAGTCTTACTAGAAATAACATTATAGGTATAAAGCTGCAAAACCTTTCTTTTCACATTAGTAATAATAAGGGCCGCATCCATCTTAATATCCTCATGTTTAGCCTCATTTCTCGCCTTCCAAATATACCAAAGAATAAGGATAGGTAACAGATTAAAGATATGACCTTTAATAGAATGAAGCCAACTTTCTAACATCGAGGACAAGCTACTATGATTAGTCGTTGAGTTCTTATCCGTAATGGTATTGAAATATAACCAAACCCTCTTAGCAACCAAACCATTAATAAAAAGATGGTCAATATCCTCCATATTAGAACAACAAAGACACTTAGAAGCTAAAGTAATACCTTTTTTTTTTTTTTGAAGCAAATTATCATCTGGAAGAAAGCCTTTAATGCATCTCTAAACAAAAGTAGAATAGTTAATAAGAAAAGTACTATGCCAAATAGCTGCAAAAATTGGGGATTTATCAGAAGAAATCTGAAAATTCTCCCAAAGGTTAAGCAATTTAAATTTACCATTAGAAGAAGCAGAAGATAAAATTTTATCAATGCAATTCAGTTTTAAGAGAATATTCACAATAATATCCACTGAGCAGTTAGGCAAGTAATCCTTCAATTTATCAATGTTCCATCTATTATCCAAAAAAAGGAAGACACTTTAGTAGAATCAATAGTATGAGTATTTAAGTAGGAATCAATCGAGATATTACCCAACTAGTTATTCGGCCAAAAATAAACATCACCCTTACCCAAACCCTACTGAATAAATTTCTCAGCTTCCCACTTTATGTTGCAAAGCCTTTTCCAAGTCATAGAATCAGTATTTTTGTAAGAGCAAATAGTCATATGCAGATTATTATAGTATTTAGCCTTCATATAACGAGCCCATAAACTGATGTTGATTCTAAAAGAAAACCACAATTTATGAAAAAAAGCAGAAGCAGTATCATTCAAATTCTTGCAGCCAAAACCCCCTTCATCTAAAACCCCACAATTTTTATGCCAAGCCGCCCAATGAATGGCATTGGTACTAAATTTAGACCCCCAAAAAATTTATTAAACATTCTCTCCAGTCTAGCACAAATAGATAAAGGAGGCATTAAAGTGTGAAAAAGATAGATAGGAATCGAATTAAGAACAGACTTAATAAGAACCAAACGACCACCAAAAATTAAAAAGTTAGAAGTCCAACTAGCATTTTTTTTGACAATAGTGAAAATATCTTCAAAAAGGAAATTTCTTTTTTTACCTTTGTAAATCGGCGTTCTCAAATATTTTATCGGTAATTTCTTGGTATGGAAACCATAAACCCTTTGAATAGCATGAATCATGTTCTAATTTATTGATTTACCCACAATAAAATTGCTCTTGTCTTTGCTAAAAGCAAGACCACTACAACCATTAAAGTTAGCAAGGAATTTCATTAAAATTTTAACATTCTTAATATCACCATTCGAAAAAAAAATGAAATCATCAGCAAAACTCAGATGAGATATAGGAAAACCTCTTATAGTACGAAAATTAAGGCTAATATTCTTAGCATAAAGATCATCTAAACCTCTAGATAAATATTCCATAGCAATTATAAAAAGAGTAGGAGAAATAGTATCACCTTGACGGAGGCCTTTGGAAGATTTGAAATAGCCATGATTTCTACCATTTATAATAACAGAGAAGATACAATTCTCAACACTATTTTTAATAAGCAAAATGAAGTTTTGATTAAAACCAAATAAGGATAGCACCTTATAAAGAAAATTCCAATCCAGATTATTATAGGCTTTAGTAATATCTAATTTAAAGATAATATTACCCCCAGTAATCTTAGTGTTAATATCATGAGTAAGCTCTTGAGCAAGCAAAACATTATCACAAATACTTCTCCCTTTGACAAACCCAGTTTGATTCAAAGAGATAATTCTAGGCAAAATATTAGACAATCTATTAGCAATGATTTTAGAATTTAGTTTATTAAAAAGGTACACATACTAATAGGTCTAAAATCAGTCCAAGTATTAGCCCCCTCTTTTTTCGGGATAAGAGCAATATTAGAAGAGGAGAAGAATTTAGGATAAGGGGTACCTCCAAAGAAATCTTTCAGAGCATCAATAACATCCCCCTTAACAATCTCCCATGATTTTTGAAAAAACTTGGTGGTAAAACCATCAGGACCAGCCATAGCATCACCATTCATCTCCTTAAGAACGTTAAGAATTTCAATTTCAGCAGGTATTTGGCAAAGCAAAAGATTATCATCATCATTAATAAGTTTAGGAATAACCGTAGGATTAGAAATAGGAGCAATATCAGAATGACCATTAAAAATATTCAAAAAGAAATCCACACCAGACTTACAAATTAAATCATCCGACTCAAGTAAAATGCCTTCATTGTTCACAATTTTATGAATTTTACTTTTGGTCTTGTTTTTATTAGCGATAGCATGGAAAAATTTGGTATTTCTGTCTCCCTCCATAACAAATTTAGCATTAAACTTTTGCTTCCAAAAGGATTCGTCTTGAAATTGCAATTGACATAAGACATTTTTAGCAAGATTAAGGTTCAAAAGATTTTTCTCATTCGGATTATCTAAATAAACACCATCCAAATCAGAGACTTTCCTCTCAGCTTCAATAATGTTCGAGAAAATATTTTTAAAAACATTTTTGTTCCAATATCTAAGGCATTGTTTCAGTCTAGATAATTTAGCCCACAGCCGCAACATACCAGTGATAGAGTTATCCGAGAAAATAGGAGCATTCCAATTTGTCTCAAGCACATCTTTAAAGTTATCATGAAGTAACCACATATTAAGAAATCTAAATGCAAACGAACCAGTCTGACTAGTAACATTAATATTTAAAAGAATAGGAGCATGGTCAGAAAGAGTTCTACTTAAATGTTCCATATTAGTAGCAGATAATTGAGCCATCCAATTATTATTAAACAGAAATCTATCCAAACGTTGCCAAAGATTAGCCCTGTTCCTCGTAAAAGGACTACCAAAGAAACCAATATCATTAAGATTACAATCATTAATCATAGAATTAAAATCTTTCATAGCTCTTATGTTAGGCCGGCTACCCCCCCCCCCTCTCTTCTCTCACTAGCATTAGAAATAATGTTAAAATCACCTCCCACACACCACAGGCCATTAATATTAACATAAAAGTTAATAAGTTGCTCCTACAGATTGATCTGATTAATTCTAGTACAAGCAACATAAACAAAAGAAGCAAAACAATTCACATTAAAAACATTAATATGACAATGAACAACTTGATTATAGTCAGCAATAATACTTAAAGAGATAATCTTATGCCACATAATCCATATTTTGTTTGAACAATTAGCAAAATGTATTGGAAAACCCAAAAAATTAGAAGTAAAAGTAATTTTATCAGTAGTAATAAGCGATTCAATTAAAACAAGAACTTGAATATTGTGAATCCTACAAAGATTTTTAACTCTATTTTAGAATCCCTACCACCAATACCCCTGACATTCCACATGAGAGCCTTAATCATTGCAATCTTTTGAAGAAGTTTGAGCTCTGGTGGATCTAGGCGTAGCAGGATAAGTATTCTTATTTTGTTTACCTTTTTCTTACCACCTTTCATTGCCACATCCTCCTCAGATATATTTTGACCATCTTTTACATTCTTAATAAGAGAGGAAGAAGAAGTATCTTGCTTTATAAGAGATGTAGCATCTAAATTAGAAGGAGGAATAAATTCTCCTTCTTAATAAGAGTCATTAGAAGCATCAGCACCATTACCCACCACCTCATTATTTTCCTGTCTAGAAATCAAAGCATTCTCGATGGCCACGGAATTAGAAATAATAGGCTTATCATTGAGCATATCATCAATCAAAATAAAAAGCTTAGGATCAGTAGTAATTTCAGCATTGTTAACATCTAGCAAAACATCTTTCTTAGAGTTTAAATAAAAAACAGACGTATCTTGAACACCATCCAAATCATGACCAACCTCCTCCACAATTTCTACTATGTCATTTTCAATTCCCACATGAGCAATTTGACTAGCTGGAGGCGGTTCCACATGAATAACATTTTCTTCCTTATTATTATCCACGATCGGCACATAAATTTTGTTATTCTCGGCAGATCCATGCCTCCCTCCCACTAGCCTGAACAGAAGGTTTCTTTAAATCCGGGTGAAGTTTAAAGCAGTCAATTTGGACATGTCCAAGATGGGTCCGGGAGGAAGTAGCCTGATCCGTTTGGAGCGGCCTCCCAAAAATGGAACCCAATGCATGTAAAACTTTGGAATTAAAAAAATGCAAGTGTAATTTGGGAAAGAGATCCAGATCGGCACAATAGGCGACTCTTCCTTAATGTCAAAAAAGGGCGTCCATTTCAAAACACGCATTTGATAGTTATAGATGAAATAAGAACGTCTAACAAAAACCCGACTATAATCTAAATCATTTGATAATTATATAGCTACATGCCTAGCATCCAAAAGACCCATAGAATAAAAACCAGTAAGCTTAAGAGATAAAAAAAAGTTCTGAATAACATCTAGATTTGGGCGGCGTAAACTGAATTTGCCCATCAATGTAAATTGAAAAGGGGAGGCAAGTTTAAGAACTTCCTCATCAGATAATAACATAGCCAGAACACCATTAAAAACCAATTGATGAACAGTAGGAAAAATATCACCTGAAGAAGAAGCACCAGATAACACTTCTTTGAACGATATAGATATAGAAGGAGATTTAGAGCCATCAGCATCAAGGTTAAAGAAACCTTTATTATTTGCAACCAACGGATCAGACGCATTCCCCCAAGGATTAGCCGGAGGAACATCCGCCATGCGAACAAAGCCCAAAAGGGAAACAAACACCAGAAGACCAACCAAAACTATCAGATCTCACAACGCACAAAGGAAAAAAGAAGAAGAGAAAAGCAGCACGAATGTGAATGAAGGCGATCGCATGAAGGATGACCTAAATCGCCAGAGCGGCACGATAAGGCCAATGTTGTGATTGTTTATCTGATTTGTTCGCCTCCGGCCCGGCCCTTTGTGGCTAGAATGACGGTAAATCGATTGAACGATCTGACTTTTGGATGGATTGAAGAAATCTAGCTCATTTCTTAATGCGCTATTCAAGGCTTCACCTGTGGTGGTTTTCCTTTATCTCAAAACTTCTACCCATCATGGCTTACCTTAGTTGTGGATTTCAGAGGTGGATCAGATCCTTGCACTGATGGCACCATTCAAATTTTCATTGGATGGGAAATTTTTATATCATAGACCTGCGCTTGATTCTATTCGAAACTTTTTCATCAATCTAAAGCTTACTGATGAATTTTTGGTTATACTATTGAATCAAGTGCATGTTTTGATTAAGTTGATTAAGGATTTCTATTATATGAGAGTGTTCTCTCATCAATCTTATTTGTTAACAATTGCTATATGAAATTATTTAAGTGGTCACCATTTTTTGATATTGATGTGGAATCTCTCATCATCCCAACTTGAATTTCTTTTCCTAGCCTTCGTCCCATCTCTTCTTCCCCCATATCTTGCACAATATGGTGTCTTTGTTTGGTTGCCCATTAAAATTTGATTATGCTACCTCTATAGGCTCAAGGCCCTCTATTGCTCATGTTCTGATTGAGTTAGACATTACCAAATGTTATCCTAGTAGAGTATGGCTTGGTCAGAAAAAATGTGAGTACATAGAACATTTGGAAATGGAAGAGTCTCCTCCCTTTTGTGGTCATTATAAATCTCTGGGGCATTCAAAAATGGATTGTCATATTCTTCATTCCCATTTATTTGAGGTTCCCATGACCACCCCTTAACCTGTGATTGTTGTTGAGAATGTTTTCAATTTTGCAAACCCCATTTGTAATGATGTTGTTGTTGTCCAAGAAACTATTGAATATAGTGATATTACGGCTATACCTACATTAACTCCTATTTTACATGTCACTAATTATGAAGAAACTATTGAATATAGTGATATTACGGCTGCACCTACATTAACTCCTATTTTACATGTCGCTATTTATGATTATGAGATTTGTGAGGGTATTAATAATGCTATAGTTGATTTTACTACTTTAATTTCTACTTCCATTTATGTTGGTAATCAACTATTTAGAACTCAATTGGAGTCTTTGGATTTTTGGGCTGGACATACTATTGCGACTGTGAATCCTAGGTTGGTTAATAATAATGCTGGTGTTGGTTCTTTGATGCATCTGATACTTTGGTTTTTAATGGTTTGAATGAAATACCTAATATTGTTTATGCTTCCAATAGTTTTATTTTAATTAATGTTGTGAAGCGGAATATTAACATTGATGTGAATATGAATTCTGGTGATGCCGGATTAGGGAGGATTTAGGAGAACTCTGATCCTCAAGGCCTTTCAAATACTTCTATTACTCCTCTTGATGGCTTGGATGTCTCAAATAAGTTTTGTGTTATTAATTTACATGTGTATCCTATCTCTAATGATGCAATTATTAATTTAGGAGGTGGGAAGCCTTAGGGGGGGTGGGCGAGGGATCTTGTTGATTCCTCTTTGTATTTGCTAGCGGAGGATGATTTAAGTGTAGTGCAGGTGGATGGCTTATTCTTGGGCTAGGGAAAAAAAACACAAAAATAAAATTACTCACAATTTTAAATATTCTATGGGCGAATATAGATGATATAATATTCTATGAATAGCTTATTGTTGTGGTTCCATTCTTTTTTTCTTCTATTTTATTTTTGGCTGTGTTAGGTGTGGTTTGTGGTCTTTGTATTGTTCTTTTGTTGGCTTTTTCTGGTTGCAGGTTTCATTCCCTCTGCTGGATGTCGTCATGGACCGCATGTTGGATTGCTTTTTGTAGGGTTTTTTGTTGTCCCTTTATAGGTTTTTTTCATTTAATTGTTGTATCTAGATAGGATTATTGGCTCAATAAGATTTCTTTTACTTTCTTGATGGATTTCTTTTTTATTTTAGAGAGCATTTGATCCTTTAAGGACATGTAATCTTTTTCTAAATTAACATGTAGGCCCTTCTGTGAATTAAATTAACATGTAGGCCCTTATGTGAATTATATATATATATATATATATATAAACACTTTTTGAGTTATGAAATATGATTAAGAAACTTTGTAACTTTATTTAATTAAATAAATGTTAGTTATTATATATTGGGTGCCATCATTGGCCATTTCTCATTCATCATTCTAGTGAGTTATCAATAATTATTTTTTCCTAATTTTTCCTTACAAAATAACCTCTAAATTTTGATAAATTTAATGAAAAATACATTTTATACTAATAAAAACATTTATTATATGAAATTTCTTTTACTTCTTATAGCTAAAAAATTAACTCACATCTCAATAAAGTTTTTATATTTTTCAAATTTGTTGCTTCCAACGATTTTTTTTTGTTGTTCATGCCTCTCTGTTCTCTCACCCTAAGTACCGCCTTGGGCGATTTTAGGGTTCCTTCTTTTCCCTTCTCTCCATGCTTGATTCCTCTCCTTTCCTTTGATTTTTCTGCTTGTGGCTTTGGTGATCTCGTGTTTTGGGTGCTCTCTGTGCTCTGGCGTTCTGCTAGGGCTTGTTGCATGGCAGGTGCTCTGGCCTCCAACCTTTGGGGGAAGGCGTTCAGTCTGATCCATGGCAATAACAAAGGATTTTTTCAATCAAGAACGTGGTGAGCCTTCTAAGTCTCCGACTAGATCATTCGAAGATGTTTTATCTGGCAATCCGATGGCAGTTGATACTATTCCTAACTTAACTCAATTGGTTTTTAATGGTGTGCTAGCTGTGCTTCTCTCTTATGAGGATGTTCTTAAACTTGCTTCTCCTTTTCAATACACCTTAGTTGGTAAATTTGACTTATGTAGACCGAATCTTGACACGATCTGACATTTTTTCGATAATCTAAAATTATCTGGTCTCTATTCTGTTGGTTTATTGGATGCTCGACATGTTCTGATTCAGCTTTTGAATAATTTGGATTATAGTAGGGTCTTTGCGAGAAGAGCTTATTTTATCAATAATTGCCAAATGCGGGTTTTGAAATGGATTCCTTTTTTTATGTTAGAGAAGAACCGTCGATAGTTCCTATATGGATATCTTTTCTGAATTTGTGCTTACACTTCTTTAACCCTAAAGTTCTTCATGCTCTTGGTTCTATCTTTGGTCGTCCCCTGCAAACTGACCAGGCTACGATAACTAGAACCCGCCCATCTGTGGCTAGGGTTCTAGTTGAAGTCGATACTTCTAAAAAGCATGGTAAGAAAATTTGGGTTGGATCAAAAGCTTTTGGGTATTTACAAAGAGTAGTATTTGAATTTTTTTGGAATTTTGCTTTCATTACAAAATTCATGGACATGCCGTTTCTGAATGCTTTAAATTGCACCCATAATTGAAAAAACTCCTACTCCGGCAATGGAAAAGGATGATTTGCCCAAAAAAACACCTATTAACTTGTAAAATGAGTTACCTGTTTCTACTAATGTTGATATTGGGAATACTGCTAAGCTTATTACTATTTTGCTGAAAAATAGAGAAAATGTTCCAACTAAGAAAACTGCTCCTAGTATGGATTTTGGCAACGAATATGATAAAGTGCCTAATATTTATGTTTTTATTGATTTTATGCTTCATAGTAATATTGCTTCTCAATTACCAATTCCTCATATGGCTACTGCTCCTATTATAGAACTTGATACTAGTGAAAATGATGTTTGTGAAGAAGGGGAATTTATTCCCAAATCGGGTATAGAAATTGTGAAGGAGGATCAATTGGTTAGTGATGATAAAGAGGACTCTATGTCCTCTAATCTTGTGGGAACTACTTCTAATAAAAATGAGGAGGGTTTTATCAAGGTGGATAGGAAGAAAGGGAAGAATGTAAAAATCTCTTTAGCTACTACGCCTCGTTCTACTAGAGCTCAAACTTCTTCCAAAGGTATTAATGGTTAAGGATCTTATTTGGAATGTTAGGGGGATTGGGGGGAATGATTTGAGAATTAGAGTTAGAAACCTTTGTATGATTCATAATATTCAGTTGTTGGTTTTAATTGAGCCTTTTATTTCTGCGGATAAACTTCACTTTAATGCTACTTGTTTGGGTTTTTCTATGAAATTTGCTAATTGATCTAATAAAATTTGGATTATATGAAATAGTACTCTTAGTGTGAATATTATTGACGATCTGCATCAAGTTGTTAATGTTCAAGTTTCTTTTTTCAATTTTAAATGTAATGCTTCTTTTGTTATGCCTCTTGCCTAGATTGGGTCGGCTAGCTTTGTGGGATCAGTTAAATACTTTTGCTCTTAATTTGACTGGAGCATGGTGTGTTGGTGGTGACTTTAATATTATCTCCATTGCTAATGAGAGATTAGGGGGAAGTCCTCCTAATGTTAAGGCCATGGAGGATTTCAACTCTATGATTAGTGACTGCAATTTACATGATATTGATTTTTTTGGGGGTGCTTTTACTTGGAGTAGAGGCATCCTTTGGCAAAGATGGATAGGATTTTATTTAATAATGATTGGATTACAGAGTTTCTTATGACTCATGTGGAACACTTGAGTGGAGCTACTTCTGACCATGCTCCTTTACTTTTGTCTATTAATGCTAATAGAATTCATGCTCCTGTTGCATTAAAATTTCAAAATATATGGTTATCTCATCATGATTTTATGAATTTGATTCATAATAACTGGATTGCTCCTAATAATGATATTTGTGGTATGCCTAGATTATGGGCTAAGCTGAGTAGATTAAAACAAGTTTTAGTATGGTGGAATAAAGATATTTTTAAAAACATTTTTGCTAATATCAAAGAGGCTGAAAATGAGGTGATGGAGTTAGATAAGGTATATATAGACAATCTTGATTTTAATAACCTGTCTGCTCTTAATAATGCTAAAATTAATCTTTTTCACTTGTAAGATCAGAAGAAAATTTATTGGAGGCAGAAAGCTACTTCTAAAATCATTTTGGAAGGGGATAGAAACTTTCAAGCTTTGTCCAATAAGAAGAAGATTAGGAATCATATTTTAAAAATTGTGAGTAATGAGAGGGGATTTTCGAGAACGAGGATTCTATTATCAATTCGGGGGTGGATCATTTTAAAAATATCTTTAATAATAACATGAATACTATTCCAATTACTAATTCTTATATTGTCCCTCATTGTATTACTGATTGTGACAACCAGATGCTTGTTATGCCTCCGTCTGAGGAGGAAATTTTGAATATTATGAAAGATATGAACAGTGATTCTGCTACTGGTCCCGATGGCTTCACAATGAAATTCTTTGTGAAAACTTGGAATACTATTAAGTTGGATGTGTTGGAAGCGGTGAATGATTTCTTTTTTTGTAGCCCCTATCCTAAATTTTTCTCTTTTACTGATATTATTTTAATTCCGAAAAAGGATGTTACCAAAAATTGGAATGATTTTAGACCTATTAGTCTATGCCCTTTCTTAAATAAACTTATCTCTAAAATTTTTGCTACTAGATTGGTTAATATTTTGCCTATAATTATTGCTCTTAATCAAAGTGGTTTTGTGAAAGATAGGAGTATTTTTGATAATATTTTTCTTGCCCAAGAGATCACTCATGATATCAATTCCAAGGTGAAAGATGGTAATATCTTTTTTAAACTTGACATTACAAAAGCTTATGATAATTTGAATTAGAATTTCTTATACAATGTTTTATCTTTATTTGGCTTTTGTCAATCTTTTATTTAACTTATTAAGAATAGTATTGAGAACTATTACTTTTCCGTTATAATTAATGGAAGGAATCATGCATGGTTTCTTTAAGTCTTCTAAAGGTTTGAGATAAGGTGATTATCTATCTCTTGCTCTTTTTATTATTTCCATGGATTACCTTTCTAGGGGCTTGGAGGAATTATACAAAAGGCATCCTAGACTCCTTTACAGAATGATGGGCGGTATGCCTATTGCTCACCTTAGTTTTGCTGATGATTTTATTAATTTTGCCAATGGCTCAGTTAATAACATTAAAGTATTAGTTCAGTTCTTGAGTAATTTCCAAAATATGAGTGATTTGGCTATTAATAAAGATAAAAGTAGTTTTATTGTTTCTAAGTATGTTAACCATGGTAAAATAAATGTTATCAAGAGTGTGTGTGGTTTTAATTGCATTACCTTGCCTATCAAGTATTTGGGTACTCCTATTTTTAAAGGTAGAAAAAGAAATCAAATATTTGAAGAGATTTTTACAGTTTTTTAAAAGAAGATTGCAAACTAGAATTCTAACTTTCTATCTTTTGGTGGTAGACTCGTTCTCATTAAAAGTATTTTAAATTCGATTCCTATCATAATTTTTCATACTTTACATCATTCTTCTTCTTAGTGTCTTAGACTGGAGAGTGATTAATATGTTTTTTCAGAGCTCTATGAATAATAGTTTTTGTATCTATTGGGCTTCTTGGAACAAAGTTTGTAGTGTCTTTAATGAAGGAGGTTTAGGTTGCAAAAGCCTTATAAATATTGTTAAAGCTTTTTCTCACAAATCATGGTTTTATTCTAGATCTAATATTAGTTTGTGGGCTCAATTCATGAATGTTAAATACTACAAAGAGTTTCATCCTAATTCTTGTATTTACAAAAAGCCTAATTCTTTGGTTTGGAAAAGGCTGTGTAACATTAAATGGGAGGTTGAACAGTTTATCCAATGGGGTTTGGGCAATGGCAACATTTTCTTCTGGCAAGATAATTGGTTAGGGAATGACTCTATTGATAGTTATCTGAATACTCATACTCTTCATAATATTAAGGTGCATAATTTCATTGATAATGGGAGATGGAATGTTAATAAACTTAGGGAGGTTATTCCATTCGAATTAATTAGTATTATAGTGAATGTTCCGTTACAATTAAATTGCACTAATCGTATTTTATTTAATTTATCTCCATCTGGTTGTTTTAAGCTTAAGAATGTTTGGGAGAATTTTAGATTTAAGTATGACAAGTCTGTGATTTATTCTGCGATTTGGCACAACAATATTTTGTTATCTTATTTTATTATTACTTGGAGATGCATGAAAGGTTATCTCCCTGTTGACACTTTACTTAAGAAAAAAGGTTTTGACTTCCCTTCTAAATGTCAATTTTGTTTTAATATTGAAAATATGAATCATGTATTTGTTAATGTGATTATTGCTCAGAAAGTGTGGAGATACTTTTTTTATATTGCACATAAAGATATTATTGACCATCATAGAAACATTTTTTCTATTGTGGAATGTTGGGTCACTAAGTCTAGAGGCCAAATCTATAATTTATTACATATTCTTATCTTGTGGTTCCTTTGGAGAGCTAGAAATGAGGCAAAGCATAATGAGATTAGAATGGACGCTAATCACATTATTTCTAATGTTAAAAATTAAAAATATTACATCTTTATTTGACTAATCTGCTTTCAATAAAAAAATTAAGAATTGTGATTATTTGGCTTTGAAGCCTGCTTATCCATGAATTCTAACTCTGTGATTACTTCCTAGAGAATTATGAGGTGGTTGAAACCAATTGCTCCTTTTAAAAGCTTAACACTGATGGTTCGGTTGGGATAAATGTTGCGGGTATGGGTGGCATTATTCGTAATCCGTTCAGTGATGTTATTGTGGCTTATGTTGCTCCTTTAATATGTGTAAGGCTATAAATGCTGAGCTTAAGGGTCTTTCTATTGTACTTGACATTTTCTATAGAAAAGGTATTACTAATGTGACTATTGACGCGGATGCTTTGCTTTTAATTCAAATTATTCATAATGAGAATGTGGGCCATCCACATCTTTTCTTTATTATTAGAAGAATGAAACATTTGCTTGCTGATCTTAATTATACTATAGCCCATGTTTATCATGAAGGTAACGCCTGTGCTGATTGGTTGGCCAAATTTGGGTGTCAACTTGAGGATGTTCAGAAGTTTGAGGAGGCTAATTTGCCTTCTCTTTTGAGAGGATTGGTCAAGTTGGATAAACTGGAATTACCTTATATTAGAATTGGTTGATGGTTGTTCTCTTGTCTTCTCCTTTATTGTTGTTTTCTCTCGGGTGGTTCTGCATTTCTCTGGTGGTTCTTTTATTTTCTCTCGGGTGGCTGGGTTTTGGTTTTCCTTTGGTCTTATGGTGGTTGTATTGGACAACTTTTGGGAGTTAGCATTTATTTTATTCTAGCAGCTTCTTTTAAACTATTTTACTTCATTTTTTTGCTGGCTGGAGTGTTTTGGGTTTGGCCATCAGCTGTTGAGGGCTTGCTGTAGTTCTGTTTGTTGGATCGTGCTTGTGATTTTGTTTGGGATTGTGTTTACTAGTTGGGTTTCTATGTGCTGGAGTGCCCAGGTCTAGAAGGTGGATCTGCTAGGTGTTTTATTTCCCTTGGGTTTAATTGTGCATTATCTTGTTATTTGGTCTGCTAATATGTTTGTTTGTGTTATGCTGGTTGCCTGGAGTATCCTGAGAATGAATCTTTTCCAGGTTGCTTGGGGCATGGCAGTTTACATCTTTTTTGGTTTATTAAACTTCCTATTTTTGCCTATCACTGTTGATTGTTCCTTTCCTATTACAGGTAATTTCCTTTTCTTTGTAGTGTTTGGTTTTTGAGTTGTTTTGCTATTTTTGCAGGTTTTCTTTGGCTTGGAGGGAGTTTTTTGGCAGGAAGATTGTTCTGAATGAGTATCTGTGGATCTTTCTTTTTTGGGCGCTCTCTTGGTGCCGCCCTAGATTGTATCTAGGCAATTTTGTACTTTGGGTTAGTATGGGACAATTGGCTCTTAGGTTTTCTTTCTTTTACTGTTTGTAGCTCTTTGAGCGTTAGTGAGCTGACTATCCCCTTAAAGACCTTGTAATTTTGTTTTATATTAACGCGTAGGCCTCTCTGTGGGTTATATATATATATATATATATATATTTGTTGCTTCCAACGATATAACAATATTTAAATGAGTGCAATTCTTTAATTATTTGTGATGATATTTTCTACATATAAACCTTTTCTACCAAATAATTTAAGTTATATAGAATACTGAAACATTTTGGACTTGTTTAGGCTTCCTTTTTAATTTTGATTTTTTAATAATATGCTTTTTAGTGTATTATTTATATTTTTTTTTTCAGAAGTAAAATTTATTCTTAAAGGTAATCATATCAACATATTTTTAAGAAGTTTTGAATATTTTCAAAAATAATTATTAAGCTTACTTATTTGGAATAGCTTACCAACAGGTTTCTATAATAGTTTTTTTATTGTAGCTCTTTGAGCACTTGTGAGCTAAGGTTTCCCTTAAGGACTTTGTATCAATTTTTGGACATGAACATGTAAGCCCTTTTATAGATTTTTACCCAAAAGAAAAAAAAAAGTTGTCCCAAAAAAAGTTTTAGCTGTCTTTGTTATTTCAATCTCTGTATTGCCAACTGTAGCCACACTGCCAGCAACTATCATCAATCATTATCATATAAATCATTTCAATTGATATTCAAAAATTAAAATCAACTGTGTTAAATAAGACATTAAGTAAATTTAATTATAATTAATAAATAAATATAGAAAATTAAAGATTAAAAAAAAGTGATCCTACATGCCCCTTTTTTCCATCAACAAAATTGTCATAAATCTTGTATTCAAAATTATATATTATTACAGACTTCTAAGAGTGAAACTTTAATTTAATAAATATTAATATTCAATTAGTGGAAGTTTGTTTCTTAAATTCTTGTTTTACTCTTTTGTATTTTATTAATAAATTATTAAATAATTTAAAATTTATTAACAATTTTTAAGGACAATGAATTATGCATTCAATATTTCAAAATAATGATCAGATTATTAATCAAATTTTATGATGTTTCATTAAAAACCTATCATGAAACTAAAGACCAAATGAGGCCCATCTTTTAGCAATCAAAATTGTTAATTATTATCAGCATTTCAAATTAAATTTTAAACTATTTTAATGACTTTTCACTTTGAGATTGCAATTATTTTTACATAATCAAAGTTCTTCATTATTTTATTTTTACTATGAAGTCGCAAATATTTAATTCTCTTGCATTTAGAGATATTCTTGATAATTTTTCTTTACATATTATGTTCATAAAATTTACAAAATCATAAATTTAATAACATTAATAAAAATAAATTATGCCTATTAAACATTTTAAAAGCCCTAAAAAAATAGTTGTAATATCTTAATCTATGTTCCATATGGTAAATATATAATTTATTAATTATATGGAGTAAAATTTTATAAAATTTAAAAATTATTGAATATATAGTAGTAATATGATGATTCATATAATAAATAAATAATTTATTTAATAATTAAATAATTTATTAATTTATATGTCATAGGATTATTCGAGCAATGAAAATTTTTAACCATAAATAAAATGGCATTTTGAATTTGAATCCCAATGAATTTTACTTCGAACAAAAAAGTTTAGGTGAAAATTATATTTTAGTGAGGTATATAGTAAACTTTCAATACTTTCATCAAATTTTATGATAGTTAAATTATTAAATATTTCAAATTCATAGATGATTAGCAATAATCTTGATTTTTGTCCTCTCAAATGTTTAATCTTTTATTCTTACTAAACGGTTCAAATTTTATAATAATAGCTAAAATTCTAATTAAATTATCATAATGAACTAGCGCTGCGGCGCTCAAAACGGCCTAGAATGCTATGCTCAAATCAGAGCATTGCAGCGCTAAAAAATGTGCAACAACACAAGAGTTGGCGTTGCAACACCTCAGTGGTCGAATATGTGACATTGGGGTGCTCTAAAAGTGACATTATTTGATTTTGTCAAAATTTACACACAACACTTGAGACACATTCTAGAGCATACCCAATCAATTCAAGCATTAAAACACTCCCAAAGACATGTAAATAGTTGAAAAACTCATTGGCATTCATACTTGATTTAGGGCAAGATAAAAACAATAACTTGAGATTTTTTGTTCTATTTTTTTTTTTTATGTTTGTTGAATGTTCAGTGTTGTTTTCTTATTAGTAGATATTTTGTGATCACCACATACCTCATATTAAAAAATTCACATCGATCGTACAATACCTTATGTCAAGCTCAACTCTGATGGGTCTGTTGGGCCTAATTTTGCATGTGCTGGTGGTATAATTTGTGATCACTTGGGTTGTATTAATGCTGCTTATGTTGCCCCTTTACAGTTGTCCAATGTCATTACGGCTGAGCTTATGGCCTTGTCTTATGGCCTAGAGATCTATATTAAGTTGGGAATTAATTTTGTGTGGATTGAGGTGGAGGCAATGCTTCTTGTCCAGATTCTTACCAATGTGGTGCCTGGAAATCCTCAAAACTTTTATCTTATTAGAAAAATAAAGAATATCCTTTCCTCTGTTAATTATTATATTTCTTCACATTTATCGTGAAGCTAATGTGTGTGTAGATTGGTTAGCTTAATAAGGGTTGTCATCTTGATAATTACAAGGAGTTTGATATCCGGAGATTACACCCGATGTTGAAAGG